>JACBWV010000610.1:89818925-89901425 GCA_013435795.1 Chlamydomonas sp. ICE-L
GGTGTATACATATAATCCAAGCACACTAGCGCGCTTCTTGGTCATTGGGACAACATTGGGGAAAATCCTTCATTAAACAGTGAGAAAACAATGGTCAAGGGACATCCTTGAAGACTCCCTGGCAAGGATTTTCGGACCCGTACGTTCAACTCCCATCTACCAAGGTACGAGAAACATCTGCGTTAGGATTTGTACCCTTGGTCTCCCCCCCCCCCCCCCCCCCCCCCCCCCCCCCCCTGCCCAGCTGTATCGCCATGTGACCGTTGGGACACGCATAGTGTTGTGACACCACTGCCTATAGAGTATTTGGTAAGCTCTTAGAAGGGAGAGAAGGCATATCCCTCTTTCCAAGGAGTTTGCCAAATGAATCTTTCGCCGTAGTGGACAGCTGTCCATAAGCGTACACAGTCCATGAAGTCAGTAACCTTTGTTTTCTTTGTTCGCAGCCGCGGATTAGGTATCTGTAGACAAAAGTAAACAGGTTGAGGGTGTGTGATCTGCGACGTTGCGAATCTCGCGACGGAGTGACGCGCGTTCCTGAAACCGCTGATGACAACTGTACAAGGCAGCAAGCACACCTCACGCTCTCTCTCCAGCACACAACACAGCGCAATCCCGCCTCTCTCTCTGCCCCCATACTGCCATGCGGCCAATTGTTGGGTCTTGGTAATGGGTATATGGAAGGAGGCAACAACTGTGCCTAGGAGTTGAGGTCGGTGGTGGTGTGTGGTGTGGGCTAATATGGGGGGGTAAGAACAACATATGCTCCATGAGAAACCGACTCTCAGGCTTGGGAAATTGAGGGAAAAGAAGTGTGTTATCTATGGGGCTTGAAAGGGATACCGCACTCCAGAGGTTATGGTCGGTGTCTGGTGGTAGGTGGTGGGGTAATCTCTGGAGGTGGGAAGGGGGGCACACGCCTGCAGGGGATGGGTGGTATGGATGGTGGGTGGGGCAAACTGGGGGGAGCAACATATGCCCAACTACAGTGACGATGCCTAGGACTACGGCTGAAAGGGGGGAGACCGAAGAACGGTGCAACGAGGGGATGGGTGGTGGTGGGGGTGGTGTGAGTGAGCACCAGACGGCAGCGCGTGCCATGAGCTGATGGAAAAGCAGCATGGATGACAATCCCGGATGTATGGACTGTGTGGCTACCACTAGGGGTAGCATTGCAGCACGTGGGGCAGGCTACAAAGCAGAAGGTTCCAATTGTGCTGGTGTTAAGAGGGTCCTATGCTGGGCGATGCCAATGGCGGAATAGAGTAGAGGCATGGAGGAGGGTGCAGAGGTAGAGGGAGCCTATGTATCAAGAAGCGTTAGCTCTGTAGGTAAACAACACTTTTTGTGGTTGGTGGTTTGCATGTATGTCCTCTCAACAATGTATGCCTCTGCCCTGCAACATGCATTACAGTCCCTACCACCCAATTACATGGTGCACCCCCACCACAGCATTAACGTCCCTTACGTCACACATGCAAGCCTAGTGCCCTCCAAATGCATGACGAGTCCCTCCACAAACACCCATGCCTTATATCCCCCAAGGGGGGAATTGCGTGCAGTCCTTCCACCCAAGTACATGGCTGCATGCCCACCGTGTCATATGTCTTCTGCACAACCCTGTATGCCTCTGCTTCCACAGCTATGCACTTCCTCCACCCAAGTACACCAGCTGCTTGCAACCTTCACATGCATGTACAGTGCCTACCGCACACATGATGCATACTGCCCTCCACATGCATGCATGGTCACCTCCCCAAGTAAATCGCTGCTATGCCCCCCATATGCATGCACGTCCCTCCGCACACATGATGGCCCCGCCCTCCACATGCATGCCGTCCCTCCACAAACACATGGCCCTAATTATTCCCTTAAAATACACTGCAACGGCCTCCACCACAATACATGTGCTGTGCCCCCCCACAGCATAACGTCCTCCCGCACACATGCATGCCTACTCTCCTCCACATGACTGCGGAGCCCTCACAAACACACCTGCCTTATCATCCCAGGGTAGCGTCTTGGCCAATGGGTGAAACACGAATTGAGCAGGAACTGACATCCAGGTGAGAAGCATCAACATCAACCTCTCACTCTGGTGATGGATTCTGGTAGAGCGGACTCTGGAGAGCACTAGGATCTGGCTGAGCTCAACAGCGCTGTTCCATCCTTCGCTGGTGAATAGGCTGGGTATCCGAAGAGCAGGTGGAGCTTCAAACTGGGAGGGGACGGCCCGAATCCCTGTATCTGTGTCCTGGCCGCGCGTGCTCTTGAGGTCCTATGATAAAAGCTGTTTCTTGAGTGCCCCATCCAAGCATCCAACAACCGCACCGATACGCGAAAATAACAGCGGCATCGTGTGCGAAACGGCTGCAGTGTCGTGCTGCCGCTGAGAGAAAAGACCAACAGCGCTTCTGTGGCTGCCATTGGAGCGACGAAACCTGCCCCTGCTGGCCAACCATCGGCTGAGCTGGTATGGGTGCTTTCCTAACTAGTAGTTCTAGGAAAAGGGTGGTCAATTCGTAATGCATGTGAAATGCGCTAGGAAACACCTTAGGAATAGAAGGAAGCAATGATCGCCGAAGCCCCGATTGGGGGATGCTCGGGGTACGAGCGAGTTCGCGAGTGACACAACTGATTTGGGCCGAGACTTTAAAATGCTGCGAAATTAAAAACGCCAGGCGATAAGCGATCCTCCAGGGTAGATTCGGTGCGGGTGCGTGGCGCCCACCCCAATTACGTAAGAGCTCCCGGACGAAGGCGTTCCCCTAGGGTGCAACCCTCTGAACAGAAACCGTCCACGACATGCATGCGATCTGATCCGGCCCGGGCCTGCCCTTAGGTTCAAGGCCATCCTTCATCCAGACCCATGCAGCAAAATTTGCCGCGCACGGGCAAGGCACGTAGTATTTTAAATAGATTTCGGGGACAAGAGATATTTTGTCGGAGCCACAACTACGATCCTGGTTTCTCTCGCAGTTTACGCAGACTGTCGGAATTCGAAAGTTGTTTGGCCCTTGGCCAGGTAAGACCTAACTGACGCTGTCCACCTTCGTGTCAACCTGTGACGCTAACAAGTCAGGAGAATGACCTGTCCCGCGCCCGCCACCCGAATGACGTAGGCCGCTTACTAAGCTCCCCCGCCAGTTGCCGCGCCGCTACTTGCCACACAGGCTGTATTATCAGGGGCCACTTCAGGTATCTCCAGACTGGCGTTTATCCCTGTTCGAGAAAGTGCGAACTTCTCAGACTCCTAGAAAACATCTACATCTGTAGAATGACCCTAAACAGTAGAATCACATGGGAACGCGCATGAGAGTAACTATAGAGAGCTCGTCGGTCTTCTATTGAGGGTCTTCTCGCCCAAGAATGAAGGATCATGCCCGGAGCTAGAGTGCAAAGCGAGTCGGCAGCCCCTTCTGATAACGGCATTCTAATATGAAAATTGCCTTTTCTTCGGACCGACTCTACCGCCAAAGCACGCATATCTTACAGCTCCTTCAAAGTTCGCCAAGAAACGAGAGGTACTCCTTTCTGGATTCAAACATTTAAGTGGTTGAGCTCAAGACGTAGTCTCATGCATTCAATATCATCCCTAGTATCATTGTATTAATTGTGTGGTTGGGGAACTATGGTTTTGTCATCCTCTACTCATCCAATTTCTCATATTACATAGTTGTAATAACGATTCCTTGGTCATCAACCAAGATTCTCCTGGGGTTCACGTGTACTCAGGGATTTTGAGCAACAAGTCATGTTCCCAATTATTTTAGAGATGCCCTTCACCGAAAGTTTTTCAAGTCATCCTTGCTCATATGCATGCCAGTTAAATATTAGGCACTGTGCTCCTGCAAATCTGCACATGCCACGCCATGTATAGGCCCCTGTAGGCAGCAGGTAAAATTTTGTTAGCAAACTGTCGTTGGTCCTATTCTCAATTTATCAATAAATTCCCTCATGTGATACAATGCCGAAACTCTGGCCTGTAAAGAGCATCCATCTGCGCTCTCATCTTTATCACGGACTCAACTCTTTTTCCACCAACCACCACACATCTCGACAAAGGGATAGAAATAGAAAGAAAGAAGGGGAAAAGGAGAGGAAGAAAGGAAAGGGAAGAGGCCAAAAAAAGAAGGTACCGGTCTGAATGCAAACTGGTATTGATAAGTACGCTCGGGGTGGGACATAACGATATAATGTTTATTATTGGTGACTGGGAGAGATCAGAGCCGGTGGATGATTCTACAGAGTAACTACTAGGGACAGGGGGCTCTCTCTGGCCATGTTGCATACTGACGGCCACGACCTGCGGGTGGTAGGGAGAGGGAGAGAGGGGAGGGGGAAAAAAAGTAAGCGGTAATTTTGTGGAGGGGAATTGGGGGCGGCAGTCCACCGAAAGGAAGATTGAGGAAATAGGGGGAGGAAAGGGAGGAAGAAGGGGAGATGGGAGGAGTAGAAGAGAGGGTTCTTTGACGATCATGTTAGTTAGCATCCTCGTGATTCGGTTCAGTATCGAAGCTAGGCACATAAAAGAAGGGGCCGGATTAATATCTGTTTCGAAATCGTTGAAAGACAATGAATGACCGTCCGTCACGTACCTTTTCCGAAGGTTACAGTCATCTTCAAGGGGATGTTGTGTTGTTATCCTCTTCATTACATAAGGTCGGTCTTGTGGTGCGAACATAACTGAACTTCAACGCAGGATAGGCGGTCATGCAAGCTTCCAGAGAACATACTCCGCGGGCACAGGGAAGAGCAGGAGAAATAGAGAAATCAGAAGGACGACAGCACCAAGAAAACTGCAGACTGTCGAGCAGCCCTAGTTGTTAAGGGAGATGGTTCCACACAGAGAGGAGAATACCTATCTTCCTTCACATGCTGCCTTGCTCACTGATGCCGCAACTGGATCCAGGAAGCGCATAAGTCGGGCTGTTCGCTGAGGTTCAAGCGCTTCAAGTCAAGCGACTGTGACTGAAACGCATGACCAACTCGTTGGGCATGTAAAAGAGCCAGATCAGCCTGGAGTTGGGTGCAATCGTTGGTCCTTGACTCACTCCAAATCTAGTGCAAGCGGCCTATACCTGCGTGGGAGGATCCATAACTGGTAGCATCGTTGCTGTTGCTACAGGGCGAAAAGGAGAAGAGGAAAAAGAAAAGAGAAGAGGTTGATGAGGGGAGACAAAAGGGGAAGCAAGGGGTGAGGGAGAAGGGACGCGCACGCAGAAAGCCCGTCATCGGGAATTCAAGACAGACGTGTGCGAGGGTAAGACCAACGTATGTGTACCGTATCAGACATGTGGGGAATCATGACGAAAGCAAGCATCGCAGGGGGAGGGGGGGAGAGGAAAGGAACAGCCAGATGCCAGTAGCGCATGGGGGTGTCCACCAACGAGTAGAAGGCATGATCAGGATGGTGATAAAATGCAGATAAGTAAAAATGTGAGACTGTGCCAGGCGGCTAGGGTTTAGTGAAGTTATGCACAAGTGTGCCATAAATAGTAGGTTGCCAGACTGGAGGCGAGGGTACTGTATCGTAGCAACACCCGCGAGGCAAGATAGGGGAAGCTAGTTGGCATATAATGTGCATGCACATGCTGACAAACACCGCTATGCAGTGCGGAATGACATCAAAAGAAAGAGTGAGGGGCAGGGGACGAAGCAAGCCACTCACAAGGGGTGAACATGAATACGGAAATGTGGAGGGGCTATTGGGTAGAAACTAATTCTCCACGCAGGCTCGAGGAGGAACAAAGGGCGCGTGGTCACCCCAGAGGTTGATGTCGATAGGAGGAGGCAGCTGTAGTATACACCTACTACAGCCTAAGACAAGACAGCAGCAATGAGGGCTAACCATCAGCTCCGGAGGAGGACATACAGGGTGAGATGTGATATTGCTATCCAGCAGTTTTTGGAGCAGGCTCACATAGACTAGGCAATGGGTGCGCAAGAGGGGTTTCGCGAGTCAGAGAGGAGCTGCAAGAGCTAAGACCACTGCATGCAGCGCTAGCATCAGACCGGCACAACGCAGAGACGAAAGTAGTGAAAACTATGGCTGAGCGCAAGCCTGGTCTTGATAAGGCCAGGACTCACAGAAGGACAGGCATTGCATTCCAGGAGGGTGCTTTGCTAGTACTCAGTAGGTCTATGCTGCAGCATCACGTAGCTACGGTCATCTTTCGTCACGTCTTCTGGCCTCAGACGACGGCCACGAGTACAGAGTGTGATGGGTCTCAGCACATAGATTGGAGGTGTATCATACGTGGCACACAGGTGGTCAGCTATAGTACGTCTGGCGAAGGGACACCAGCCTCATGCAGAAAAACACAGCTCCGAGAGGACAGAGATGGATATTCGACCGCATGGGCCGCAAACGGGCCAGTCAGAGAGAGGACTCAAGCGAACCAGCCGCCGAGGAAACAGGGAAGGGAAGTCAGCCCGTCAGGGCAAGAAGGTTAGGAAGAGCTAACGAACGAGCAGCTCCGAAAGCAGAGGGACGCGACGGAAGAACAAGAACAGGTGACAAGAGAAGACGCAGATAAACCTCCAAGGCAGGGCAAACAAAAGGACAGACCGGGCAAAAGCAGGGTGGAGGACGAAGAACGCGACGAAGACGGGAAGAAGGCCGGGGCACGGCAGAGGGGAGAAAGAGAGAAAAGGGCAAGAAGAGGGAGACAGCACCTCGAGGAGGGCAGGGTCCCTGTCGGCAATGATGAGGGGGCAGCTGTTAATGTGAGCCAATTCCGCGTGGAGATTTTCCTCTCCAAAGTTCAAGGACGACGAGGCGTAAGGCAACACACCTTCCTGTTCCTGGAACAATGGAAATACAAAAACCTTGGCCCTGGACGAGCTGGAGAGAAGTTTTAGTCCTGCAAGCGATGCACAGAAAAATGCAGCAGGTCTGAAAAGAAAAGAGAAAACGAAGAGAAGCAAGGATGCAAGTGGTGCGGATGTCAATATTTCAATTTGATGTATGCAGACGACCTTACTCTTTTTAGCCAATATTGCTAGGGGATCTCCGGGGGAGAATTGATTGGCTGGACAAAACTGTCCTCGTATGGCTAAGGACAACGGGGACCTCAAAGTTAAGGGAGGACAACATAATCGGATCGCGGTTTTTGTAAAACCCTAACCTCTATGATGAACAGTATATCACTTTCCGCCCGACTACATCAAAAGTTGCCTGGTGAGGGGTTTTCTTTGTTTTAAAATACCTTTGGTGTTCTTTTTTATGAGAAGGGATGCATGGAACATGCTTCTGAATACGCTGCACGACCTTTTTGCCGGGGACAAGCGGGTTACAGATATGGGTGAAGAATAGGTAGTTCAGGATAGAAGGCACGCCATGCTTTGTTTGATCCAGTACTTTGTTCCTGTTCTGCTTGGAAATGCACGGCTCCCAAAAATCTGGAGCACTGGTCACATTCAAATATTCTTGTGCTACCAGCAGGGACCAAGTAGCATATTTTCAAAATATTCATTAGAAAATCATAGGGAGGCATGCTGGTTTTATGAAGCGATTCCTAGGATTGAAGCGATCCGACCCCCAACACATTGCCCTGAAAGAAATAGGTCAATTCCTAATGCACTGTAACAGGTTGAATTCAGTGATTGCATTCTGTAACTCCATTGTGAAATACTTGTGAGGGTCCCATGGAAATGATGAAGGGATGTTGCACTTTGTGATCTCATATGGGCTAGGGGAACGACAGAAAAAAAAAAAAAAAAACAAAAAAAAAAGGTTTGGAGCGAGTATGTGCCTGATGCCCTTGGGATGTTGTACTCCTTGGTGGATTCCCAGGGTGAATCTCTGGCCACCAATTTGCATGGAGGTGTGGGACCTTGGAAACTTAAACCATTTAACTGGAAACAAGTGGAGAAGGCCCTGTCCTCCAATCATATTTCCTTTTACTACAGCACCAAGTCATCAGATACGCGCCCTAGAGATGAAAGCTCTAGATCACAAGTAAGGAATAATGCTGTGTACCATACTTGGATGTCCTCTTCATTGGATGAGAGCGGCAACCTAGAGATGCCTTCTTCTCTCATTAGAAGCCTACCTCACAAGGTGTTTTGTAATATATCCAGATTCAGAACTACTTCCCACCACCTGAAGATGGAAACTGATAGATGGACGATTTAATTATATTGTATAATTAAAGGATCACTGTAGCACGAACTCAGGGCCCCCGAGGTTTTTTTTTATAAAAAAACGATTGTTTGGGTTCAAAAAAACAAAAAAAAAAGGGGGGGTTTTTTTATTCAGTTGATGTTTTCTTTTAAAGCTATCATTACTACGGTTTTGGGCAGTCCCTTAAAAGCCTATTTGGCAGTGCCCATGGGGAACTGCAAAAACATGCATATACAATGAAACGGACCCATTGTCCCCATCCAGTCTGGAAGGATTGAGTTTGTCAACTACCGGTATGTGATCCCGGATCCGTTCTAGGTGCACATCATGTACTAACGAAGTCTCACTGAATTCGATAATTAAGTATTTGAACTTGATTTCCCAAACTGAGAGTAAAATAATTCCTCTGCATTATTTGATGTGTAGTCCAGAAGTGTAAGGTCGAACGATGCTTCTTTTGTTCATCCATGAATGTATGGAGCGATTGGATCAAGTATTTTTATAGTAATAATTGGTTTCTGCACTTGTTTTTGTAGTTGAGAGAGAAAAAGAAAAACAAATTTTCACGTTGACATTTCCTGGTACATTTTGTTTTCTGCCGAATACGGCGAGCAGCCAAATTGCTGGCTATGTAACCAAGTTCAAGTTTAGGTTCAAGTTTAATTTGTTCCTGTTTAAACCTCAGGTGAGGCATTACATTTGTGAAGTCGAAAAAGAGAAACGAACCGGATACACAGAGTTGACAATATATTATATATATGGGCATATGGCACATTTGTGTGTTACAAGGATGCCCCTTAAAGCTTGGAGCTACCACAGGTCTACATACCGGTATCTGTAACCTGTTAATAAAGCCTCTGATCTCATTTCAAATGAATCATTTGATACGTTGCTGAAGTGTATGGGCCTTTCCAGCCTGGATCCTGAGAGAGTTAGTACTGAGCGGTTGGGGGAGGGCGGGTCGACTTGTTTCCACGTCTGCAAAACGTGGTCATTAAGGGGAGAAAAGAGAAACGGATTTACATAGGTGACATGCTTTGCCCAAAAGGTATCATCATACAATAGCATATCGAACCAGATCACCCCCTAAAGCTTCTGGTCACTGCAAGTACAGTTGTACTGCATGTATGGCTACACTAACTAGATCTGCAGGTCGTCAGCTGCCGGTCGCCCATGGTCTAGGTTGCTGGTCGCCCAGGGTCTATATCCTGGACACTGCAACTTGCAGGATTCCAACCTAGACCTCTGAGGCTGCAGGAAAACACACCACAAATAAAAGCAGGGATACGAATTATACCTGGGGGGGGTCCTTGTTTTGCAAGCAATTGCTTCAAAATTGAGCCCTTGAAGAAGCTTACCATGGGTCACTCCTCTACCAGATCTTTCACATGGTTAGGGTTTTTAAATATAACATTTAAACCATGTTCTTGAAATCAATACACTCAGCTGTGCTCGATGTGCAGATTAAAAATATATAATAAATTTCCTTTGCTCACTGTTATTGATTCTCACACACTCACACTGAGACAAGCAGACTGGAAAACATACAGAAAACAGACAGACAAACAGGCAGACAGAGACAGACAGCCAGACAGCCAGACAGCCAGACAGGCAGACAGACAGGCAGACAGACAGACAGACAGACACAGACAGACAGACAGACAGACAGACAGACAGGCAGACAGACAGACAGACAGACAGGCAGACAGACAGGTCAGACAGACGACAGAGCAGACAGACAGAACAGACAGACAGACAGACAGACAGACAGACAGACAGGACAGGACAGACAGACAGACAGACAGACAGACAGACAGGACAGACAGACAGACAGACAGACAGACAGACAGACAGACAGACAGACAGACAGACAGACAGACAGACAGACAGACAGACAGACAGACAGACAGACAGACAGACAGACAGACAGACAGAGACAGACTGACAGAGACAGACAGAGACAGACAGACAGAGACAGACAGACAGAGACAGACAGACAGAGACAGACAGACAGTCAGGCAGACAGACAGACAGACAGACAGACCTTATCTAAAAACTTAACATTCCCCAAAATGTCTGTTATAAACTTACGAGGTCAACTCACCCACCCACCCACCTAACCACCCACTGGCCAGGCGAATGTTCCTTTTTTTGTTGTGAAAGGAATTTCACCCCAGGAGGTTAGTCTCCTAATACAAGCCAGCGATACCGAGGATTCACTTTGCCAGTTCAAATGGTGTTGCCACTCACACAAAATGATTGGTGCACTTGTGTTCATCTACACACACACAGGCCAGGCCAATGTGCCATGTATTGAATCACATCTGCTTACACCCACCCACCCACAGGCCAGGCCAATGTGCCTTGTGTCGATGTATTGAATCACGTCTACATACACCCACCCACAGGCCAGGCCAATGTGCCTGTGTCAATGTGTTGCATCACATTTACGTACGCCCACCCACCCACAGACCAAAGCAATGTGCCTTGTGTCAATGTTTTGAATCACGTCTTACATACACCCACCCACCCACAGGCCAGGCCAATGTGCCTTGTGTCAATGTGCTGAATCACATTTACATACAACTACCCACAGATCAGGCCAATGTGCCATGTATTGGATCACATCTACATGTGTAATAATTGCTTCTCTAGGTGCCTGGGGATCAGACTCCATAGCATATGCAGGCTGAAAGCTGTACTGCTTGTACATAAAGGTGCAATGCCACACCAGCAAGCGTGAGTCCAATGGAGAACACATCTGTTGCCTTATTGACATAACACAAAAACAAATTAGCATCCGGGGTGGGGTGTGTGTGGGGGGGGCACTGGGGTGCCCATGGCAGTACCTTGGATCTGTTTGTAGAAATGACCTTTGGGAACAATGCAGGGATAGACAGAAACTACTATCAGCCAGCACCACTACTTCAGTGGGGCGAGCCCCTCCACCAGCAAGCAATGCTTATTTAGTGGTTCGAGCCCCTTCACCAGCTAGCACCACTACTCTACTGGATAGAGCCCCTCCACCAGCAAGCAATGCTTATTTAGTGGTTCGAGCCCCTTTCACCAGCTAGCACCACTACTCTACTGGATAGAGCCCCTCCACCAGCAAGCAATGCTTATTTAGTGGTTCGAGCCCCTTCACCAGCTAGCACCACTACTCTACTGGATAGAGCCCCTCCACCAGCAAGCAATGCTTATTTAGTGGTTCGAGCCCCTTCACCAGCTAGCACCCCACACTCTAACGGATAGAGCCCTCCGCCGCAAGCAATGCTATTTTAGTGTGTTCCGAAGCCCCTTACCGCTAGCACCACACTACTTACTGGATTAGAGCCCCCCTCCACCGGCAAAGAAATGCTTATTTAGTGGTTCGAGCCCTTCACAGGCTAGCACCACTACCTTCTACGGATTTAGAGACCCTCCACCAGGAAGCACCACTTATTAGTGGGTTCGAGCCCTCACCCAGCTAGCACCACTTACTCTACTGGATTAGAGCCCCCTCGCCAGCAAAGCAACCCAATTATTTAGTGGTTTCGAGCCCCCTCACCAGCTAAGCACCACTACTCTACTGGAATTAGAGCCCTCCACCAGCAAGCGCACCACTTATTTTAGGGGGTTCGAAGCCCTTTCACCAGCTAGCACCACTACTCTACTGGATAGAGCCCCTCCACCAGCAAGCACCACTTATTAGTGGTTCGAGCCCCTTCACCAGCTAGCACCACTACTCTATCGGATAGGCCCCTCCACCAGCAAGCACCACTTATTTAGTGGTTCGAGCCCCTTCCACAGCTAGCACCACTACTCTACTGGATAGAGCCCCTCCACCAGCAAGGCAATGCTTTTTAGTGGTTCGTGCCCCTTCACCAGCTAGCACCACTACTCTACTGGATAGAGCCCCTCCACCAGCAAGCAAATGCTTATTTAGTGGTTCGAGCCCCTTCACCAGCTAGCACCACTACCTCACAGGGATAGAGCCCCTCCACCAGCAAAGCAATGCTTATTTAGTGGTTCGAAGGCCCTTCACCAGCTAGCACCACTACCCTACTGGATTAGAGGCCCCTCCACCAGCAAGCAATGCTTATTTAGTGGTTCGAGCCCCTTCACCAGCTAGCACCACTACTCTACTGGATAGAGCCCCTCCACCAGCAAGCAATGCTTATTTAGTGGTTCGAGCCCCTTCACCAGCTAGCACCACTCCTCTACTGGATAGAGGCCCCTCCCCAGCAACGCAATGCTTATTTAGTGGTTCGAGCCCCTTCACCAGCTAGCACCACTACTCTACTGGATAGAGCCCCTCCACCAGCAAGCAATGCTTATTTAGTGGTTCGAGCCCCTTCACCAGCTAGCACCACTACTCTACTGGATAGAGCCCCTCCACCAGCAAGCAATGCTTATTTAGTGGTTCGAGCCCCTTCACCAGCTAGCACCACTACTCTACTGGATAGAGCCCCTCCGCCAGCAAGCAATGCTTATTTAGTGGTTCGAGCCCCTTCACCAGCTAGCACCACTACTCTACTGGATAGAGCCCCTCCACGAGCTAGGACCACTCCTCTAGTGGATAGAGCCCCTTCACCAGCTAGCACCACTACTCTAGTGGGTAGAGCCCCTCCACCAGCAAGCAATGCTTATTTAGTGGTTCGAGCCCCTTCACCAGCTAGCACCACTACTCTACTGGATAGAGCCCCTCCACCAGCAAGCACCACTTATTTAGTGGTTCGAGCCCCTTCACCAGCTAGCACCACTACTCTACTGGATAGAGCCCCTCCACCAGCAAGCAATGCTTATTTAGTGGTTCGAGCCCCTTCACCAGCTAGCACCACTACTCTACTGGATAGAGCCCCTCCACTAGCTAGGACCACTCCTCTAGTGGATAGAGCCTCTGCACCAGCTAGCACCACTACTCTAGTGGGTAGATCCCCTCCACCAGCTAGCACCGCTAATTGAGTGGGTAGCCTCTTGAGCGATAGGGGAGTGCATTGAAAGTAAAGCCAGATTGTAGTGGGCCCCTTCAATGGCGATTGCGCTTTCTCTTTCATTATTGTTTTTGTATTCGTTTTCCTACCATCAACTTAGTTATGTCTGAACTTAGTTTCGTCATGGTTCAGTCCACGCAGACGATATGGTTCCTTTCACATTATATCTCTCCAATACCAGAGCAGCGGAGCTTGGAGCAGCCTCAACCAATTGAAAACACATCGTGTTGTATCGGTTTGTCTGCACGTGAGGTATTCTATTGCATGCATGTGGGGTATGAACCATGCGTGTTTTGTATGCATCTGCCTGCATGTGAGATTGTGTGTAGTCTATATGTGTGTTGCATCCTATTGCATGCATGTGGGATGTGAGGTGTGTACTATGTGTGTGTTGTATGATTTTGTCTGTCTGTATGTATGGGCATGCAGGCATGTATGAGCAGGCATGTATGTATGGGCATGCATGCATGTATGGGCAGGCAAGCATGCATGTATGCATGGTCATACATGTTTGTATGTGCAGGAATGTATGTATGGGCATGCAGGCATGTATGTATGGGCACGCATGCACGCATGTATGGGCATGCAGGCATGTATGTATGGGCAGGCAGGTATGCCCATATGCACCCCACATGCATGCAATATAATACCTCACATGCAGACAGACGGATACAACACAATGGGTTTGCAATTGGTCGAGGCTGCCCCGTGCTCCGCTGTGCTGGCATGGGAGAGTTATGAGGCGGAAGGAACCATATCCCCTATGTGGACTGAACCGTGACAAGACTTAGTTCAGACGAAACTAAGTTGACGGAAGGAAAACAAATACGAACGCAAATTTGAAAGGGAAAACGCAGTCGCCATTGAAGGGGCTTACGACAATCTAGCGTTACCTTTGATTCACTCTCCTATCGGTCGAGGGGTTACCCGCTAAATTAGTGGGTGTTTGTTGGCCGAGGTGCTACCAACTAAATTAGCGGTGCTAGCTGGTGGAGGGTCTCTACCCACTCAATTAGAGGTGCCTGCTGGCAGAGGCGCTCTACCAACTAAATTATTTTGCTTGCTAGCAGAGGCTCTACCCACTTCATTAGGGGTGCTTGTAGGAAGAGGCACTAACAACTTCATTCGGGGTGCTTCCTGGCAGAGAGGCTATCCACTTAATTAGGGGTGCTTGCTGGCCGAGAGGCTACCCACTAAATTAGTAGTGCTTCCTCGCCGAGTGGCTACCCACTTAATTAGGGGTGCTTGCTGGACGATCCAGCCGCAATTCTTGTCGCAATTCCATATCTACTAAATTAGTGCTAAGCAAAGTCATAACTACTAAATGACTAGGTCTGTTATGGAACAACCTAGTTGCAACCTGAGGTGACCCGACCCGACCCGACCCCACTCGACCCCACCCGACCCCAAGGGCATCCGACCCCAAGGGCAGGGCAGTCTCAGCTCAATCAAGGCTAGGAATCCTCCTAGGCCAGTGAGATAAACCAAGCAAGAGTTCTGACCTCATCCTTTGAATAGCAGCCTGCAAGCAAGTATCAGCAGGGTACACTAAGTATGAATGTTTTTTAGTGTTGGTGTTGGTGCTTGTGTTTTTGTAGCCCTAGTAAGCCCTAGCAGCCTTGTTGTTTTCACCATGGCAGCACACATCACCCTGGCAGCCACCCTAGCAGCCTTGTTGATTTCACCCTGGCACCCACCTTGGCAACCACCCTGGCAGCCTTGTTGTTTCCACCATGGCAGCACACATCACCATGGCAGCCACCCTAGCAGCCTTGTTGATTTTACCATGGCTGAAAATAAACACTGCTACCAATTTCACACTCCAGTACAAGGGCAGCATGAATGTATGGACATGCCAGTACTACGGCAGTACAAGGGCTCCATCATACAAGGGCAGCATGAATGTATGGACATGCCAATACTAGGGCAGTACAAGGGCTCCATCATACAAGGGCAGCATGAATGTATGGACATGCCAGTACTACGGCAGTACAAGGGCTCCATCATACAAGGGCAGCATGAATGTATGGACATGCCAGTACTACGGCAGTACAAGGGCTCCATCATACAAGGGCAGCATGAATGTATGGACATGCCAGCACTACGGCAGTACAAGGGCTCTTCCTTACAAGGGCAGAAAAAAAAATGCTACTCACTAGAGCTGACACTCCAAGTCACCAGGGATGAGGTCCCTGCCACGAATGATACGCCGGAGTGTGGCTTGGTCACCAGGGCAAATGACCGGCCCTTGTCGCGGGATTGTCGATGTTCGTCTTTCCAAATAATTCACGATGTCCCAGACGGTGGAGTGGGTCTCGGCCTGGATGGTGGGGTGCAGGTCACCAGCAACATCCAGGACGGTGGCCTGGTCCTTGGCCTGGATGGTGGGGTGCAGGTCACCAGCAACATCCAGGACGGTGGCCTGGTCCTTGGCCTGGATGGTGGGGTGCAGGTCACCAGCAACATCCAGGACGGTGGCCAGAGCCTCGGCCTGGATGGTGGGGTGCAGGTCACCAGCAATATCGAGGACGGTGGCCTGGTCCTCGGCCTGGATGGTGGGGTGCAGGTCACCAGCAATATCCAGGACGGTGGCCTGGGCCTCGGCCTGGATGGTGGGGTGCAGGTCACCAGCAATATCCAGGACGGTGGCCTGGGCCTCGGCCTGGATGGTGGGGTGCAGGTCACCAGCAATATCCAGGACGGTGGCCTGGTCGGAGTACACTGCTCTGCTGGTGGTGTCCTGTTGGTTGCTGGCCTGCTTGACCTTGGCCGGCTTGTCTTCTTGGTCGCTACCCTTGACTGGGTTTTGATCCATGACATCAGCTTTGCCTGCTCCAGAGTCATCCTGGCAGCCACCCTGGTAGTCAACCCACATGCTCTTCCGCTTTGTTAGGAGTCCGCCTCTGATTGTGTCCCTCGCGGCCTCCTTGTCGGCCTGGGTGGGGGTGTCCTGGATGATGGCCTGCTGAATAGGGTCCTGCTTGACCTTGGCTGGCTTGTCGACTTGGTCCCTACCCTTGTCTGTGTCCTGACCCATTTCCTTTGCCTGATCCAGAATCAGTCCGGCAGCATTCTCCGCCCCCATCACCTCAGGGTCGGTCTGGCAGGCCATGTTAGCCCCCATCACCTCAGGGTCGGTCTGGCAGGCCATGTTAGCCCCCATCACCTCAGGGTCGGCCTGGCAGGCCACATTGGCCCCCATCACCTCAGGGTCGGTCTGGCAGGCCATGTTAGCCCGCATCACCTCTTCTCTCCCTGCAGCTACACTGGGAGACACCTTCTCAAATGCTGCCATGTCAGCCTCCACACCCTGCCTGAACAACTGTGCCTCGAGCTCAATGATCTTGTAGCCCTTCTCCTTGATTTCAGCCCTCAGCAATTCGGTGCGGTTGTCCTTCTCTGCAATTCCATCTTTGATGATCTTTTCAAGACGCTGGGCATGCGCAACACTTGCATCCTTGCTCTCTTGGAGCTGCTGCATCGTTGCATTTGCTTGGGCAAACTCCTCCTTCAGCTCGTCCAGGGCCAAGGTTGCAATTCCCCATTGTTCCAGGAACAGAAAGGTGCTGTTTGCCTGTACCACATAGTCGTCCTTGAACTTTTGGAGCGGAAAGCTCTCCAAAGCGAGAATCTGGATCACATCCAGCATCTGCCCCCTCCTCACTGGCTCCTGGACCCTGCCCTCCTGGAGGTGCTGGATAAGCGTTTCGCTTGCATTGTTGCTCTCTTGGAGCTCCTCTACCTCTGCAGCTGCCTTGGCCAACCCCTCCTCCACGTCCGCCAGCTTCACGCAGGTATTCGTCCATTGAAGCCTGACTTGGATGGTGTCCCTTTCCTGTGCTGCGCTCTCCTCCTGGAGCTGCCGGATCATATTTTGCAGCTCCTTCCTCTTCTCACCGTCCTCGACCCTGCCCTCCTTGAGCTGCTGCACAACCGTAGCCGTCACACACCTGTTCTTCTCTAGGAGCTGATGGGCAGCCGCTCGCAGCTCCCTCATCTTCACACCCTCCTGGACCCTGCTTTCCTCGAGCTGCTCGAACTGCTGGATAGCAATATCCATCACCCTGTTCCTCTCTTGCAGCTCCTTCATCTTCGCACCGTCCTGGGCCCTGCCCTCCATGAGCTCTAAGATAACCTTAAACATCAATATTTTCCTCTCTTCGAGCTGATGGATAGTCTCTTGCAGGTCCATCATCTTCGCACCCTCCTGGACCCTGCCCTCCTTGAGGTCCCAGCGGATACCCATAGCCATAAACATGTTCTTCGATCTGAGCTGATAGTTAGCCTCCTGCAGCTCCTTCCTCTCCGCACCCTCCTGGACCCTGCCCTCCTCGAGCTCCAGGATAGTTCTACCCATCACTCTGATCCTCTCTTGGAGCTGCATAACTTCTTTGGTAGCTGCCTTGTCCAAATCCTCATCTGCCTTCACCTTCGAGCTAGTCGCAGTGGCCTGGCTCTGGGGTGCTGCGACAGTGACGGCCTCCACGTGCACAGTCGTCACAGTGGCCTGGTTCTGGGGTGTCGCAACAGCAGATCCTGATCCCGAGGCAGGGGAAGATGGAGTGGTCAAGGACACGACTGACACCACTCCAGGCTCGATCTGGCTTTCCGCAGAGTTGGCAGCATTCATCTCAGCTTTGACTTGAAGCAGCTTGACATCAGCCACAGCCTGTGCCACTTCTGAATCTAGTCTCTGCATCTGTGAGCAAGGCATGAAGGAAGGAAAGAAGGGAGGTGGGAATTCAAACTTAGGTGCGTGCAGTTTGGTCGTGGGTGGGGAATGGGAGGCATGACCGCCATGCGTGATTGGTGGTTGGTGGCAAAAGAGTTCCGCATAAGGTGAGATGCGGAATGGAATGATCTTGACAAGGCAGAGTTTGCATTTATCACATGAAGGTTTAATAGGAATGTATTGTATAAATTGAGAATAGGACAAGAGACAGTTGCTAATAATTGACCTGGCTGCCACAGGGGCTATAATGGCGTGGCATGTGCAGTATGCCAGGAGACAGTTGCTCATAATTGACCTGGCTGCCATTGAGCAAGATTAACTTGGGAAAAATTGATGAAGGCATCTCTAAAATAACAGACATTGACTGGCAATCCCAGAGTACAGTGAACCCCAGGAATCTTGGTGATGACCAAGGAATCGGTATTACAACTATTGTGTATGAAAATTGGATGATGTCAGAGGATAGAAACCATAGTTCAACATACACTAACTTATTAAATAATAGGGATGATATTAAATGCATAGCAAGACTACGTCTTTGAGCTCACCACTTAAATGTTGAATCAGAAAGGAGTACCTCTCGTTCTGGCAGAATGTGAAGGAGCTGTGAGATGGTAATTGGCGGTAGAGGAGTGGTCAAAGATGAAACGCATTTCATATTAGAATGCCGTTATACGCTGAGGATAGAAAACTATTTTTGACCCCCCAATTGTTTGGGATTCAGTTCATCAGTGCTTCTTCTTTTGAAGCCCTTCCTATCACGATTGGGCAAGTCCCTTACTTGGGTGCGTGCAGTTTGGTCGTGGGTGGGGAATAGGAGGCTTGACCGCCATGCCTGAAGCAGATGCCTGTCTCGCCCAAATGACTTATGCCTCTCAAATTCGCCATGCCTAAGGAGATCTCGTCCAAATGTCTGACCTTATGCCTCTCAAATTCTCAATGCACGGTTGTAGCTTTTGATGAGCTACTTCGCTTCCAAGCTCAATGCCGGGCATGCATGCACCAACGAAAAAAAGAAACAAACTTTACCTGAATGCGTTGTGTATCACCGCATGATTGAAGCTTCTTCGCATGTGCTTCATGATGAGATGCTTCGTTCGTTAGCTCAATAGGGAGAGCTTGGGGCACTTGCAGCTGTTTCTTCACACGTAGCACCTCAGGTCGTGGCGATACCTGAAGCAGAGAGGGTGGTGGGAGTGGAAGAGTTAGGCCGTAGTGATGGTGGTGGGCTGGTGGCCCACGTATCCAACACTAGTCTTCCATTCCTCCTGGTAACTGATTTCATTAGGGCTGACACGGTAACCGGTATATTGCCACCCAACAACCTTCACTGAATAGTTGTAAAACATTACATGCATGCAAAGCTGGCTCCCAGCCCACCAGGTGCTACAGGAGCGCTCAAGTGGAGGTGTGGAGCATCATGCCAGCATAGATTCACTCAGACTGCACAAGCATGCCACCCTCATTCTAAATCTGTGCGATTGGATCTCAAAACACAGCACAACCTTCGCCAGTGGTCTGTTGAAGATAGGCAGCGCCAAACTGAGCCCCTAGCTTAGTCGACAGGTTTCTGTGGCTTTTCGCAACACTCGGACCTTCGTCTCCGATCGATGCATAGTGATCCAAATCGATTCGAATAAAATGCGAGGACAATATTCGACTATCGAGGTCTTTGGAGCCAGTAGCTGCGCTCCCTGCAGAATGCTGTTTTTAGAGGTTTCGGTTCTGAGAACGTCCAGCGAGAAATGGTGCATCATGGGTGGGCAGAAAGGGCAGAATTCAATCAATAAAGGCGCTAAAGGATACATGCGCGTAGATGTATCTACTTGGTTTGAAAGGATAAAGGCGCGCGCGAACTTTTTACATGGAGTCGTGTTTAAGGAGTACTAACGCATAGATGGGGGGGGGGGGGGGGGGGGGGGGAGGGAAGGACGGCGCTAGGTGAAGTAAGCACACCGTAGCGTGTGTCTACCATAATTGCATGTAGTAGCGCAAAGCTAAGAGACACAGCTACCAGGCACGCCTTCATAGTTCACACAAGCTCGTTTCTGCCCTCGGGAAAAACCCAGGAACCGCACGCCACTGCAAAGCGTTTTCTCTTTCAGTTTGTTCAGAAACCTATTTATTGCTGAGCGCTCACCTCTTTATCTCTGGGCGCATCTATTGTGAAGGGGCTGTCCGACTCGCTTTGGAATGATTTCTTCAATTCCTTTGCCGAGAGACAGGCTGAAAACAGGCGTACGATCTTCTTACACTTCAACTTCATGCTGCTCCGATGGATGCGTGCTGTTAGGGGATTCAACTGGTTTAGATTCGGAGTTTCTCGAAGCAGGGGATAGAATTGCGAGTTCTGGACTGTAATAACAGCCTGTGGGGTAAATAGCTGGCGGGGGCGGGGGGGCTTACGTCAGCGGGCTTACGTCATTCGGGGTGGCGGGCGCGGACAGGTCATTCTCACTGACTTGACAGGTCACAGGTTGACACGACAGGTAGACAGGTCAGTTAGGTCGTTGGCCTAGCCACGGGCCAAAGAACCTTCGACTTCCGACACGTCTGGTAAACTGCGAGAGAAACCAGGATTCCTTCTCCCCATGGATTCAACTGAGGTTACTACGGTGTCCTCAGCTGAGAAAAATGTTGCGTCATGGGTGTGGGTGTGACTCGCACTCGCGCTCGTCCATACCAGAGATCTCTGGTCCGTACTCGTACTTTCCAGGCTCCGACAATAAATATCTCTTGTCTCGAAATCTTATAAATAACTCGCGTGCCTTGCGCGTGCACCGCAATTTTGCTCCGGGTCTGGATTAGGATGGCCTTGAAACCAAAGGCAGGCCCGGATCAGATACGCATGCATGTCGGAGGTTTATGTCAAGAGGGTTTTTTCGTAGGTTGGTGTCGTAGATTGATGTCGGAGGTAGTTTTCCTAGCGTCGGGCTTGAATCGGCTTGGGCTTCATTCATCTCGCGCGCTTTGACAGAAGCACTTCTACCCCTGCCAGAAACACGCAGGATTGGCGCAGCTTGCTTGAGTTGGGGCATCGTATGTTGGAGCATCGCTATCTACATTGAACAGAGTTCGGGTGGGGGAAAAGGGGAAGGGTCACAAAAACACGTACGAAGTGGAGTGGCAGGGTGGCTTGGCAACAAGCTTTCATCTAGGGGGACAAGTCCTATGCAGCGTCGCCAGCGACGCGGAAATTGGCGGAGTGTGTTGGCAACGAAAATGGAGCTGACCGAAGCCAGTTAGTCAGGCAGGTGGCCATAGTCATGATACAGTTGGCTGACGTGCCAGGCTTCGTCTCGGTCTCGGTCTCGGTCGCCGGACAGACGGACAAATGCAGGGGCCCCTGGACAAATGCCCCTCACCTGGACAAATGGGTAACCTTCTAGGCTCCCGCCCCCAGAAGGGGGGGCTCTGCCAAAAAACGCGAGCGCTAGAAAGTGTAGGTTAAACTAGGACAGTGAGCCCGTCGTACCGACGGCTGGACCCCCCCCCCCCCCCCCCCCCCCCAACCCCAACCCCAACCCCCCCAACCCCTGGGGAAATGCACTCGAAGGCAGTAGTTTTGGTTACATTAAGCTGTAAGATTGCTGATCACCTTTGTGCAAAAAATGTTTATTGTATGTCCATCACTCCATCCCCGTTGACATCAAGTTAATCTATCAGTCATATGAGTGATTATCAGCTGTGTCACGTACGGACGGAGGCCCCACCCCCTTGTACCACCACCCAAGACACACAAGCCCCCCACCCACCCACCCACCCACCTGCCTGTGCGGGGCTCGTTGCACATCCAAGTTAGGAAGGGGTAAGTCAGATTGGCCACTGTACCCGTTGGAAGCCTCTCCCCCCACACACATATTATGTTTTATTTTGCAAAACAATACTAAGATGAGTTTTTGAGAGGTGAAGGTGCCCACCCATCCATTCACATTTCCATCCCTATTCACATGAGGTGGCCTGACATCGTGCAGTGTTGCCATGGTCATCCCTATTACACGGACACTTGGGTGGCCGATGGACACAACACATGTACATGCCACACCATTACCAACCACCCCCATGCATGTATGCCCCCGATTTTTCTTACATTCTGGGCCGAGCAATAGATAAAAAATCGTTCATCTACATACAGAAAGCCATTCGGGTTTGAATCCACCTGAGTTAGGGGAACGCACAATTATTGCAGGAACTGGCCCTCCAATGTCTCGATACCGGTAGGGTAAGTACATGGTAAGATAGCAAATTAGTTTGTATTTTTTGTTGAAAGGAATTTCACCCCAGGAGATGCGTCTGCCGCAGGGTACTTCAAATGGCTAAATTGGCCAGCGCTTTAGCGCACTTGGAAACAAAAAAACTGCGCTTTGTAGTGCAAAAAGCGCAAAAATTGCTTGTTGCGCCCACAGGGGGTTGCAAAAAACTGCGCTTAAAGCGCAGAGGGGGTCAAAAAGTCAGCGCTCAAAAGCACAAAAGCGCGCGCTTTGAATTACCCTGGTCTGCCGCCCTTAATTTGAGGAAGAAAAATGTCCGTTAGTCCGTCACAAAACAATATTTATAGGTTTCATGAATAACAACCCTAAACGCAATCCAGCGGCACCGAAGATTCAGTTCGAATGGTGTTGCCACTCCTACAAATGACAATATGGCATAATTAGTTTTCCTTTGACGGCCTTGGAGATGTAGTATTCCGGAGCGTGTGCAAAGCACAGAGACGAGGGGAAGACGGTAAGGATGAGGTCTTTACAATTAGATAAGCATTCGATCAATGCGCTAGGGGAAAGTACTGGGATGCCGCGGTACCTCATGGTACCGGCATCAGTGTCCATGCCATAGCTGGCATTGGCACGGCAGTACAGTGCAGCAGGGAGGAGTCCTGTGCACTCTAAGTCACTCTAGGTGAGCCGGTGAAACCCGGTGAATAACATCCCCCCCAATTCCTGGTATTCTGTATGGAAGAGAATTCCTGGAATTAGA
The DNA here is from genome assembly GCA_013435795.1 of Chlamydomonas sp. ICE-L. Lineage (NCBI taxonomy): Eukaryota > Viridiplantae > Chlorophyta > Chlorophyceae > Chlamydomonadales > Chlamydomonadaceae > Chlamydomonas > Chlamydomonas sp. ICE-L. Next base: position 89,841,733 of record JACBWV010000610.1, read on the forward strand.
GGAGTTTAAAGAAAACTAGAGGGACTTAAAATATTCATAGGCTGTAATGCTATGGAAGGAAACTTAGCTGATGTCAGCTGTACTACTAGGACACGAGTGCCATACAGGCATCTGAATCAGATGCCAATAAGGCACTCGTGTCCTAGTAGTACAGCTGACAATAATGAATGTCCCGGGAGGAGAACAGTACCCAGAGGTTCCACTAATCCGCAGCCAAGCTCTCGGCTATGGTTTTACGATTGGGGGCAACTTAGTACTGATCAGACCCGCACCCCGCCTCTGTACCGCGACCTTCTGGGGAGGATCGAACCCCCCCGTTTTTCCTCCCGAGTCAGGCATTATTGTCAGGTGTACTACTAGGATCTGATTCAGATGCCAATAAGGCACTCGTGTCCTAGTAGTACAGTTGACAATAATGCCTGACTCGGGAGGAAAACGGGGGGGTTCGATCCTCCCCAGAAGGTCGCTGTATACAGGCGGGGTGCGGGTCTGATCAGTACTAAGTTGCCCCCAGCGTAAGACCATAGCCGTGAAAGCTTGGCTGTGGATTAGTGGAACCTCTGGGTAATCTGTTCTCCTCCCGGGACATGCATTATTGTCAGCTGTACTACTAGGACACGAGTGCCACACAGGCATCTGAATCAGATGCCAATAAGGCACTCGTGTCCTAGTAGTACAGCTGACAGGTGTACTGATAGAGGAGGGCAGGATAGGTCAAAGAGTATCCTGCAGGTGTCACTGGGGAAAGCTGGTCTTAAGATAGAAGAAAGCAGTCAATAAGAGTGCAATCAATCAATATCTAGGAAAACTTGGGCTTTAATCTGTCAGGAAATCTAGCATGGTATCAGAGGGGCTACAGAGGCATGATTCAAGATTAGTCAAGCTTAATCTTTCCAGTGCAGCCAATCTGCTGTCTGAATGCACAGAACTTGGATCTGGGCAGTGCTTTGGTGAGCATGTCAGCCATGTTGGCAGCAGTGGGGACCCAGTTGAGCTTGATGCCCTCTTTCTTGGATTGCTCTTTGAGGAAGTGAAATCTTGTTTCCATATGCTTGAGCCTGGAGGAGAGCTTCTCTTGGTTCCATGCACTGAGGGCAGCTTGGTTGTCACCATTAATGGTGAGTGCGGGGGGCATGGTACCTGTGGCAGAGAATTGCAGTTTCCTCAACCACATTCCTTCTTGGGCTGCAGTGGTAGCTGCCATGAACTCAGCTTCTGTGGTGGACAGGGCAGTGGCAGATACTTGGATCTTGGATGCCCATGAGATGGCTCCCCCCTGGTTGAGGAAGACATAGCCTGTTGTTGACTTCCTTGTGATAGGGCAGGCAGCATGGTCAGAATCACAGTAGCCAGTGAGGAGTTTCTTGGAGTGGGTGTAGGTGATCCCATGGTCAGGTGTGTTGGACAGGTATTTGAGAATACCAATGGCAGCTTCCATGTGGTCATGGAGGGGGTGAGCACTGTGCCTGGCCAATCTGTTAACAGCTTGTGCAATGTCAGGTCTGGTGTTGACTGCCAGGTAGTTGAGGGATCCTACAATCTGGGCAAGGGGGAGACCAGAGTCTGGTGTGTCCTTTTCAGGATAAGGGAGAGGGGCATCAGGCTGCAGAGGGATGGGGAACCTGGTGCTGTTGGGCTCAGGGAGCATGCTGTGGGCCTTGATCAGATCTTGAGTGAACCTTGATTGGCAGATATGCAGGGTTCCAGCAGTTGCATCTCTGGTAATTTCATAGCCAACAAAGACAGATGGTTCTCCAAGGTCTCTTGTCTTGTAGAGTTTCATGATCTTGTCTTTGTACTGATGGAGGATGTCCTTGTCAAAAGATAGCAGGAGGAAGTCATCAACCCAGAGAAGGACCCAGATGAGTGGTCTTGTTGTTGGCCCAGGGAGCAGGAAGAGGCCTTGGTCCACATCAACTTCTCTGAATCCAAGGGCTTTCATATCTTCTTTGACTTTTAGATACCACTGCCTGGATGCTTGCTTCAGACCATAGAGGCATTTCCACATGCGGCAAACCCTGTGGTCTCTTTCAAACCCTGGGGGTTGGGAACAATACAGTTCCTCTTCCACTACTCCATTGAGGAATGCTGTGGAGACATCAAGTTGAGCAAGGTGAGCTGAGGGGTCTGCAGCCATGGACAGGATGTACCTGATGGTGGCATGTTTGGCAACTGGTGCAAAAACTTCATCATAGTCCATGCCAGGGCGTTGAGCATATCCTTTTGCCACTAGGCGTGCTTTGTACCTTACTAACTGACCATCCACTGATTTCTTGATGTCAAATACCCATCTAGTGCCTATGGCTTTGGCTCCATGTGGGAGTTCTGCTAGAGTCCAGGTATTCATTTCTTCTAGTGCTGCTAGTTCTGCATCCATGGCAGCCTTCCAATCTTTTGCTTGGGGGCTAGCCAGTGCTTCTCTTTCATTCTTGGGTATGATGATCTGGTCTGCAGCTAGGAAAGCTAGGTGGTTGGGTGCATGTCTTTCTCTGCCACTTCGGCGAGGTTGAGTGAGGGCAGTTTCTGGTGGAGGGGTTGGTGCCTGTTGCTGTGCTGACTGTGGTGCAGGAGAAGTGATTGCATGTTCTGATGCATTGCGTTGTGGTGACATGAGGTTGGGGAGGTCACCTGCCTGGGACTGTGTGGGGTTGTGTTCATTCCCTTGTTCAGCATCATTGTCGTGGTGAGGTGCACTGTGCTGTGGGGCAATAATATTCTGTTGGTGCACTGAACTGGGTAGGTAGCTATCATCTATTTCTTCTGGTGATCCCCATGCTCCCATGTTTGCCTTGTTCCTTTCACGCAATGCATCAATGACTTTGATTTCTGAGGGAGAAAGGGATTGGGAGGGAGTGTCTTCATCTTCAGGTTCAACAGGGGTGTCTTCTTCATACATGCCTAGGATCTCAGCATCTGCACTGGGGAATCCATTCTTTCCTGCCAGGTTCTCAGACTCATTGAAGGTGATGTCTCTAGCATCATAGATCTTATGGTTGGAGTCTACAACTCTGTAAGCTTTTCTGATGTGGGAGTAGCCGATGAGTCTAGTGATTTTGGCTGATGGTGCAAACTTCCATGTTCTGGATTTGGGTGGTATGTGGACATAGGCTGTGCACCCAATGGTTCTGAGGTGGTCAATCTTAGGCTTGACGCCATGGAACATTTCATAGGGTGTTTTGTCTGAGTCAGAAGTGGGGCTGAGGTTTCTCAAGATGCTAGCATTTTTCACCATGTCAGCCCAGTATCTGTTAGGAAATTTTGATGAGATGAGAAGGGCAGTGGCTCTGTCATGCAGAGTGCGGTTGAGACGTTCTGCTGCCCCATTTGTGGCTGGATTGTTAGGGACTGTGAAGTTGAGGGTAATGCCTTTCTTTTTGCACCAGTTTTTAAACCGGTCGCAGGTGTACTCTGATCCATTGTCACAGAAAATAGTGCCTATTTTGTTTTCTGTAAGGACTTCATACCGTTCCAGTTCATGCATGGTGTCTTTGGGCACTGTGTGTTTGTTTTTGTGGAATCTGACTATGGAGTACTTTGAGTGGTCATCAAGAATGCCTTGGAAGTATATGTTGCCATTAAGACTGGGTACTTTCATTTTTCCACTCATGTCAATGTGGATGATTTGCAAGGGTCTTGTGGCACGTGTGGATGATGTAGGATATTGGTTCTTGTCCATTTTAGAGAGGACACACACTTCACAAGTCTGCTTTCTCATTTTGTTGCAGGCTGTTGTGGTGACATCTGTACCTGTAACCATGTTTTCAGAAATGAGCCTGACTAAACTGCTGTAAGAAAGGTGTCCCATCCTGTTGTGAAGAAGTTCTGCTGTTTGTTGAGTATTTCTGGAAATGGCAGCCATGACTATGTTCAGACATGACCCATGGATAAGGGTATTGTCAGGGACAAGGATGGGGGTGAGGTAAAGGTTCTTGTTCTTTGACCCAGTTATTACTACTTTGTCTTTGATGGTTATGGTGCAGGCCTGAGAATCAAACTGAACTAACATGGAGGGGTTTGCTTTGATGGCTGCAGCCATTGACATGAGGTTAGGAGTGTTAGGGTCATCATTGAGATGAACATTTCTGAGCTTGTGGATCTTACTATTGTCTCCTCTAATAAGAGCATCACCAGATCTGGTGATGAGAGTGTATCCTGATGCAGTTTGAACTTTGATATGAGGATATATGTCATGTATGTCATATAACAGGGATTCATTTCCTGTCATGTGGGAGGTAGCTCCAGTGTCCATGATCCAGTTTTCTGCCATGCGGTTTGTACGTTGGGAGGCATTAAAGGCATACGAAGGAGACTGAGGTGCAGGAGGGGGAGATGCGGGTTCGTGATATGCTGGGACATTGGATGCGGCTGATTCGGCTGCAACTGGGGAATGCTGTCGGGATGCGGATCTGGTATCATACTTGGATCTAAGTGCTGCTAAGATGTCGTCAGGATCGTTATGGAACTTGACCGTTCGCCTGATAGGCTCTGAGAGGTGTGCAAGGATGTATTCAATTTGAAACAGTACTAGCTTATGATCTCCAGGGGTAAAGAAGTGGTGTGATACCTTGAGTTCTTCTTCCATGGATGCGAGCCAATCTTGGAAGAAGTGCTGGTGGAAGATAAAAGTCGGACGACGCTCAGGGGGAGGAGCTTCAGAAGGCCGCATAGTGAGGCGATGTTGCAGAGAGTAGGAGGCGGTGGAGAGACGGCGGAGATTGCGTAAGCAACGGGGAATGGGAAGGGTGGTGGTGGGGGCGCAGTGGAGGTAGAGATTGTTGTCAGGGGGGGGGGGGGGGGGGAAGTTAGCTGGCGGAACAGCTGGATGCTCAATGGAGCAGGAGTTGGCTGACAGAACAGCTTGATGCTCAATGGAGCAGGAGTTGGCTGGCGGAACAGCTTGATGCTCAATGGAGCGGTATCACCGTACACGCGGCTGATCTTCGCACAAGAGTTGTGTCCCAGTGGGGAGATTCTTGTCGGGTGGAGCTTTCTTCACTCCTTTCAATTGAGGCACGTCGGGACAACAATCAAAATATCCTTCAGCTCGGATGGCCGTCGAGCAAGGACAATCTAACGCGAAGGGACCGTAACCTGTAGTATTCCGGAGCGTGTGCAAAGCACAGAGACGAGGGGAAGACGGTAAGGATGAGGTCTTTACAATTAGATAAGCATTCGATCAATGCGCTAGGGGAAAGTACTGGGATGCCGCGGTACCTCATGGTACCGGCATCAGTGTCCATGCCATAGCTGGCATTGGCACGGCAGTACAGTGCAGCAGGGAGGAGTCCTGTGCACTCTAAGTCACTCTAGGTGAGCCGGTGAAACCCGGTGAATAACAGGAGAAGGATTTAATGTACCGGTATCAAGCTGTCATGCAGGTGTGATTTATTCTGGTAGCAATTGTGTGTGTGCATGTGTGTGTCAACTCATGCCAGCCCATGTGTGTGTGTGCATGCGATTTTGCAATAAGTATCGATGAGCACCAAGATCAAGGATATGGCGTTTCATCTACAGCAATGAGCGATACAGTCCTGCAGTCTACTAGGCTGTTATCTCTGGCCTCTTTGTTCAGCTCTTTATAAACTTCCATTTACTTCTTGTAACTTATAAGTCATCACTGGTGATCGAGACATGTCAAATTCCTGGGCCCCCTCATGTAGCACATCAAAATCGAATGATCGGAAACCAAGAATGGCTACAGAACACGCCCAAGGTGATGGTGCGGTTTGTTTCAACTTCCAACTTCTAAAAGTGGCGTTATTTGGTTATTTCACTGAAGGACACGGACAAGTGGGCACTCACATGGCAGCTATGTATGTATTTTTACAGTCAAGGTAGGGTTGGCCTAACGGACTTGCCCAACCGTACAAACATGAAAGGCGGTATAGAAAAACAAGCACTGGTGAACTGAACCCCGACAAATTGTAAACGACGGGGGACCGGAGTTCGTGCTGTGCAGTATATATGTATGCTACCAAGTTTAAGCAGCCTACCGAATATACATAGGGGTCGGCTAGCTTATATAATATTAGTGAATAAATAATATTATATGATATAAGATTAGTCGGACGAGCTGTCTCACCAGAATTTTGATTTTTTTTGAAAAACTAATATTATTGTGACACTGTAATGATATTAGTTAATATTAATTTTCCAAACACTAATATTAGTTGCCGTTCCCTAAACATACATCCATTCACTGGGACATAAAAATAAATCATTATAAAGTAAATTGGAGTCTTGAATCCGTAACTGTCATGCTATTGCCACTGTAACAAGTGTACTGCCAGTGCAAAAACATACAAGTGGATATGTAGCTGTCAAGATAGTTCAAACTGCTATCCCAAACCTGGCCTAATGGAGCGGCCACGCGATGCGATCACTGACCTGGTCGAGCTGTCGGCACATTTGGAGTCTAGTAGGGCACCAGCATAATGTAACCATCCCTATCATCATTGCTATGATGTCTATTCGTTTCCAAACTAGCTCTGACCTAAATATTCCTACCCTTACCCTAACCCCCTCGTATTCGTTTCCAAACCGGCTTTGACCTAAATGTTCTTCAAAGCTGCCAGCCAGCCTGCTGGAGGAGCCTGCTCACTGGTAGGGCACTGCTTGATGCAGCCATCCACCACGTTAATCCATACGTCTGATGGGCGGCATCGCAGGCGATAGAGACTCACGCATACCTACAGTGAAGATGGGGGGCAGGGGGATTGAGGAGATGGGATTGTTTTTTATTGAAAGGATTTTCACCCCAGCCAGTGGGAATGAATCAATACTCACATCGCATTTACAAGCTTAAGAAACTGAAACAGAGACCCATGCTTGGGGGGGAAATCCTTGTTCACAAATGAAAGGGGGTGGAGCCTGTTGTGAATACTTGTCTGTTCTACTAGGTGGCGCAAGTCCTGTTTGGCCTTTTTGGTCACTGTTTTTACGAAATGGCGATGGAATGGCAACGCGTTGTTGGAAGAAGAAAATAATGGTAATATCCCTACCTGGGCTAACTCCGGCGCTCTGAGAGACTGCTGCACTGCTCCATTACTGGCAGCAGCTACCAAGCGCCTTCCTATCTCTGTAGCCGTCGCATCCACAAGCGGCTGCAGGCTAGGTGATGGTGCAGATGGATCCGATGCAATTCCAGCTGATTTGACAGCAGATGCAAACTGCACTCCAACTGAGGCTAGCTCGGATAGGGCTGTCAACAGAGCAACCAAGCCCTGAGGGCTCATCCCCTCTAGCTGCTTGGCTGATGAGAAACTCTGGTGAAGAACCTGCAAAGTATAAAACAGAGCATTACCGGAGTCAGCGAGAATTTGGGAGAGCTTTTAAAAAAGCATACTAGTTTTCAGAAAATGTTCTACGTACTATAGAAGAGCTCGGGCTGACCCACATGTATACCTGACCGGCTGACCGATCAGCTAACATACGGCAGGTTGGACAGCCGTATAACTTTGCCGAATGACTTGGCCAGCCAAACAACTTTGTAAGCAATACTATCCTGTATTAATCAGGACACTGATGACAACTAAAATATAACTTGGTCTGCAGATAACTTCGAACTGAGCTACGCTCTTGCCTCAGCAGCCTACACCTCACCTGCCTACCCTCTTGCTTCAGCAGCCTACACCTCAGCTGCCTCACCTTCCTACCCTCTTGCTTCGGCTGCCTACACCTCAGCTGCCTGACCTGCTTACCCTCTTGCCTCACCTACCTCACCTGCCTACCCTCTTGCTTCAGCTGCTTACACCTCAGCTGCCAACCCTCTTGCCTACTCCCTTGCCTCACCTGGCGCAACCATGCTGGTTGAACGGGGGAAGAGGCTCCACCAAACATGCCATCTCCTAACTTTGGTGCCAACCCCCCATCATTAGCCAGATAGGCAAAGGTCATAAGCATCTCCGCCACATCGTCAGATGGTTGCTGCTCGGGTACTGTGTCCAGCTTGTCACTGGCCTGCTGTCCGTCCTTGGCACTCAGATCTAGAGGGACGGCAGACATGAGCATCCTGGCAGTTAGTGCTTGACACGGAACAGGTTTGAACCTCCAATCACGAAGAGCATAACCTATTTGGTTGGCCACCGACAGCTCCAGAGATGGCTGAGAGGTTCCTTCAGTAGACGACGACGAGGAGTATTCCCAGCGCTGGATTGTTGCTTGCAGGACCCCCTCCACCCAAGTCCTGGGAGGGGTGACTCTTGTGCTAGCCAGGCCATACATCACATTGCTTATGTCCTGCCGTTTGAGAACACACATGCATGTGGTCAGTTCGTTAGAGGTTGTTGTTAGGGGTAGTTAGGGGTTGTTGTTAGGGGTTGTTGTTAGGGGTAGTTAGGGGTTGTTGTTAGGGGTTGTTGTTAGGGGTAGTTAGGGGTTGTTGTTAGGGGTTGTTGTTAGGGGTAGTTAGGGGTTGCTGTTAGGGGTTGTTGTTAGGGGGAGTTAGAAGTTGTTGTTACGGGCAGCTAGGGGTTGTTGTTACGGGCAGCTAGGGGTTGTTGTTAGGGGTAGTTAGGGCTGTTGTTAGGGGTAGTTAGGGGTCGTTAGGGGTCGTTGTTAGGGGTAGTTAGGGGTTGTTGTTAGGTCTGGTTAGGGGTTTATGTTAGCCATTTGTAGGCTAACATAAGCCACCCCGTACAAATCGGGAAATGTTCAAATGTAAGTAGAGGTTTAGGTAGTTGTTGTTTACAGTGCTGTTGTATAATAGAGCTCCTATCGCCATCCTGGATAAAGTCAGGAGCGTGGTCCACCAAATCCCTTCAATTTTGCTAAGGTTGGTTTACAGTTGATGGCGGCTCTTTGGAGTTGTTAGTTCTTCCAATCACCAAATGATTAGGATGTGTAGCTGATCAAACTAACCCCGAAATTGAAGCCAGTTGTCACTACAAAGGCCATCATTTTCGAAATTGATGGTCACAGTTTCCTTTTTGGGCAACACGTAGCAGCTTCTTGGCAGCTCCCTTTCCCCATCCTTGAGCCAGACCCAAAGCTAACTAGTGCGTATGAACGCTGACGAGGCGGGCATTCCAATGCAGCTAAAAGCTATGGGATTGGCACAGTGACTGGTTGATGGATCTGGGTGGAAGCTGCCATGCGGAGCCCAACATTGAAACAATGGTGATGGTTACTGTCGGGCCGTACCTCCAGTGGAATGGTCCATTCCTTCATCTGAGTAGTGGCCAGGATGGCGTCAATCAACATAGAATCAGCCATTCTCTTTCCGGGAACCCCCGATGAAGTAGTAGCTGTCATGGCCTTGGTATTTTTGCTGACAAAGACACGGACGCACTTCAAGGCTTGAAGGAAAGTTGACATCTCCTAACACAACAAGTGGGGGGAGATGTTTGGCGCCTGGAACAACAGCTCGGTACAGAAAAAGAGCACACAAAATAATCATGATGTAAGGTGGAAGTTCCAATGGAGAACTTTCAGTGAGTACTCCATATTGCCACATTGCAAGCAGGAGATATAATTTCAGCAGTTCAGCAGTGTTTTACCCAGAAAGGATAAATATACAGCAAACGTAAAATGGCAAGCAAGCAAGCAAGCAAACAAGCAAGCAAGCAAGCGAAGGAAGGAGGAAAGGATGGAGGGAGGAAGGGAAGGAGGGAGGGAGCAAGCGCGCCAGAAAAAAAGGGAGGGACAGAGGAAGAAAGGAAGGAAGAACAAAATAAAGCGGCCAGGGAGAGTGGCTGCAGGAGCTCGGTATCACCACCACCATAAGGAGCTCGGTAGGGCGCCTTACCTTGCCTGACGCAGACGGCAATCTCTGCACAAAAGCAAGAGAAATGGCATCCAGCCAAGACGACGATGGAATAAGGTCAACCAGCTTTTTTGAAGCCGGTGATGAGCTCTCCGACGGTACTAGAGAGGCCGCGTCCTGTGCTATGGATGCCAAGTAGGAAGCCTCCAACTTGTCTTCCACGAAGTGCTGCTGTAGAATGACCTACAGGCATCAATGGACACAGATGGTCAAACATACTGACTGTGGTGTGTAGGATGCCAAGTAGGAAGCCTCCAACTTGCCTTCCACAAAGTGCTGCTATAGAATGACCTAGTGCATCAACGGACACAGATGGTCAGACATGCTGACTGCCCTTATCTCAGCCAGTTGGCTTGGGAGGAGTATTTGTTGTGGGTTCGGGGTGGTGTGTAGGATGCCACATGGTCAACCAGCATCCCCTGGTAATCTGAAGCGTTCTTGATTATTCGAGGTTGGGAAAGGCCCTCACAAAGGACTGTGGCATGCATATGTATGTTGATAACAAATGTTTAAGCGCCTTGACTCTGATCCTTGATTTTATTGTGTTACCGTCCAGGGACCTCCCGGCCCTGAATCGAGATTCATCCTAGGTCTTTTTGTCTCTCGGTATTTTTTTTCTTTTGTCTCAGTCCAACAGGGCTAGGATTCACCAGAAGTGCTGTTCCTTGTAAAAACAACTCTGGGAGCTCCTGGACCCCCTTGCACGAGGACATATCCTGATACCGACCAACTTACCACGAGCTTCTTGTGCAGTGGGGCTATGGTAGGAGTGCAATCGTACGGCAGACAATCGCACATGAGCCACAGGTTCAGCGCATGGTACAGCGAAGCTGAGGCCGAGGGGAGCAGGGGAGGACTAGCAGCCACCCTAGCCACCAGATCCTTCAGCAGCGATGCGCTAACGACCAGGTCCCCCTTGCCCGTAGGAGAGGAGGACAGCAGCTGGCCCAAGTCCCGGAGTGCGGCAATACAATCCCGTACACTCAGGGCTGCCAGCTTGACAGAGATCCTAGCTGGCAGGGCGTTCACCGTGCTGCACGCAGCGTTCACAGTCGCGGTGTCACCACACTCGGCGAAGGAGGACCTTGAGAGGATGCCGACCTCACACCACAAGGCAGACAGCTGAAGGATATCCATCACCTGCTGGGCGTCCAGGGTATGTACCCCACTCTGCTGGACTCGAGACAGCAAGGTGACTGCCAACCTGTAAGGAACAGTGTCAAGGAGGTGTTAGTTTGTGTTAGTGTGTGGGGAGAGAGAGAGAGAGAGAGAGAGAGAGAGAGAGAGAGAGAGAGAGAGAGAGAGAGAGAGAGAGAGAGAGAGAGAGAGAGAGCTGAAGGATAGCAAGGTGATGGCCAACCTGTAAGGAAGAGTCAGGGATGATATCATATGATTTAATATATATCATATAATATATATACCATAATAATAATTACACAAAATTAGCATGGTGACAGCCCACCTTCAAGAATAGGGTCAACGACGTGCTAGTTAATTTGATTTGTTGATTTGTTTGTTGTCAAGAGCTACGAAATTTGCGATCATTTGTGATAATTCGGGATAATTACAACAAGCAAATGATTTAGTAAGTTTCTGCCGGACTCGGGACAGCACGGTGATCGCTTACCTTCTAGAATAGGGTCAACGAAGTGTTCATTTGTTTGGTTCATTTGTATGTTGTCAAGAGCTACATAATTTGTGACAATTTGGGAAAATTTGGGATGATTCTAATTTTTTGTATTTTGTAACATATTTCCCACAACAAAGATCAGAATAGAACCACTAGTCCAGGTATCGCACCTTAAATTGGGTCTCTTATTATGCTAGCTTTCAGACACACTAGCTAGCTTCAGGTTTTGCACAAGGGTGGGTGAAAGGAGCTTCCTAGAAGCTGCTACGCATAGCCCCCCAAATAAACAGTGTATCGGACCTTAGCCCTAGGGTGGGTGAAAGGAGCTGCCTAGAAGCTGCTATGCATAGCCCCCCAAATAAACAGTGTTACGGACCTTAGCCCTAGGGTGGGTGAAAGGAGCTGCCTAGAAGCTGCTACGCATAGCCCCCCAAATAAACAGTGTATCGGACCTTAGCCCTAGGGTGGGTGAAAGGAGCTGCCTAGAAGCTGCTACGCATAGCCCCCCAAATAAACAGTGTATCGGACCTTAGCCCTAGGGTGGGTGAAAGGAGCTGCTTAGAAGCTGCTACGCATAGCCCCCCAAATAAACAGTGTATCGGACCTTAGCCCTAGGGTGGGTGAACGGAGCTGCCTAGAAGCTGCTACGTATAGCCCCCCAAATAAACAGTTTATCGGACCTTAGCCCTAGGGTGGGTGAACGGAGCTGCCTAGAAGCTGCTACGCATAGCCCCCCAAATAAACAGTGCATCGGACCTTAGCCCTAGGGTGGGTGGTAGGAGCTGCCTAGAAGCTGCTACGCCCCGCCCCCAAAAGAAACAGTGTATCGGACCTTAGCCCTAGGGTGGGTGGTAGGAGCTGCCTAGAAGCTGCTACGCCCCGCCCCCAAAAGAAACAGTGTATCGCACCTTGAGCTGGGTCTCAGGGAGTGGAACTGAGGCTTTGCCAACACGCTAATGAGGCCAAGGGTTTCCTGCACACTCATACCCTGCATTGCTTCCACGCTCAAGTTAGAGGACCAAGCAGACATCCACTGGGGGCTAGGCCCCCCTCTCAGGGGCAGCGTCTCCCCTGCTGCTGCACTGCTGTCGGTGTTGCTGGCAGGAAGCTGGCAGGTAGCAGAGTGCATGCCATCCAGGAGCTCAACTAGGGTTGTCACTGAGGGTCTGACAGTGCTTATGAGGTCCATGTTCCCCTTGCCTTGCTTTAGCAGATTCAAAGACGCAGCCTCTACAGAGTTCACAAAGCTGGCAGAGGGGCGGTAGTTCATCGCAGCAAAGCCAGTCAAAATTTGACTCATGTCCAGGAGAGATGCTGAATCCAGCACAGCAAGAGCCTGCAGTAGGGAGGAGGGCAGTTGAGAAGGGAGGGGGGCAGGAGAAGGGCAGTGGAGGAGTGCAGTTCAGTAGGGAGGGGGGAAGGAGAGGGGCAGTAGGGAGGAGGGCAGTTAAGTAGGGAGGGGGGGTAGGAGTGGGGAAGTAGGTAGGAGGGCAGTTAAGAGAGTTGGGAGTGGTCTGAGTGTTGAGGAGCATGTACCGTGCTTTTATTTTTGGCAGCAGCTTCTAGACAGCTCTCCTGACAGCCTATCGAGCCAAATATCATGCAACCTAGTGCACCTTGAAGCTGGCACATCCAGCTGTTTAAAACCGCTTGATTATTTGGGTGTAGCGCAGTAACTGGCTCAGAGAGCTGCCTAGAATCTGCTGCCAATAGCTAAAAAGAGAAGGTACGACTTTATGAGCATGTAGCAAGTAGGATGTAGCACTAAGGAAGCAGAACGGAACGGTGGCTACTGCTAGCTTCGGCTTACGCGGTGGTGTCCTTAACTTCACGTCCTGTGAGTAACTGCATTACACGGATGTAACAATTTCAATTTCAAGCATCACGGAAGACGTAGCACGTAGGATGCAGAGCGTTGGAAGTAGCACATAGCACATAGCACATAGGATATAGCATGTAATTCAAACAAGGAAGTGTTATTGCACGTTCGGGTGTGAACAAAACCCCAAGCACCTTCAAAACGAGCGCTAAAGGGCACTGGCCGTAGGAAGAAGATACGACTTTGCACTGCACATATAGGAGATACTGAGAATTCCTGGTGGGGTGTGGTACTAAGGGAGCCCCATCTTACGGCAGCAGGGAACGAGCTGCTACTTTACCTGGACAAAGCTACCATGGCGGTTGACAGCGACCACGAACACTTGTGCGCACCCGTAGGGATTCGAATTCCGCACCTCCTTGTTTCAACGAGCTCTACCATTGAGCCATTCGTCGAAACAGGATCACTGCACTGATAGGAGGATGAAGTTCAAACAGCTACTTTTGTCTGTCAGAGGACCAAACTTCCTTTTTGGGGCTACACAGAGCAGCTTCTAGGCAGCTCCCTTTCTACGACCTTGGGCCAAACCAGAAGACTGCTAGAGCGCCTCAGAGCTGATATGACAGTCACTAAAAAGATAACAACTGGAGGGGTATGGTTTTAAGGGGACCCTCCCGTACGCCGCAGCTGGAGAAAGTCACCATGGCAGACATAGTAACTGTCACCCTCCAGGCGGTAGGGACTCCTTCATGCAACGTGAGGCAAGAATGCTGGTACAGGAGGCAATATTTGCTGTGTGTGTGACAACTTTGCAGCTGACAACTTTGGGCTTAACCCAGTGGCTGGCTCATTGATCTGACTGGAGGCTACCCTGAGTAGCCCCCAAAAAGAAACTGTGCGGGGGACTTACTTGTTTGGCGTAGGCCTCCAACTGAGCCATGCCAGGCTTCATCTGGGTGGACGCAGAAGCTAACACAGTCTTTGAAATCTGAGACGCGTTGAGAACTGCCATGCTAGATGAGAGGCGCTTGAAGGCGGTGGTACCGAAGGCATAAGGCAGGCGGAGGCGCAATCTGTGGGTCAAGCATTGAGCAGTCAGACATTTGAGCATGATGGTTGGTGTCAGTCATTTAGTGATGATGATAATGACGATGATGGTGGTGATGATGATGATGATGTGGGTCAAGCAATGCAGAGTCAGACATTTGGTGGCCATGAAAAGCAACAGAAAGGAAGGGGAGATTAGAGTAGTGTCTTCTTTGTATAGCGTTACTTTCTTGTGTGAGGATACACACAACGTTCAGCAGCCACAGGAGAGCAGACGGACACTACTCCCGAATTGGCTTCTAGAGCAAAGGACTGCACTTTATAGGTTAAGACTGAGGGTTAAGGGGGGGTAGGTGGGTGGGTGGGGCGACATGCTGCAGTTTGTATTCCTATATTGAGTCACTTAGCAGCTAGATTAAAGCAAACTGAATCCTCGGTGTCGCTGGTTTGTGTTGGGAGACCAACCTCCTGAGGTGAAATTCCTTTCACAACAAAAATGAGGGGGCTGCACTTCCTTGGCACAAGCCCATACTAGATATGCCAACTTTGTTTTCCTAGATTGAGCCATTTAGCAGCTTCATTGGGGGGCTGCACTTACTTGGCACAAGCCCATACTAGGTCTGCCAACTCAGCTCCTGCAGCTGACGAGCCCAAAACGGGAGTGATGCTCCGTTGCAGTGCCTTGGCAAATGGGTCAGGCATCTCGTAGTTGGAGATTGCCAGGGTGACCATGAGGCGTGCAAGCTGCTGAGATGGCAGTGTGGGGAGCCTGCAAGAATGGGGCGGGGTGTGTGGGGTGGAGTGGGAGCGTGGAGTGGAGTGGGGGGCATGGGGTGGGGGGGCATGAGGTGGGGGGAGTGATGCGTCTTTGCAGCCCTTTCGTAAATGGGGGGCAACTAACGGATTAATTAGAAATACCAGGAAAACCAGTGATATAAAGAGCTAACAATATAAACTGAAAGAACAATGTAAGTAACAGCTAAACCCGTCATCACTGCACCACCCTGTTGACCAGCTGAGCACAGAGCTCAGAAAGCATTCACACGAGGGCTTTGCCCTGAGGGTGTACAGAGCCCCCAAATGGTTTTTGGGGGGGGACTTCAAGGGAGCATGCATTTTGCAAGTGGATGATATATAGGGGTCGGCAATATGATATCATATGATATCATGTCATCATACGATATCAAATGATGCTGGCGGTCTGACTAGGTAACTTTGGCCTGGGGTATGATATCATCTGATTTGTGTATGATATCATATGATATCATACTCGTCTTTGGTCAACATCATATGATTTGCCGTTCCCTAATGATATATGTTACACACTGCACCAACCTTTTGAGCAGCTGAGCACAGAGCTCATTCAGCATTGACACGGGGGGCTTTGACCCAAGGGTGTACAGAGCCCACGCCGCATCTACTGCGTCTGAAGATGACATCACCTCACTCAATGCAGGGCTGGCAGTTGTGCCCCCAACGGGATGGGTTCCCGAATCAGAGTCAGGGGAAGAGGCTTGGCCGTTCTGTGCCGCACTCATGGCATTGGATGCATCTGGAAGGGCAGTGGCGGCAGATGCTACACGTGCGGCGTGCTGCGCTTCTTTCCATGCGCCCAGAGCTTGTGCGGGAGTCAAGTCTGCTGATTCAGTCTTTGCCTCTCTTTGCTCAGAACCAGCAGCCTCTAGTTCATGCTCTACGACAGTAGCTTCAGGAGACGTTGGACCCAACACTGCCTTTGATTTCACCTCCAGAGTCTTAGACCTCCCACGCTCCGAGACCTGGCTGACCAGAGCATGAGTCATGGCGTCGAGGAATGCTGGCTCAGGCTGAAAGCCGAGGGTGGCAAGAGACCATGCACACCTAGCAAGATCACCTGCAATTAGGAACCGGCATATCATATGATGTTGACCAAAGGCGAGTATGATATCATACACATTGCATCATATTCTCTTGTATGTAATGGTAACTTGGGCTTAGTCAGACTGATTGCATCACATGATATCATTTTGATGTTCCTTACCTGAAATGTCAGCACCAGGGATTGTTTGTAAGAAAAGGAACCTGTATCGTCACGTGGCACCGTGGTGCTCCTGGCAGCTTTTGAGGGGCTCCCAGCAACTTTTCCCCCCTCTAAAGGCACCCCCAAAAGCAACACCCCCAAAACACCAGATTGTTTGCTCTAGGCAGCTCCTTGGTCAGCAATTCTGTCTCTGGGACTTCCATTCTTGTTCTCTACTCTTGTCCTCTTTACTACAGCTCAGTTCGCATAACATCTAAGCACTTACACAGTCTAGGGATAAACTAAAGGCATCCCCAAAAGACTCAAACGCAACACCCCTGAAACACCACGGTGCATAATTTAGCACTTGTGCCGGCCCGACCCTTACCTGGAGCTAAACATGCATCACTATGCACCGTGTATGTTGCCTCCTCTTCCGAGGTCCTCCCCTGTCGGGGGATGGCCAGGGCCAGGCACTTCACTGCAGCTTCCACCCAGTGTCCACCTTCTGTGGCTGTCGCTGCTCGGGTTTTGATGACAGCTAGGGCCCACATGGCATCCACCACACTTGCAGGAGGCATGGTTTGCAGTGTGACTTCTGGGAGGGCTGTGATGAGAAGAGAGGACAACCGAGCCAGGGGACTGGAGGAATCCTCAGCCCTGATGCGCAGCGGTGCCCAACGAGCAAGTGAGGCAGATGTGGAAGCCACCTGACATATTGGTTGATGTCGCATTGTTAGGCATTGCATTGCAAGATTTATATGTATGTATGTATGTATGTAAGCCGAATATAAGCCGAAACATGTAATTTTACATTACACAATTCACGTTTGTTTCCAGAAGAATAAAAGCCCACGTTCCACATTTAGCGTTGAAATTTGAATACCCCCCCCCTATTTCTACACCTAAATGTTCCTCAGAAGTACCTAAATCGGAATAACACTAAATTCAATTTAGAAAAAATGCAATCAGAATCGCACAATCATTTTTTCATCCCAGATAAGATAATGATTTAATTATACTGTAAAATTAAATGATCACTGTAGCAAAAACTCAGGGCCCCAGTCGGTAGAACAATTGTTTGGGGTTCGGTTCATCAATGTTTTTTCTTCTTATCTCGGTTGGCTAATTCCCTTGAGCCTATTTGGCCTACCCCTGGACTGTAACATACATACATACATACATACATACATACATACATACCTGCACAAGGCTTAGTGGAGGCTCCGGACCAAGTTCTGTCAAGCTGGGTGGGATGTCTCCGCTAGTTGCATCTAACGGAGGGAGTGGCATCACCACACCCCTGCCAGCCTCAACCAGTTGCTCCAGACGTCCAGTAAGGGCCTCCACCAAGTACGAGGAGGGGTCGATGGCTGAGGAGCCATCGGGGTGGTGGACACCCAGCGCCCAAACGCAACGTGAGAAGGATTGTGGACCGAGAGTTGAGATGTGGTTCTGCATAACAAGGGGCGCAAGAAATTAATAAAACAGGTGCAAGAAATTATAAGCAATTAGAGGGCCTCCACCATGTACGAGTAGGGGGCAATGGCTGAGGAGCCATCGGGGTGGTGGACACCCAGTGCCCAAGCGCAACGTCAATAGTTTGGATGCGGTTGTGCAAAACAAGAGACGCATGGAATATGATGTAACTCAGCAACAGGAAGCCCGTGTGCATGTGACAACCTAGTGTATGGACATATGGGCTTATAACCTGCTTATACAGTTATACTAGACTTATAACCTGCTTATAATATGCTTATTACCTGCATATATGCTTTTAACCTACATATATACCTGCTAAAACCTGCTTTACAACAGGAATACATACATGCGAGGGTTAGCCCCACGTAAACAGAGAACAATTAGCCAGGAAATGCGATTTTAAATAATGTTTCAAAGTTGTGTACCAAAGTCTAAAGCCATGGATGAAAGTGGTCTTGAAACATAGATCCTCATATGACCTCTTTCTGATAATCGACTGTACTTGAACAGGATCTGTTCTTCAGTTGGTACACTCTTCTGTTTAAATTACCTCTTTCCGATGAGGACAGGAAAGACTGCTGTTGTTGTGTTCATTCGAACTACTTCAATAAAACAACACCATTCAAGTTATGCCATCCAAACTATTTACATCAAACAACATCATTCAAACTACTTAAATCTGACAACATCATTCAAGCTATGTCATTCAAACTACTTAAATCAAACTACATCATTCAATCTAAGTCATTCACACTACTCACATGAACCCATGAGCCCCACTGGTTGAGCCACTTGATGGTGGGGGATGATTGCATCCATGCCAGTGCCCAGACAATATCCATACCCAGAGTGGGATCCTCAAGCTGTTCCAGGCGGTCAGCAGATTTTCCTGAGACACAGAAATAGCATGGTGGTGTTGGTGGTGGCAGCGTGTTTTGTGGTGGTTGTGGCGGTGGTGGTAGTGGTGGCAGGTGGTGAACTGGTGGTGGTAGTGGCAGTGTGGTTTTTGGTGTTGGTGGCAGGTGTTGGTGGTGGTGGCAGATTTTCCTGAGACACAGAGACAGCATGGTGGTAGTTTGTTTTGTGGTGTTGGTGGCAGGTGGTGGTGTTGGTGGCAGTGTGTGTTTATGGTGTTGGTGGCAGGTGGTGGAAGTGCTTTTTTGTTGTGCTACAGTTGTTTTATATGTGCAAGGTACTTAACAGAGATGGAAGAGTCCAAATCCAAATCCACCAACTCGCCTGCAAAGATGTTAACCAGTTTCTTGTGTGCAGCAACAGAGCCATTACCGACAACCTTTTCCATGGCAGGCAATGCCCACAGAATGTGCACCATCACCGCCAACCCAGCAAATCACTAGATCCACCCAACCTCCAACATAATCACCAACTCGCCTGCAAAGATGTTAACCAGTTTCTTGTGTGCAGGCACAGAGCCATTACCAACAACCTTTTCCATGGCAGCCAATGCCCACAGCATGTGCGCCATCACCACCAACCCACCAAATCACTAGATCCACCCAAACCCAACATACTCAACAACCCACCAAACCCCACCATAATCACCAACCCACCTGCAAAGATGTTAACCAGTTTCTTGTGTGCAGGCACAGACTCATTACCAACACTCTTCTCCATAGCAGCCAGTGCCCACAGCATGCGCGCCATGTCCACAATTGTGAAAGGGTCGTTTTGCGCATCCAACCTCCGTGTGGCCTTAGTTGCTATGTTCATCAGCCACTGGGAGTCGATAGCATTTTCAGAGCGGGAGGTGCACAGCTTGGCGACTGACCAAGCCAGGTCGGAGAGGACGTGCGTTGGGGCGTTTGACAAGGACGGGAGAAGAGCAGACTGTGGAAAGAAGAGTTGATAGAGGGGGATAGAGGGGGGGAAGGGTTGATAGGGTTGATGGAGGGGGGAAAGGGTTGATGGGGGGGGATAGGGGGGGGAAAGGGTTAGTAGGGAAGGGGGGAAAGGGTTGATAGGGGGGGATGGAGGGTGGGTTGATAGAGAGGGATGGGGAAGAGCAGTCAGTAAGAGCAATGGTGGGATGTTTGGTGAGGATGAAGAAAAGCTGTAGGTGGGAGCAAAGGTGGGTAGATAGAGGAGGATGAGGAAGAACAGCCAGAGGGGGGCAATGATAGGCTCTATAAGCTTATAATATAAGCTGTGGATTTGGTGGTTGGCCCCAGTAATGGCTCTATAATCTTATAATTTGGTGGTTGGCCCCAGTAATGGCTCTATAATCTTATAATATAAGCTGTCAATTTGGTAATTGGCCCCAGTGCATGCAAACGGGCTGGCCCCCTGAACTCCACGCCTCGTAATTAAGGCGAACTACGTATTTAAGCTTGGACTGACGTATTTTGGACAGTGGCTTAGAATAGCCTGGGAGCTACGGCGAGGACGTTTACACTGGCCTCCCCATTTTCCAAACACACCTATGTGTATGATACATTCCAGGGGTAGCCAACTAGGCTAAAGGGTCTTGCCCACCTCAAGTAGTACATATTTTTACAAACAGACCTGCATGTATGATATAGTCCAGGGGTAGCCAACTAGGCTAAAGGGTCTAGTCCACCTCAAGTAATAAATATTTTTACAAACAGACCTGCATGTATGATACAGTCCAGGGGTAGACAACTAGGCTAAAGGGTCTTTCCCAAACTTGGATAATACTTTTTTTAAACACACCTGTGTGTATGATATAGTCCAGGGGTAGCTAACTAGGCTAAAGGGTCTTGCCCACCTCCAACAATACACATTTCTCCAAACATACCTGGAAATCCGATATCCATCTATGAGAAGGCACACAGCCACATGCCACCAGGCCACAAGCGAATCGCCCTGCATCTGCTGGCTTACAGGACGGAAGCTGGGGGGTAGCCACGTCCGCCATCAGGGCCATCATGCTTGGCGCCGGGCGGTTCCCTGATGATGACATTGCTTCGCATACATCAGCCATCGCTGCCACATCCATGGCACCGATCTCCTCCTCCAGCCGCCCCATGAACTTACTCATGAAGCCTGGTGGGAGCGCCTCACTGCTGCCTGCTGTGCTGCCTGCCTCCTGGGCCAACACTGTACTGCCTGTTGCCAGCTGTGCTGCGCTGCTGGCTGTATCAACACTGCCCTCAAGCTCGCTGCCAGCCTGGCTGCCAGCCTGGCTGGGGGAGGTAGTGAGCACTGCGGGTAGAGCGGACAGCAAGGGCACCATGGCTGCCATGCCGGCGGTGGGGATGCAGACTGTGACCTGCTCCAGGTAGGCCGCGAGCCAAGCACTGGGCGCTACACCTCTCACCTCGTTCACAAGACGTGAAAGACTCATGGCGATTGACGCGAGCTCGTCCATTGACAGAGTTGTCATGCCAGCCTACGACAAGACAGCAGTGCAAGTGTGGATTGTACTCATACGTTGTTTTGTGCATACTTATATGTTGTTTCACCTCGTTCCCCAGACGTGAAAGGCTTAGGGCAATTGAGGCAAGCTCCTCTATTGACAGAGTTGTCATGCCAGCCTACGACAAGACAGCACTGCAAATGTGGATTGAACTTATATGTTGTTTTATGCATACTTATATGTTGTTTTGTGCATGCTCATATGTTGTTTCGTGCATACTTACATCCCCACCATCATACTCACACACAACCCCTCTGACCACCCTTGCTACAATACCAATGCCTTACCTGCATGCTTGTAAGTGTAGCTCTCAAAATGTCCCCCCCCCCCCCACCCACCCACCCCACACACAATCTCCTCACCCCACAACACACAAACTCACCCCACCATCACACACACACAAACCCTCTGACCACCCATGCTACAATACACATGCCTTACCTGCATGCTTGTAAGTGCAGCTCTCACAAGATCTCCAGGCGTGGGGTTATAGGAAGAGTTAGTTGCAATCAGGTTGGCTCCCTGGCTATCCTTGATTGTCAACCTCAGCTCCGCGGCCGTGGCCAACAGCTTCAAGCCGTCCTTAACTGCAATATTCCCATCTTCACAGGCGTGGATGAGGGTCCACATGAGGGGGCTTAGGACACCAGGGCGTGGCTTTTGGTCCAGGAGGCCCAAGGCGCGGAACACTGAGCATGCGTTAGAGGCAGCTGTGGCGGCTGTGGATTCGGAGTTTGGGGGGGCTTCGCCACCACCCAGCATGGAGGAGCTGGAGATGGGGGCAGTAGAGCCGGAAGTGGGCAGTGTGTACGAGGCCTCTCCCAGGAGGGTGAGATAGGACTCCAGTAGGGCGGGGTCGATCTGCATGGGGGCACAGTAAGCGTGGCAGTGGTTACACTATCCTGGTGCCCTACTGGACTGAGGGTGGGTGGTGGTGGGTGGTGGTGGTGGGGAGGGGGGGGGGGGGGGGGGGGAGGGGTAGTTTATGAGAGTTTAAGAGGCTCTCCCAGGAAGGTGAGATAGGACTCCAGTCAGGCGGGGTCGATCTGCATTGGAGCACAGTAAGTGGAATGATATTTAAATTATTTATTTCTCAGCAGTTGTGGCAGTGGATACATTGTCCTGGTGCCCTACTGGACTGAAGGGAGGGGGGGGGGGGGGGGGGGGGGGGGAGTGTGCACGAGGCTTCTGCCAGGGAGGTGAGATAGAACTCCAGTGGGCGGGGTCGATTTGCATGGGAGCACAGTAAGTGGAATGTAATTTTAATTAATTCTTTCTCAGCAGTAGTGGCAGTGGTTACATTATCATGGTGTCCTACTGGACTGAAGGGGGTGGGGGGAGGGGGGCAATTTTCACCTCTGCTCCTGATTTGAATTGTTACATGGATTCAATATGGCTAGGAACCGATTTTGCTGATGTTTTGCAGCAACATCAAGTTTAGGGCTAGGCACTTACCTTTGCCTTGAGAGATGACGGGTGGCCAGTCATGGACAGGTGGCCAGCGATAGACGCAAGCGGGGAATATCTCCCAACCTTTTACCGAACCACCCAAACTTAGCAATGAAGCAGTCTGAGCATGAGGGCACACGCCTGACCCTGGCCTGAGGGTAACACCAAGTTTAGGGCTAGGCACTTACCTTTGCCTTGAGAGATGACAGGTGGCCAGCGATAGACGCAAATGTGGAGGGGGCAAAGGTATTCAGCTGCCCTTTAAGCTCTTGGTTCAGGGCCTCCAGCATTGTGAGCTTTAGGGGGGCTTGTAGAGCCGCCAGTGCTTCGAGCAGGGTGTCCACTTGGTCAGGTGAGAGGGAGGCCTTGTCACCTACCATCTGCATGTCAGAAAGCAATGACAAAGCACAGAAGATTAATGCACGTTTGTTACAGGTCAGGCGTAGGTTGTTTGTTTGTTTGTTTGTTTGTTTGTTTGTTACAGGTCAAATGTTTGTTACAGGTCAAATGTTTGTTACAGGTCAAATGTTTGTTACAGGTCAAATGTTTGTTACAGGTCAAATGTTTGTTACAGGTCAAATGTTTGTTTGTTACAGGTCAGGCGTAGCCAAACAGGCTAATTGGTTCGGTGTCCACTTGGTCAGGTGAGAGGGAGGCCTTGTCACCTGCCATCTGCATTTCAGAAAGAAAATATACATTTGAGTTGAAAACAAGTTCAGACAGTGCAACAGAATGCACAAAGCAAGTATGCGCTCTAGGGGCTCGTGTCAACAAGCAAATATGCATGCATTAATAGTACGCCTTATTACGAGGTGTGAGGTTGAGGGGGGCAGCCAGTTTGCTTACACTGGGGACAACCAACAAATCTCAGAAAGTATCAAGTGGGTTGTGTGCATGTGTGTGTGTATGCATGTAACAGTGCAGGGGTAGCCAAATAAACCAACCTTGATATCAGGAGGGGCTAAAGCGAAAACAAGCACTGATTAATTGAGCCCCAACAAATCATGCATACATTACAGTGGGTATGGATGCTACATACATTCATTACGTGGGTAATGCTTGGGTTAGTTGACCTGCCAGGTGTGATGGCCCTACATACTACCACGTGGGCCTCATAGGTTTAATGAGTGGGTTAGTGACGTGACAGGTGTTATGACCTCCCATAATCACCGTGGCCTAATACTAGGTTTCAGATTGGGTAGGACGTGACAGGTGTTATGACCCTATCTCAATCACAGTGGCCTAATCTCGGTTTAATGATTGGGTTAGTGACGTGACAGGTGTTATGACCTACATACATAACAGTGGCCTAATACTAGGTTAATGATGGGTTAGTGACGTGACGGTCTCTGACCTACCTACAGAACAGTGGCCTAATACTAGGTTAAGATTGGGTTAGTGGACGTGACAGGTTTGTTATTGACCTAATACATAAAACAGAGGCCTAATACTAGGTTTAATGATTGGTTAGGGAGTGACAGGTGTTCTGACCCCTACAACATACAGTTGGCCCTATACTCGGTTTTAATGTTTGGGTTAGTGACGTGAAGGTGTTCTGACCTACACTAACAGTGGCCTATCCGTGGTTTAATGATTGGGTTAGTGACGTGACAGGGTTTGACTACCTACATACAGTGGGTACGCACCGGTTGACTGAGGGGGTTAGTGACCTGCGGTGTTATGACTAATACATAACAGTGGCCTATTACTAGGTTTGAATGATTGGGTAGTGAGTGACAGGTGTGTTTGACCTACAGACATAAACAGTGGGCCTAATACTAGGTTTCAAGATTGGGTTCGTGACGTGACAGGTGTTTGAACTACATACATAACAGTGGCCTAATAATAGTTTAATGTTGGGTTAGTGGACGTGACCGGTGTATGACTTATACATACAGTGGCCTCGTACGAGTTAATGATGGGTAGTGACGTGACAGGGTGGTTATGGAACCATACATACATAACCGCGGCCTAATTACTAGGTTTAATGGATTGGGTTAGTTGACGTTGACAGGTGTTATGAAACCTACATACATAACAGAAGGCCTAGTACTGGTTAATGATTGGGTTAGGACTGGACAGGTGTTATGACCTCATACTAACAGTTGGCCTAATATCGGTTTCCTGATTGGGTTAGTGACGTGACAGGGGTTGACCTACATAATAACAGGGGCTAATATAGGTTTAATTTGAATTGGGTTAGTGACGTGACAGGTGCTATGCACCTACATACATACAGTGAGGATAATACAGGTTTACTGATTGGTTAGTGACGTGCCAGGGGGATGACCTACGAAAACAGTGGGGCTCTACTAGGTTGAATATTGGGTTAGTGAGTGGACAGGTGTTATGACTACATACTACCAGTGGGGCTAATACTAGGTTTTAATTGATTGGGTTAGTGACGTGACAGGTGTTATGGACCTACATACATAAAACAGTGGGCTAATGCTAGGTTTCATGTTGGCGTTAGTGACGTGACAGGATGTTATGACCTTACATTACATAACCGTGGTCTAATACTAGGTTTAATGCTTGGGTAGTGAGGGACGGGTTTATGACCTAAATACAAACAGTGGGCTATGTAGGTTTTAATGATGTGGGTTAGTGACGTGGCAGGGTTCGACGACCTACATTCACCAGTGGCCTAATACTAGGTTTAATGATTTCGGTTAGTGACGGACAGGTGTTATGACCATAACATACATAACGGGGACTAATTAATAGGTTTTAATGCTTGGGTTAGTGAGTGGAAAGGTGTTATGGGACCTACATACATACCAGTGGGCTAATACTAGGTTTTAAGGATGGGTTAGTGGACGTGACAGGGGTTAGACCTTTACATTACATCAACAGTGGGCTACTTACAGGTGTAAGTGATTGGGTTAGTGACGTGACTGGTGTTCTTGACTACATACATAACAGTGGGCTACTAACTAGGTTAATGATTGGGTTAGGTGAGTGGGGACAGGTGTTCTTGTTATGACCTCTACTATACAGTGGGCTAATACTTAGGTTTAATGATTGGGTTAGTGACGGACGGTGTTCTGGACCAACATACATAACAGTGGGCTAATACTAGGTTTAATGATTGGGTTAGTGACGTGACAGGTGTTATGACCTACATACATAACAGTGGGCTAATACTAGGTTTAATGATTGGGTTAGTGACGTGACAGGTGTTATGACCTACATACATAACAGTGGGCTAATACTAGGTGTACTGTTGGGTTATGACGTTGACAGGTGTTATGACCTACATAATAACGCGGGCTAATACTAGGTTAAGGATTGGTTAGTGCGTGACAGGTGTTCTGACCTACATACATAACAGTGGCCTAATACTAGGTTTATGATTGAGGTGTGACGTGACCGGGTTATGACCCTACCTACTAACAGGGGCTCATACTAGTTTAATGATTGGGTTAGTGACGTGACAGGTGGATAAGGACTACATACTAAAACCTCGGGGGCTAATACTAGGGTTAATGATTGGGTTAGTGACGTGAAGGTGGTTGCTATACCTAACAGTGGGCTAATACTAGGTTTAATTGATTGGGTTAGCCGACGTGACAGGTGTTATGACGCCACTACATAACAGGGGCTAATACTGGTTTAATGTTTGGGTTGTGAGTGACGGTGTATGAACGAACCTACATTACATCACAGGGGGCTAATATAGGCGGTATTGGATTGGGTGTTAGGGGACGTGACCAGGGGTTATGACCGACATACATAAACAGTGGGCTAATACTAGGTTCCTGATTGGAGTTAGTGACGTGACAGGTGTCTGAAACCTACCTATAACAGTGGCCTAATACTAGTTTAACAGATGGGTTAGGGAACGTGGACAGTGTTAGACCTACATTACATACAGTGGGGCTTAATACTAGGGTTAATGATGGGTTGTGCCGTGAACAGGTGCTACTGACCTACATACAGAACAGTGGGCTAATACTAGTTTTTGGTAATGCTTGGGTAGGACGTGAAGGTTTAGGACCTATATACATAACAGTGGGCTAAGACTAGGTTTAATGAATGGAGTTAGCGACGTGCCAGGTGTATGACCTACATACAAACAGTGGCTACTATAGGTGTAATGAGTGGGTTAGTGACGTGAAAGGTGAGAGACTACATACCCACAGGGCCTAATACTAGGTTTAATGATTGGGGTAGGACGGACAGGTGCAATGACTACATACATACGTGGCCTCCATACTAGGTTTAATTGAGTGGCGTTCGTGACGTGACAGGTGTTATGACCTACATACATAACAGTGGCCTAATATAGGTTTTTAATGATTGGGGTCGTGACGTGGACAGGTGCTAGGACCTACTACCGACATAAAGTGGGCAATTACTAGGTTTAATGATTGGGTAGTGACGTGACAGGGTGTTATGCTACATTACATAAACAGTGGGCTAATACTAGGTTTAAAGGATTGGGTTGGACGTGACAGGTGGTTATGACCTACACACATAACAGTGGCCTAATACTGGTTAATGAGTGGTATGACGTGACAGGGTGTTAGACCTACCTAATAACAGTGGCCTAATACTACGGTTAATGATTGGGTAGTGACGTGCAGGGTTATGACCTTACATACATAACCCGGGGGGCTATACTAGGTTTAATGATTGGGTTGGACGGACCGGTGCTATGGACCTAACATACATAAGTGGGCTATACTAGGTTTATGCTGGGGTTAGTGACGTGACGGTGTTATGGACCTACATACAACCAGTGGGGCTCATACTAGGTTTAACTGATTGGGTTCGTGACGTGAAAGGTGTGTGACCTAGAACATAAACCAGGGGCTAATACTAGGTTTTCATGATTGGGCGTTATGACGTGGACAAAGGTGTTATGACCTACATAATAACAGTGGGCTAATACTCGGTTGATGCTGGGGTTAGTTGGACGTGACAGGTGCTATGACCTACATACATAAAGTGGGGCTAATACTAGGTTTTAATTGATTGGGTTTAGTGACGTGACAGGTGTATGACTATATAACATAAACAGTGGGGCTAATGTAGGTTTTAATGATTGGGTTAGCGACGTGACAGGGTGTTTGACTACATACATAAACAGTGGGCTTAATACTAGGTTTAAGGATTGGGTTAGTGATGTGGACAGTGTTATGACCTAGCACCAACAGTGGCTATAATAGGTTAATGATTGGGTTAGTGCGTGACAGGTGTTATGACCTACATTACATAAACAGTGGCCTAATACTAGGTTTAAATGAGTGGGTTAGGAGTGACGGTTGTATGACCTATGAGGAACAGGGGGGCTAATTATAGGTTAATGATTGGGTTAGTCGAGTTGACAGGTGGTGCTTCGACTTAAACATAACAGTGGGCTAATACTAGGTTAATGATTGGGTTAGTGGCGTGCCGGAGTGTTATGAACCTACAACACACGTTGGCCTATATTAGGTTAAATGATCGGGTTAGGGAAGTGACAGGTGTTAGACCTCCAACCTAACAGTGGCCTAATACTAGGTTTTATGATTGGGTTGGTGGTTAGTGACGTGACAGGTGTTATGCCCTACCTACATAACGTGGTAATATAGGTTTAATGCTTGGGTTGTGACGTGACAGTGTTTCTGCCCTACATTAATAAACAGTGGGCTAATTAGGTTTAATGATTGGGTTAGTGCCGGGACCGGTGTTATGACTACATACATAAAGGGGGCTAACTACTAGGTTTCATGATTGGGTTAGTGACGGGACAGGTGTTATGACCTACATACATACAGTGGCTAATCCATAGGTTTATGCTTGGGTTAGTGGTGACAGGTGTTACGGACCCTAAACATCACAGGGGCTAATACAGGTTTAAATGATTGGTTAGTCGTGACAGTTGTTTGACAGGGTGTTGGTTGTTATGACCTAAAACATAAACACGTGGACATAATACTAGGTTTGTTTTAATGATGGGTTAGTGACGTCAGTGACAGGTGTTATGACCTAACATTACATAAACACGTGGCCTAATACTCGGTACTGATTTGGTTAGGGAGTGACATGTTGTTATGCCCTACAACATAACAGTGTGGGCTACTACTAGGTTTAATGATTGGTTTAGTGACGTGACAGGTGCTATGGCCCTTAATAATAACAGTGGGGCTAATAATAGAGGTTTAAGATTGGGTTCGTGAGTGACAAGGTGTTATGGAACCCTACATAATAACAGATGGGCTAATACTAGGTCTAATGATTGGGTTAGAGACGTGGACAGGTGTTATGACCTACACACATAACGTGGCCTAATTACTAGGTTTAATGATTGGGTAGGACCGGAACAGGTGTTATGACCTACATATAACAGTGGCCAATATAGGTTAATGATTGGGGTTATGACGTGGATGACAGGTGTTATGGACTAAAACATAACAGTGGGTAATACTAGGTTTTAATGAGTGGGTTATTGACGTGACAGGTGCCTATTGACTACATACATAAACAGTGGGCTAGTATACAGGTTAAGATTGGGTTAGTGACGTGACAGGGTGTATGACCTACAACATCACAAGGCGCCTAAGTACTAGGTTTTAATGATGGTTAGTGACGTGGACAGGTGTTATGGACCTACATACATACACAGTGGGCTAATATAGTTTAAGGATGGGTTAGTGACGTGAAAGGTGCTATGACCCTACTACATAAACAGGGGCTATAATAATAGTTTAATGATTGGGTTAGTGACGTGACAGGTGTTAGGACATATATACATAACAAGTGGGGCCTAATACAGTTAATGAGGGGTTAGCGACGTGACCAGGTGTTATGACCTACATACATAACAGTGGCTAATACTAGGTTTAATGATTGGGTTAGTGACGTGACAGGTGTTATGACCTACATACATAACAGTGGCCTAATACTAGGTTTAATGATTGGGTTAGTGACGTGACAGGTGTTATGACCTACATACATAACAGTGGCCTAATACTAGGTTTAATGATTGGGTTAGTGACGTGACAGGTGTTATGACCTACATACATAACAGTGGGCTAATACTAGGTTTAATGATTGGGTTAGTGACGTGACAGGTGCTATTGGATCCCTAATACAATAACAGGGGCTAATACTAGGTTTAATGATTGGGTTAGTGACGTGACAGGTGTTATGACCTACATACATAACAGTGGGCTAATACTAGGTTTAATGATTGGGTTAGTGACGTGACAGGTGTTATGACCTACATACATAACAGTGGCCTAATACTAGGTTTAATGATTGGGTTAGTGACGTTGACAGTTGTTATGACTACATCCATAACAGTGGCCTAATATAGGTGATGATTGGGTTAGTGACGTGACAGGTTGTTATGACCTACGACATAAACAGTGGGCTAATACTAGGTTTAATGATTGGTTAGGGACGTGACAGGTGTTAGAAACCTACTCATACCAGGTGGCCTAATACTGGTTTAGGATTGGGTAGTGACGTGGACAGGTGTTAGGGACTACTACATAACAGTGGCCTAATACTAGGTTTTAATGATTGGGTTAGTGACGTGACAGGTGCTATGACCTACATACATAACAGTGGGCTAATACTAGGTTTAATGATTGGGTTAGTGACGTGACAGGTGCTATGACCTACATACATAACAGTGGGCTAATACTAGGTTTAATGATTGGGTTAGTGACGTGACAGGTGTTATGACCTACATACATAACAGTGGGCTAATACTAGGTTTAATGATTGGGTTAGTGACGTTACAGGTGTTATGACCTACATACATAACAGTGGGCTAATACTAGGTTTAATGATTGGGTTAGTGACGTGACAGGTGTTATGACCTACATACATAACAGTGGGCTAATACTAGGTTTAATGATTGGGTTAGTGACGTGACAGGTGTTATGACCTACATACATAACAGTGGCCTAATACTAGGTTTAATGATTGGGTTAGTGACGTGACAGGTGTTATGACCTACATACATAACAGTGGGCTAATACTAGGTTTAATGATTGGGTTAGTGACGTGACAGGTGTTATGACCTACACACATAACAGTGGGCTAATACTAGGTTTAATGATTGGGTTAGTGACGTGACAGGTGTTATGACCTACATACATAACAGTGGCCTAATACTAGGTTTAATGATTGGGTTAGTGACGTGACAGGTGTTATGACCTACATACATAACAGTGGCCTAATACTAGGTTTAATGATTGGGTTAGTGACGTGACAGGTGTTATGACCTACATACATAACAGTGGCCTAATACTAGGTTTAATGATTGGGTTAGTGACGTGACAGGTGTTATGACCTACATACATAACAGTGGGCTAATACTAGGTTTAATGATTGGGTTAGTGACGTGACAGGTGTTATGACCTACATACATAACAGTGGCCTAATACTAGGTTTAATGATTGGGTTAGTGACGGACAGGTGTTATGACCTACATACATAACAGTGGGCTAATACTAGGTTTAATGATTGGGTTAGTGACGTGACAGGTGTTATGACCTACATACATAACAGTGGCCTAATACTAGGTTTAATGATTGGGTTAGTGACGTGACAGGTGTTATGACCTACATACATAACAGTGGCCTAATACTAGGTTTAATGATTGGGTTAGTGACGTGACAGGTGTTATGACCTACATACATAACAGTGGCCTAATACTAGGTTTAATGATTGGGTTAGTGACGTGACAGGTGTTATGACCTACATACATAACAGTGGGCTAATACTAGGTTTAATGATTGGGTTAGTGACGTGACAGGTGTTATGACCTACATACATAACAGTGGGCTAATACTAGGTTTAATGATTGGGTTAGTGACGTGACAGGTGCTATGACTTTTGGCATTTTACTTCTACATTAACAATACTCCGACAAATTGTGTGATTAATACCAACCTTTCAATTATGATATCCTCAGTTTACCAGTGCTTGTTTTGTTCACAGCTCATCCCAATATTGAGGTTGGGCAAGAATATTTAGGCTATTTGGCTACGCCTTGACCAGCAAGACTGTAAAAACATTTAGGCTGTAATTTAGACAGTACAGAAACTATGCTATTGGGCCTTCAGCGTCTATGCGGCATTTAGACTGTACAGAAGTTAGGCTATTTGGAATTAACTGGCATGACTGTAAAAACACACACCTTCCCAACCCCCAGGTCCATGATGATATCCTGAAGAGTTTCCACATGTCCACGATCCACGTCTTTGGGGATGGCTCCCAGGCATGACAGCAACTGAATGGCATCGCCAATTTTCATCAGTGGGAGACCCTGCAGGCCAAGTGAAGAGGAATATGGTTAAATGGTCACAGGTTGGTCAGGGCAATATAGGTTTGATCACTCTTGGTTGCTTGGCTTGGCTTGGCTGGTGGGTGTATTATGGCCACAGGTTGGCCAGGGCATCATAGGTTTGATCCATCTTGGTTGCTTGGCTTGGCTTGGCTGGTAGGTGTATTATGGCAACAGGTTGGGCAGGACATCATAGGTTTGATCACTCTTGGTTGCTTGGCTTGGCTTGGCTGGTAGGTATATTATGGCCACAGGTTGGCCAGGGCATCATAGGTTTGATCACTCCTGGTTGCTTGTTGATTATATCAGCCTCAGCTTCACTATACCATGCGCTGAGCCTGTGGCTCATGTGCAATTTTTTGCCATACAATTGCACTCTGATCACTCTTGGAAGCTTGTTAGGCTGGTAGGTAGGTCTGTCACATCTCAAAAACCAATACAAGCACTGCATAAAGAAACAATATAATAGCAGTACTATATATTAACAACCAATATACGCATTGCATTAAGCAACAATCTATGTACTATATCTCAACAATCAATATAAGCATCGCATTAAGCAACAATATAAGAGCTGCATTCTATCTCAACAACCATGCAAACATTACATAAAGCAACAATCTAAGAACAGTATTATATCTCAACAATCAATATAAGCATTGCACAGAGCAACAATATATCTCAAAAATCTATACAGACATTGCAGGCATATAGAGGCATCGCATTGCATTTTATTCCAGGCATTGCAGGAATATATGCATTGCATTGCGTTTCACGCATTGCAGGCATATACACATTGCATTTCATTGCATTTCATTTCAGGCATTGCATTGCAGGCATTGCAGGCATATACGCATTGCAATTCAGGCCTGTAGGCATTGCAGAGCAAACACGTACCTGTGGGGCTGTCATGTAAATCACATATCGGTTCAACAACTGAGGGGAGAAGCTGTACCCCCACGAGTTGAGCGCCTTGAAAGTGAGGAACACCTGTGCAGGCTTCATGCCACCCACTTTTGACCATGCAGCCTGAGGGTGAGGGTAAGGGTGGGGGTGAGGATTAGGGTGTGGGTGGTGGGTGGTGGGGTGAGCTTGTGTGTGTGTGTGTGTGGATGGGTAGGTGGATGTGCAGGTGCCTGATCAGACAGCCTGAGAGAGATTGAGAAGGAGGTTATTAGAGATTGTGGGAGCCATAGATAGAGGCAGGGATAGAGAGAAAGAGAGAGAGAGACACCGACGTTTTGGGGGAGCTACACATAGCAGCTTCTAAACAGATCCCTTTCTCCGTCTTCGGACCCAAACAGAAGCTAGTGCGACTGAAAGCGGATATGGCAGTCACTCCAATGCAACTGAACAGTTTGGGCTTGAACAAGTGGCTGGCTGATGGAGCTGACTGGAAGCTGCCATGAGTAGCTCGGAAAATAAATAGTGGGTGCTGTTTGTAGAGCAACATACAAGCCGATATAAATTTCTTTACCCTACCCTACCCTCCTTCCTCTCCATCACCCTCCTTCTCCCTCACCTCCACCGTCTTATATGCCCTTGACCTCCCCTATCTGATCATCCTCAACACCCTCTTCTTTGCCTCTGTACCAGTATCCTGCTTGACCTCCCAAACCACCTACACCCAACCTTGCCCCTACCCCAGCCTCCTGCTTGACCTATGAACAGCACCCACCTTGGCATATTGTGGGTGGGTGGGTGGGTGGGTAGTCTACAGTAAAGTACAGCACAGCCCTGTACTATACTGTAAATTACAGCACTACACTGTACATCAGCACTACACTATACTGTACCATAAAGTACAGACTGCACTAGACAGTACAGAGAAACCCTGCAGGCGCTCTACAAACAGCACCCACCTTGGCATATTGATTCACAAATGTAGATCCAGGTGTAGCGCCCAGGCCTAGAATCACACCCGCCAGGTCTGCAAGCTGAGTAGAGCGGCAGTACCCAAGCACACTAGAACCTGCAATATGAACAGTACAGCGGCAATGTGAAAGTAGTATGCAAGCTGAGTAGAGCGGCAATACCAAAGCAAGTCAGAACCTGCAACATGAACAGTAGAGAGGCAATATGAACACAGTGTTCAAGCTGAGTAGGGCTGAGTAAGGCGGCAGTACCCAAGCACACTAGAACCTGCAATATGAACAGTAGAGCGGCTATATGAACAGTAGTGTGCAAGCTGAGTTGAGCGGCAATATGAACAGTTGAGTGCAAGCTGAGTTGAGCTGCAATCTGAACAGTAGTGTGCAAGCTGAGTTGAGCGGCTATCTGAACAGTAGTGTGCAAGCTGAGTTGAGCGGCAATATGAACAGTAGTGTGCAAGCTGAGTTGAGCGGCAATATGAACAGTAGTGTGCAAGCTGAGTTAAGCGGCAATATGAACATAGTGTGCAAGCTGACTAGTGCGATAGTACCCAAGCACACCAGAACCTGCAATATGAACAGAATACAAGTTGCCCCCAGTGCAAGCAAACGGGCTGCCCCCCTCAACCTAATGCCTCGTAATAAGGCTTTCTATTTATTAATTAATTTATAACAGTCGGTTGGTAGCCAGGAAAGCAAAAACTGACGTTCTCAACCTTAAAAAGTACAGATATTTCTAGGGATCTCAATATCGTATTGGTCCCCATGATTATCGGGTGATATATCACACAATATCGTATAGTATATTGTACTATGTGTCATATGATATCATCAATATATCATACAAAATAGCTATATGATATACCTATACGATATCGTACTTTACAACCCAACATAGTTCTCTGAATCACCACGATGTTTGTAACCAATATCGTCTGGGTGGAAAACGTTTTGCCAGGCAGGGGGAGGTCTGGTAATTGTAGTTATTTGTTTGCTGGGATGTCCTTATTGGCAGTACTTGGTTGCTCATCCCAAACCACACAACATTCAAACTAAATTCTCGATGCTGCTGGTTAGTGTCGGGAGACCCACCTCCTGGGGTGAAATTCCAATCACAACTTTAAAACAATGCGTGGGGCTCCAACTCCAACTCTAAGGCCCGTTCGAAGTCGATGCTCAGCCTCAAGCTTTAACTGTTGGTAAGGTAGAAGGCATAGCCCTTCAAGCAAAAAATGACGTAATCAACCTCAATATACAAACATTCCCCCCAAATCACCACAATATCCTTATTGGCAGTGCTCAGTCACTGATCATTGATCCCAAAACACACATACCTAGGGAACGGCAATATGATATCATATGATGTCATACCCCAAATCACCACAACATCCTCACTGGCAGTGCGCAGTCACTGATCATCGATTCCAAAACACACATAGGGAGCGGCAATATGATATCATATGATGTCATACCCCCAATCACCACAATATCCTCACTGGCAGTGTGCAGTCACTGATCATTGATCTCAAAACACACATACCTAGCTAGGGAACAGCAATATGATATCATATGATATCATGTCACCATATGATATCATATGATGCCGGCAGTCTGCCTAGGCTAAAGTTACCATTATATAAAATATCATACGATGCAATTTGTATTTGAATGATATCATATGATATTATCCTAACCTTTGGTCAACACCATACAACATGCCGGTCCCTACACTAACATGCTTGTAGGGTCACAAGCCGGACACAACTTCCATGGAGATTGACCTTGACACAACATTGCACACACATGCCTTTAGGTCACAAGCAAGCCGCAACCGCCATCATTTGATGTGCCAGTCCCTACACATACCTGCATAGAGCTCCAGCAACTCCAGGGCCCATTCAGATTCAATTTTCAGCCTCAAGGTACTGCTGTTGATGAGGTACAACACACAGCCCTTCACATTGTCTGCGTGGCTGGATGCATTCATAGCACCCAGGGTAGCAGCAGCCTCTGAGTCCTCATCGTCATCATCAGAATCCAATCCAGCAGCGGCAGCACGCTGTGCAGCAGAGCCAAGCAACTCCAGCCATCGCGCACTGGGAGCTTTGCAGCCTATCAAACCTGGTAGATTAGGAAATAGGTTAGATAGCAGGTTAGATTACAGCAACACAATGGGCAAGGGGACAGTGCACCCTGAGGCTCCATCGGAATCGTCAGAATCCGAACCAGAGGCGGAAACAAGCTGTGCAGCAGAGCTAAGCAGATCCAGCCATCGCGTACTGGGGGCTATCAAACCTGGTAGGTTAGGCAACAGGTTTGGTAGCAGCTTAGATTACAGCTACACAATGGGGAAGGTGACCGAGGACAGTGGACCCTGAGGCCCCATTGAAATCGTCAGAATCCACTCCAGCATCGGAGTCGTAAGAATCAATACCAGCGGCGGAAACAAGTTGTGCAGCAGAGCTAAGCAGCTCCAGCCATCGCGTACTGAGGGCTTTGCAGCCGATCAAACCTGGCAGAGCCAGCAGCATGTTAGGTTACAGCATAGGCGTCTTACGATGGTGTGCAGTCTTACGGCCGTAATGCAGAAAACGTTATGACAGATGTGAGAAATAGAACGACACATTTATGAAAGAAAGCATGAATCACTTCGCCTCAAGCCTCATAGAGTTAGATATCTTCACTATGGTGTATGTACCAGCGTAGCGAGGGGTGGCCTGATATTATATTGTTCTGGTCCTCAGAATTGTCGCATGATAACGATTCATATTTATAAATATATTACAATACATATATTACAATATATGCATATTACACACAACCTACATATATTACAATATATACATATATTACAATACAAACATATTACATGACATATATACATATATTACAATATTTGTATGTGCTACGATATCATATGTGACAACCCTGGCAACCCTGCCAAGGTGCAAAGTTTTGATTTTGCGAATTGCGATGCTTAGGTGTGCTCGTGTGAGAATGTGACCTTGGTATATAATATAGATAATTGCTATTTGAAGTACAATGAATGCTTAAATGTGCTCATAAAGGCTTCATATCGTGACTAATAGCATCAAATGTCCGATTGTGTGCTATAATTACCCATTTGTTGCCAAGTATTTTCGTACTTTGTACCGCACTTTACTCTACTTATATGTGGACAAAACATGATTTCATTAGTGCTACACATCATAGAATTTCAAGGCGTTTCCGAATATGCAATAAAATTAACATTTGGAGAACATTTTGGCAAATCCTTATTTTGTCCTTTTCTAGGTGTGTTTTTGTACTTTGTACCGCAATTTACGATGCTTGTATGTTGGCGAAACATGATTTCCTTAGTGCGATACACCATAGAATTTCAAGGCGTTTTCGAATATGCAATAAAATTTGCATTTGGAGATGGTTTGTATTATCCTTTTTTTTACTAGGACACGAAGTGAATTTGAGAGCAGCTATGCGGAGGCAGCCTTACCTGCTGCTGCTGAGGATAAGTCTCCTATGACAGCCCAGTCCAAGTCCTCAGGGAAATCGTTCATCAGAGACCCGGTTTCATCGAAGAACTGGCCCATCCACTTAGCTTTAGGGCTAGCTCCAATGGCCGCTAGGCCGCTTGTCAACATAGCAATGTTGGGCAAAGTCATCCTGTAGTAAATATAGTGGGCAGTAAGTAGGGAAACGGAAGTATAATATCAAAGGATATGATATAAGTCTGAGTAGGCCCAAGTTACCAAATGGGCAAAAGCGTCCTGTAGTAATTAAGTGAGCAATAAGTAGGGAAATGGCAGTATGATATCATATGATATGATATGATATGATATGATATAAGTCTGAGTAGGCCCAAGTTACCAAATGGGCAAAGGCGTCCTGTAGTAATTAAGTGAGCAATAAGTAGGGAAATGGCAGTATGATATCATATGATATGATATGATATAAGTCTGAGTAGGCCCAAGTTACCAAATGGGCAAAGGCGTCCTGTAGTAATAAAGTGAGCAGTAAGTAGGGAAATGGCAGTTCGATATCATATGATATGATATGATATAAGTCTGAGTAGGCCCAAGTTACCAAATGGGCAAAGGCGTCCTGTAGTAATTAAGTGAGCAGTAAGTAGGGAAATGGCAGTATGATATCATATGATATGATATGATATAAGTCTGAGTAGGCCCAAGTTACCAAATGGGCAAAGGCGTCCTGTAGTAATTAAGTGAGCAGTAAGTAGGGAAATGGCAGTATGATATCATATGATATGATATGATATAAGTCTGAGTAGGCCCAAGTTACCAAATGGGCAAAGGCGTCCTGTAGTAATTAAGTGAGCAGTAAGTAGGGAAATGGCAGTATGATATCATATGATATGATATGATATAAGTCTGAGTAGGCCCAAGTTACCAAATGGGCAAAGGCGTCCTGTAGTAATTAAGTGAGCAATAAGTAGGGAAATGGCAGTATGATATCATATGATATGATATGATATAAGTCTGAGTAGGCCCAAGTTACCAAATGGGCAAAGGCGTCCTGTAGTAATTAAGTGAGCAATAAGTAGGGAAATGGCAGTATGATATCATATGATATGATATGATATAAGTCTGAGTAGGCCCAAGTTACCAAATGGGCAAAGGCGTCCTGTAGTAATAAAGTGAGCAGTAAGTAGGGAAATGGCAGTTCGATATCATATTATATGATATGATATAAGTCTGAGTAAGCCCAAGTTACCAAATGGGCAAAGGCGTCCTGTAGTAATTAAGTGAGCAGTAAGTAGGGAAACGGCAGGTGAACAAAAAGGAAATGATAACGCCTGGTGGGGCCTGGTATGAAAGGAGATGTATGTCTTACGGTGGTAGAGAACGGGCTGCTACTTTACCTGGACAGAGCTACCATGGTGGTTGACAGCGACCAAAAACAGCCAAGCGCACCCGTAGGGTCTAACCCAGCACTGGAAACTATATCATGTTATCATATGATAAAATATGATGCCGGCAGTCTCATTAGGCCAAAGTTACCATTTATATACAATATTAAATAATGTGATTTGTATGATATCATACTACATCATACTCACCTTGGGTCAACATCATATGATATGCCCCTAGCAGTAAGCATTAGGTCAATTTTTAAAAAAAATCTGAAAGTGGGTTTTTCTAGCTTAATGATTTAAGGCCTCCTCCAGGGATAGCGTTTTAGTGTTTTTATAGCTTTTAGGTGCATTTAGGCCCCAAAAAGAAAAAAACTTTTTTTCTTTTTCTTTTGTATAGTGGTAATTTTGCTATAACGGGGTCATAACTAGCGATCGATATATATAGCGGAACAAATCCCTGCAATAGGTGACCTGCTGTTACCATGAGTACCCGATAAGAGGTCCTCTCATGTGATGTGTATTTATGGTGAAATGAATTGAAGTCACTTCTGTACCCAGAATACACAAATGTGATCAGGGCAGGGTTGAAGTCCTTTACTACGCAATCGCAATTTTAAATTATAACCGCAAAATTAAATGATCAATGTCGCACAAACTCAGCGCCCCTGTCGGTAAAATAATTGGCTGGGTTAAATAAATGGTGATCTTGAGTTTGTCACCAGGAGCCAATACATCCTTCATGACATCCTTAACATAAATTTGCAGATAAAAATCAGCTGGCCTGCAGCCTGCACGCGCTCCCCCGCCCCCTCCCCCCCCACACACACACCCCACACACCCTTGCAACACCCCCCCCCACCCACCCACCCACACCGCCCTCTCCCCCCCACACACACACCACACCCTTGCAACACCCACCCCCACCCCCTCTCCCCCACACACAAAAACACCACCCCCTCTCACCTACACCTACACCCCACTTCTCCCCCCCACACACACCCCACACACTTGTAACACACCTAGTGAGACGACTTTGAGACACCGTCACTGCTTGCTCCAGCCAAACCCTTGGTGGCTGCACCCCCAGCTAACCTGCAGCCTGCACACACTCCCTCCCCCCACCCCACCCCACCCACTCTCTTGCAACACACCTAGTGAGACGACTTTGAGACACCGTTACTGCTTGCTCCAGCCATGCCCTTGGTGGCTGCACCCCCAGCTGACCTGCAGCCTGCACAACCTGGCAGAGCAGCTCATCAGGCAGATACCGCAGCTGGAGCTGCATCAGTGTCATCAGCTCCAGTGCAAAGTTCTGAGAGACAGAGGGGCCATCCTCCGATTGGCGAGTGGCGATCTCCTGAGGCAGATTGGCAGATTGGCGGTCTCCCACAAGTCCGTCCAGCCGCACTAGCATGTCAGCGATGTCATTCACACTCATCACATGCTGCTTTCGTACAAGCAGCTTCTGAAGCTCCTGCCACCTGTCGGTTTAGGTGGATAGGTGTAGGTGTGTAGGTGAAGGTGTGTAGGGGTACGCATAGGTGTGTGGGTGCAGGTGGATACACAAGGGCGTCCAGTCGCACTAGCATGACAGCAATGTCATTCACACTCTTCACATGCTGCTTTTGTACAAGCAGCTTCTGAGGCTCCAGCCACCTGTGGGTTGAGGTACATAGGTTTAGGTATAGGTTAAGGTTTAGGTTCATGTGCAGGTGTAGGTTGACACACAAGTTTTAGTTTGTGCAGGTGTAGGTGGATACACCAGGAAGAGGAGGTGTTGGTTTCTACAGTGCGTAGGTTGTAGCACCCACAGGGATTGGAACCCAGCACCTCCTTCAGTCCAGCAAAATGATCAACCATTAAACCATTCGCCGAAACGGGATTCGTCCAGGCTTCAAGGCTGCCACAGTTCTTCTCTCACATACTAGAGGGCTGCCAAAGTACAATTCCCAAGTACTTCACATCAATTCATTCTCACACACCCTTGGTGGTTGGCCCCAGTGCAAGCAAACAGGCTGGTCCCCTCAACCTTACGCCTCATAATAAGGTGTACTATTTATTTACGTATCTTACTCACCCTCTTATATCTCGGATTGGCCCGCTCATCACAGTCTCCTTCCTCTGCTTGGATCCCTCGCGCCTCTTGTGGGCAGGGGGGGGGGAAGGCTCAGGCACAGGTGCGGCTTCTGGCAAAATGTCTGCCATGGCTCCTGGTGCAGACTCTGCAGCGCTAGCAGCAACAACCTCTGCCTCTGGAATCTGGGGGGAGGGTGTCTCAACCACTTCCTTTGCCACATCAGCGCTGGCAGTAACTACCACTGCCTCTGGAATCTGGGGGGAGGGAGTCTCTACCACTTCCACTACAGTTTCTGGAGTACGCTCAGGGGCTGCCTCTTCCACAACAGCACTGGCTGCAATATCCTCTGCCTTTAGACTTGGAGGGGAAGGAGCCTCTGGCACATGATCTGCCACGGCATTACCAGTAGCAATATCCTCTGGCTTCAGACTTGGAGGGGCAGGTGTCTTTCCCACCATAGGATTGTTGGCCAATAGGCTAGGTGGGACAGCCAATCCCTGTTGCAGCATGCAGTGCGCTTGTAGTTAGATGTGATGTTAGATGTAAGATGTTAGGTGTAAGATATTAGCTGTTAGATGTTGGATGTCGATGTAGCTAGATGTAGATGTAAGCTGTTAAATGTTGGATGTTGGATACTAGATGTTCAATATAGATGTAGTTAGATTTAAATTTAAGCTGTTAGATGCTGGATGTACATGTAGTTAGATGTGGATGTTAAATGTAGTTATATGTAGATGTTAGATGCTGGATGTTAGCTATTAGATGTTAAATGTTGGATGTAGATGTAGATGTTAGCTCTTTGATGTAGATGTAGTTAGATGTAGATGTTTGATGTCCAATGTAGATGTA
This sequence comes from Chlamydomonas sp. ICE-L, assembly GCA_013435795.1. Lineage (NCBI taxonomy): Eukaryota > Viridiplantae > Chlorophyta > Chlorophyceae > Chlamydomonadales > Chlamydomonadaceae > Chlamydomonas > Chlamydomonas sp. ICE-L. The sequence continues at coordinate 89,883,278 of JACBWV010000610.1, forward strand.
GTTAGATGCAGATGTAGCTGTTTGATGTTCAATGTAGATGTAGTTAGATGTAGATGTAGACGTTGATGTAGATGTAGCTGTTAGATGTTCAATGTAGAGGTAGAGGTAGTCAGATGTAGATGTAAGCTGTTAGATGTTGGATGTTGATGTAGTTAGATGTAGTTTGATGTAGATGTAAGATGTAGATGTAGTTAGATCTTTGCAATTATGAGGTTGGCTAATGGAATGGTCAGGTTGATCTCTGAAGACTGAGTTAAGATGTGCAAAAGTCATTTGGTTGATTGAGTTAAGCAGGGAGTAATGGAATGTGACAGGTTTACCATAATACTCTATCAATGCATCAATACCAGCCATCTGTTACACAAGGCCGATAGGTGCATTGCAAGGTTTTTTTTCAAACCTGAAAGTGGGTTTTTCTAGCTTTATGGTTTTAGGCCTCTTCCAGGGACAGCGTGTGATTTAAATAGCTTTTTATAGCTTATGTAACCTTCCATAGTTTTTAGGGGACAAAAAAAACTTTTTTGTTGTTGACATTTTTATAGCGAGAATTTCGCCGAAACGGGGTCAAAACTAGCGATCGCTGTACATAGTGGAAATAAAAAGCCCTGGTGCACTGGTAGAGTAGTATGCAGTGATTTTTTTTTCAAATCTGAAAGTGGGTTTCTCTTAGCTTTAAGGTTTTAAGCCTCCTCCAGGTACAGCGTTTTGGTGCTTTCTACAGCTTTTTACAGCTTTTTGTAGCTTTTTACGGCTATTTCGGGCAAAAAGAAAAAAAAACTTTTTTTCTTTCTTTTTTTATAGCGATAATTTCGCCAAAACGGGTTCAAAACTAGCGATCGCTATATATAGCGGAAATAAAAATCCCTGGTAGTATGCTCAACCTGCCAGAATGAAAGCAATTTAATCATCATGACCATAGCTGCCCCAGGTCCCACACTGATCAGCAACAAGATGACATATTCTCCATGTACAAGTACAAGTACAAGTACAAGACCCATCAGACTGTTTGCTAAGATCAGAGGAGTACCAGGAAATCATGAATCACTCATGCCTGCTGTGCAACAGCAATCCCCTGCAGTCTCACACATGAAAGATCTGTGCACGATATGTTGCAGTCTGCCCACTCATCGACCCACCCTCACCCCTCCACCCACACTCTCACTCCCACTCCCTAAAAGTAATGACAACGCCTGGTGGGGCGTGGTATTAAGGGAGCCTCGTCATACGGCGGTATAGAACGGGCTGCTACTTTACCTGAACAAAGCTACAATGGCGGTTGAAAGCGACCGCGAACACTAAGGCCCACCCCACTCCTTAACACACCCTAGAGAAAAGGTCAATAATCCCCGTGGAACATCCCCTTCAATTAAAGTGGAGCACCTTAGACAGTAGTAGGGCAACAAGCTGATCATTTTGCTTTTGGAGCTCAGCCATGTCGTTGGCGGTGGATAAAGATAAGCTAGATCCACTTTCCTGCTCCTTTTTGGCTTGTTCCTGCTTCAGCTTAGCCTGTGCCTCCTCCTGCTCCAGCTTAACCTTTGCTTGCGCCTCTTCGTGCTTAGCCATTGCTTGTTCCAGCTCCAGCTTTGCCTGTGCCTCCTCCTGCTCCAGCTTTGCCTGTGCCTCCTCCTGCGCCAGCTTTGCCTTTGCTTGTTCCTGCGCCAGCTTTGCCTTTGCCTCCTCCTGCTCTTGCTTAGCCTTTGCCTGTTCCAGCTCCAGCTTAGCCTTGGCTTGTTCTAGCTGCAGCTTAGCCAGTGCCTGTGCCTCCTCCTGCGCCAGCTTTGCCTTTGCTTGTTCCTGCGCCAGCTTTGCCTTTGCCTCCTCCTGCACTTGCTTAGCCTTTGCCTGTTCCAGCTCCAGCTTAGCCTTGGCTTGTTCCAGCTGCAGCTTAGCCAGAGCCTCTTCCTGCTCCTGCTCCAGCTTAGCCTTGGCTTGTTCCAGCTCCAGCTCCAGCTTTGCCTTTGCCTCCTCCTGCTCCAGCTTGGCCTTTGCTTGTTCCTGCGCCACCGTAGCCTTTGCCTGTGCCTCCTCTTGCTCCTGCTTCGCCTTGGCTTGTTCCAGCTCCAGCTTAGCCTTTGCCTCCTCCTTCTCCTGCCTAGCTGTAGCCAGTGCCTGCTCTTGCTTAGCCTTTGCTTGTTCCAGCTCCAGCTTTGCCTGTGCCTCGTCCTGCTCCTGCTTAGCCTTTGCTTGTTCCAGCTCCAGCTTAGCCTTCGCCTGTGCCTCCTCCCTCTCCTGCCTAGCCGTAGCCTGTGCCTGCTCTTGCTTAGCCTGCTCCTGCTCCTGCTTCAGCTTAGTCTTTGCCTGTGCCTGCTTTGCCTTTGCCTTCTCCTGCTCCTGCTTAGCCTGTGCCTGCTCATGTCTGGCAGCATTGGTTTTATTGACAGATGGAGTGGGGCTCCTCACTGGTGCACGTTCAGCTGTTTTAGGCGGGGCCTCACTGCCCGTTCGTCGAAGCTCAGCTTTGTCGCTGCCTTTCAAGCTTTGCGCAAGTAGTTGCGCGAAGTCACCGGTCCATATTGGTTCCTCCTCCGCAAGCTCCTCTGCATCCATGATAGCTCGCAGGTCGCCAATAAGCTCTGCCTTGCTGACCTCCTTGCCACCCGATGTGACTGTGTTGCGTGCTGCCAAAGGGTTAGTGGGGTTGTCTATGTGTTGTGCCTGGACACCCCCGTTGCCACCCTCCTTGCCGCCTGAAGCGCCCCCCTTGTGTGCAGACGGAGTGACTGCAGCCGAAGTGGATGCAGGAGTGGCTGCAGCCGTCGGAGTGGCTGCAGGGCTTGGGTCTAACTTGCTGCTTCCAGGGTGAGCAGCCGCTGAAGGAACTTTGACAGCTCCAGGGCTAGTTGGAGGAGGAGAAACAAAGCCATCGTCTAGTGGAGCAATATCCCCATTGTTTGCGACTTCCCTAGAAGCTGAACCATTGCCAGAACCATTGCCAGCAGCTGTGCTGGAACCATTGCTGGACCCATTGCTGGACCCATTGCTGGAACCATTGCCAGCAGCTGTGCTGGAATTAGCAACAGCATTACCAACATAATCAGAGCCAGGGGAGTTGGCTGCACCAGCGCTTGCACCAGCACCAGACAAAGCAAAAGCACCAGCGCCTGCGTTTTGAAGCTGAAGACTCATTAAAAGCTGCATCTGCTGCCTCAACTCCTCGTTCTGACGCTGTTGCATGTCCACTATTTTCATCAAGTTTGCCATCTGCTCAGGGTGAAGGTGTGACAGTGTGAGTGAGTGTAAGTGTGACAGTGTGAGTGAGTGTGAGTGACAGTGTGTTAGTGTGAGTGTGAGTGATAGTGTGAGTGATAGAGTGAGTGTGAGTGTGAGTGTGAGTGTGAGTGACAGTGTGAGTGTGAGTGACAGTGGGACAGTGTGAGAACAGTCAGTAAACACAACTGATGAGTAGAGGCAACAGGTAGAGTTACATCTAAATAATGTGTCAAGAAATGGGCCATAACGCGATCTGACTCATTCGAAAACAATTGTTGAGCTCATGCATCAGACCATAGTTTGTTTTGTGAGGTATGAGTAGCACCTTCTAGGCAGCTCCCTACCCCCACTCTTGAGCCAAACCTGAGGCTAGCAAATGTGCCTTAAGCTGGCATGAGAGGCACTCAAAAGCGACTGGAAGCTCTGGGCTTGCCCCAGTGGCTGGCTAATGGAGCTGAGCTGGTTGGAAGCTACTACGAGTAGCCCCCCCCCCCCCCCCCCCCAAACAGTTCATCAGACTATTTAAATACCAAAATGTGAGTACTCTCCCCTAACATTCCCGGTAATTCCTATTCCAACTTTCGTTGTAATAAGGGAATATTGTTTGGTATTGATGAGAGCCCTAAATGGCTGTCACGAGAAAGGTGAGGATCCAGAAAGTTGTTTACGTGTACATTTGTGTATGTTTATTTATATTTATATTTGTGTATGTTTATCTTGTGTTTATTTGCGTTTGTTTCATGTTTGTTATGTTTGTTTATGCTCATGTTTATGCATGTTTGTTTCTATTTATGTGTATATTTATGTTGTTTAATGCTTGTTTATGTTTATCCTGATAGTATTTTTTTTACAGCAATTCAGCGGATCATTCGGGGATAGAGGTCGACAGGCTGCAGGTCATACCTCGACTTTTTCAGGCAAAATGTATGACAATTTTCCAAGAATTCTCATACTTCTGGAACAATCAGGCCAAATCTGAAGTACGGACCACTAACTACGACTTGCTTTGAAAGAACAATTCCCACAGGATCCTCTGAATTGCTATAAGAAAAAACATACTATCAGGATAAACATAAACAAACATAACACACTGGGGCAAGCCCGAAGCTTCCAGTTGCTTTTGAGTGCCTGCACTTTTTTGTATCGCACTGTATTCATGTTGTTACGGTCCAAGGGTAGGCCAAATAGGCCAAAGGGACTTGCCTGCCCATGAAAGGAGGGGCTCAAACGAAAAATCACTGATGAACTGAACACCCAAACAATCATTTAACCGACGGGGGCCCTGAAATCAAGCTACAGTGAACATTTAATTCTCCGGTTATAATTTAGTCATCATCCCATCTGCACTGAAGTTGGAATATCCCTGGAAGCTTATTTCATAGCCGCTGCCTGAATCGCATTCATAAACTGCATCATAATCATAAATTGCATAAACTACGTACATCGATAGAGGTAGCTGTGGTCACATGAATGATCGAAAAGTAATGATAACGCCTGGTGGGGCGTGGTATTAAGGGAGCCCTGTATTACAGCGGTAGGGAACAGGCTGCTACTTTACCTGGACAAAGCTACCATGGCGGTTGACAGCGACCGCTAAATTGCACCCGTGGGGGTTCTAACCTACCAACTTCTTTGTTCTTTCTTGGAGCTCAACCATTGAGCCATTCGTTGGAACGGGGATTGAATGATTTAATGTAGTGCTTTTTTTTAGCTACGAGCGTCACTTTCTAGGTAGCTCCCTGACTTACCCAGTGGACCATGCACCAAGATTTCAACATGTGTAGAATGCTGATGGCATCTCAACGTCCAGGTGCACCAGGCTGCATTATATTGGGCTGGATAGGCAGGCAGGGGGGCAGTCTAGAAGCTGCTGTGCGTAGCTGAAAATAAAAGCACTGGTTGATGCCTATTCGCAAGTTGAGACATGGCTCACGTGCATCGACAGTACATACTGTACCATATGCGGATCTATCAAACTGTTACTAGCATCGAGAGAGGGAGCCATTGCCACATGACTGATGTAATGCCTGTTCGTAAGCTGGGACATGGCTGGTATGCATCAACAGTAGATACTGTAACAATTTGTGGATTTATCAAACAGTCTTTCATACCTTTTGAAAAAGAAATTATAGAGACAGAAAGTCAATCACATTTCAGGAGCAGCTTTCAAAATAGAGCCCAAATCATACTTGGCACAGGCAAGCTTGATCCAGTACCTATTTCTTGGAGAGCCTGTAGGCTGGACCCTTCAGATTTGAGCCACCCCATGAATGTGCTCAAAAGTAGCTACAAGTTGCCAACAGTTGCCACCTCATGAATGTACTCAAAAATAGCTACAAGTTGCCAACAGTTGCCATTACAGGAGTGTACTCAAAAGTAGGTACAAGTTGCCACAAGGTGCCACCACTAGGATAAACTCAAAGGTTGCCATAAGTTGCCACCCCATGAATGTACTCAAAAGTTGCTACAAGTTGCTTACTTCAGATCACTCCACCCCACCCCATCACCCCATGCATGTCACGGGAACCAGCACCCATGCAGGGTTTCGCTGGTGCAATGGAGGGTGCATCTAGGTCAATTCCCACCTGTTCCTGCACCGTTGAAACATCTGACGCTTCGCTCTGCTTTCCGTCTGAAGCATTCGCGCGACGCAGTCCATTAAGCCGCCGTGACGTCCGCAGCGGGATTCTTCTCGACATCGCTTTCGCCGGTCGGGGAGCATCCCCGACGGCATATTTGCTAGATGATAGATGCATTAGACGCGCCTCCAGAAATCAGAAGTAGAATTCTAGGAAAAAGTAAGTTACATGCAGTTTGGTGGCTGGTCTTTTCGAATAAAACTGTTGCACCGAGTCTGCACAGTTGTATTCCTAAGTAGTTGTCCCGATGATGCGTAGTATGCTTGCCTGCCTGATGCACTCCGGAATTGTGCAGCAGACGCTGCCACGCGAGCACAAGACCCGGAGCCTGCCAGCAGCCCAGGCCAGCAGCCGAAAGAAACGGAACGTTCCAACGAACACAACCGACTAACTTCCAACCAACTATTATGATAAGGTTGTCCCCACCGTCAAATTGTGGCGTGGCCAACCAGTCTCAGCAAACCAGACGGAAACCCACCTACTCTGGCCCAAGCCCGCGATGCAAATCTTGAGCCGCGTGCGAAACTCTTCAGAACGCTAGATAGCAGGTTTATAGCGAAATAAACAGGGCTTTTACCTCTTATTAGTAGATTTTGATGGGGTGGCCGATCGGAACCGCAGGAGCTCGCTGACGGAGTTGTTATTCCCCTCAATTTGAGGCCTTGGCGAATAGGCAATCGAGAACTCCGTCCGCAAGCTCGATTGAACTCGCTGAGCAACATTTTGGCTATCTGTAACGCGCATGACCCTCCCAACGTCCTTGCGCAATAATTCATTCAGATAAATCATCTCGAGCATCAGCACCACGCTCTAGACACATGTTTTCCCGGGACCCGTTTCCACCCCTTTTCGTGATTTCGCCCAACTAACTATCTCTGAACGGGGCTCAGGCCAAAAAGGGGGGTCTTTTACACTGTAGTTCTGAACCAGGTTATGAACGGCCGAAGGCTGATTTTTTAACTTTAACTTAAAGGCCCGAATTAACTATGTTAGCCCCTGAATTGAACCTAACGTGGCCCTGAATCGACCCTGATCAGCCCTTAATTAGCCTTCACTTTCATGGACCTAATGTGGCCCTGCATCCAGCCCTTAACCAGACCTTCTACCTCTAATGCACCTCATTGAGCGTTGAATTCAGAACTGAATGACTCTAATTGGGCCATGAATTTTCCCTAGCGTACCCCTGTATTAACCCTATCGATGTATGGGCAGATAGTAAAAACTTGGTAGACTAACCGTGAAACATTAAAAGACTAACATTGAACCATCGACAGGCAGACAGTGAAGCATTATTAGACTGGCAGTGAATCATCGATAGGCAGTCGATCGATAGGCGTTAAATTTAGCATTGAATTACCCCAAATTAACCCTAAATTAGCCCTGACGTAACCCTGAAGGGACCCTTGCCAGCCATTGGCATTAGCCTTTACATGGACCTTACATGGACCAATTGTGGCTCTGCCGTGACCCCTGAAGCCGAACTTAATCCGATATTACATGGACCTCATTTAGCGTTGGATTGAGAACTGATTGACTGAATGATCTCTTAATTGGCTAGCAATGGCAAAAGCCTGAATTAAACCTGCGTGGGCAAACAACTGACCCTGCAATGCAACTGAGTTAGATATAATTTGAGCCTGAACTTTGACATAATTTGCTCTAGACATTTAATCGACACGAGACAGTACCCCTTCGGCGAGCGGCCAAATTGCTAGCCAGAGACATCAGACATGTACCCATTGTTCATTAGTCCTTCCCTCACTGATTACACCTTCAATACTTTCTATTGTGCTTGAACAAGTTTATCTAATTGCTTGCAACCCTATACTTCGAAGAGTCGAAATATGAGTCACGATGTTTAATCAATTGAATTCTCTTCCTTTTTTTTGTGGTTGTTGTTGTACATTCCACACACCGTTAATTGTTTAACATCGTTCACCAGAGAGACAGAGACAAGGAGACAGAAAGACAGAGAAACAGTAGAAAAAACAGGAGACAGGGAAACACGAAACAGGGGACAGGAAAAAGGAGACTGGAGACTGAGAAACAGGGGAGAGAGAAATATGAGACAGAGAAGTAGGATACAAGGAAACAGGAGACGGAGATTTAGGAGAAACATTGCAGCGATGCCCCAGACTCTGAAAGGAACTAGAAGTTAGCCTGAGCAAAGTTACATTTCACTATATCTGTGTGCATGCGACCTATTTCTAGGAAATGCACATCTTCAAAATATTAGGATAACTCTCGTGCAGGGTTGCTCAGGATGCTGCACCCTCCGTCGCAGCCACAACGCCAGATGGGTCCGTTGCGTCCCAGGACGCAATGCTGGGAGGGTCTGTTGACCAGAAGGAAGGGCCCGTTGCGGCTATACAATTGGTTTTTTTTTTTTTTTTTTTTTTTTAGATGTGAAAGGACTTTCACCCCAGGAGGTGGGTCTCCCGACACAAACCAGCGACACGGAGGATTCAGTTCGAATGGTGGTGCCACTCCTACAATATGCAAAGTAGGCGCACTTAGGGTTGGTGAGAGATACCAACCCACGACCAAACGAACATTCACCACTACCCCTGTTGACCACGGCAGACAAGCTCCCTGCCATGGTCGTTAGAGGCGGAATCAAGGAGACATAACTAGAGAACCACCACGAGGGCAGAAATCCGACAGTACTTCCCTACAAGGTTTGCTTAGGGCCAGGACGCCAAAATACTGAGGAATCGAACCTCACCACCCCCTTCCTACTCTCGCAAGTAGGGTCGATACAGCAAGGGTACTGTAGATCACAAGGGATGTAGAACACACCACATTTGTAACTCAGCCTGCGTGTCCTGCGATCTAACGCCACCCCCTAACCGCTAAGGTAAACCTCGGCAAGCCAGGAAAAGAGCCATCTCCAGTGGAACTATGGTCTGGGCGATTTTCGCGCCCAGACCGGTCTATTTGGGCGAATTTCACGCCCAGACCAGGTGGTTGTGTGTGATGTGGTGGGGGAGTGAGGGGTGTGTTGTGAAGGTATGGGTGGGTGGTAAGTTGTAAGAACGTGTGGTGATGGGGGGAGAGTGTGTGGTTATGTGTGATGTGGTGGGGGAGTGAGTGTGGGTTAGGTGGTGAAGAGGGAAGGTGTGAGTGTGTGTGTTTGGAGGGGATTTACTGGCCCAGACCGGTCTAGGCGACTCGCACGCCCTGGCCAGGGTTGTGGTGGTGGGGTGGGGGTGAGGGGTGTGATGTGAAGGTTGGTGGTGGTTTGTAGTAAGAACGTGTTGTGATAGGGGGGTGAGTGAGTGGTTATGGGCGGTGTGGTGGGGGAGTGAGATTGTGGGGATGGTGGTCAAGAGGTGTGTGTGTGTGTGGGGGGGAGGTGGGAGGAGGGGGGAGTGTTTGGCAGTGTGAGGTTGAAGGGGTGTGATTATGATTTTTTGTGACCATATTTGAGAGAGAGGGGGACAGTGTGTGTAGGTGGAGCGTTAGGCTGTGGGCAAGGAATGAGGGTGGAGAAAAGAAGAAGTTGAAAAGAAACTTGGACCACAGGAGGAAGCATACCTAAGCATACCTGAGAAAGTCTGAACAGGAGGTGTCTGGAAAAGGAGGTGAATGTGAAGAGCAGAGGAATCAACGGGAGCGAGGTACGAGCTCCACGGCAATCACGTCTTTAGGCGTGATTGCGGAAATTTCGCATTTCCTGAGTAGGCTGTGGGGGGATTGATGAGTAAATAATTGTGTAGACTGACAGCGCCGCGGTACAGTGATGAGGGGACCAGGCCAGGTCCACTGCGTTCCATCGTTCACTGCGAGGGGTGTGGAGTAAGGAGTTGCGATAAATGAGGGAGCTAAGGTCTGGTGGCCGGCGTTTAATGAGCCTGAAACCCAGTACAGACTGACAGCGCCGCGGTACAGTGATGAGGGGTCCAGGCCAGGTCCACTGCGTTCCATCGTTCACTGCGAGGGGTGTGGAGTAAGGAGTTGCGATAACTGAGGGAGATAAGGTCTGATGGCCGGCGTTTAATGAGCCTGAAACCCAGTACAGACTGACAGCGCCGCGGTACAGTGATGAGGGGTCCAGGCCAGGTCCACTGCGTTCCAGCGTTCACTGCGAGGGGTGTGGAGTAAGGAGTTGCGATAAATGAGGGAGATAAGGTCTGGTGGCCGGCATTTAATGAGCCTGAAACCCAGTACAGACTGACAGCGCCGCGGTACAGTGATGAGGGGTCCAGGCCAGGTCCACTGCGTTCCAGCGTTCACTGCGAGGGGTGTGGAGTAAGGAGTTGCGATAAATGAGTTGCGATAAATGGTTGCGTCTCAGGCAGCAGAGCTGAGGCTCCTCCTGAAGTACCCTGCTCTCATAGCACCATTAGATGAACAAAACAATCTGCCTCCAAAAACAATACTGCTGTCGGCTCGCAAAGGAAACAAATTCTAGTACTTAGCAGTTCGAGAACTTCTAATTCTCAGCAGTACAAGCACCTCAATTGCTCTGCAATTCAGGCACCACTCGAGGTCATCATTTCAAGTGCGGTTTAGACCCGTAGTGCTCATCACTCAATTCAATTAAAACCCTATTCATGATTATAGTGCTCAGAAGTAAAATGACACATCGTGGCAAGATATACAAGCACTTGCAGTGCTCAGCAGTACAACCACCTCTCGTGCCCATAAAGGAAAGTAAGAGTGCTCAGTATCACAAGCACATGTAGTTCTCTGCAATTCAGGCTCCTCTCGAGGTAATCATTTCAAGTGCGTGCTTGAGCTGAGGTGCTCATCATTCAATCCAATTAAATTCAAACCCTACACAAGATTAGAGTGCTTACAAGCAAAAGCATACAGATAGGCCAATAATACAAGCAATAAAAGTGATTAGCAGTACAAGCACATGTAGTGCCCATCAAAAGAAGCACCTCAAGTACGTCTAGTGCTCAACAATAAAGGCACCTGAAATCAAGGTACTTTATCGCGTGGCATTACCAGCATGCCTAGTGCTTTAAGCATTACCCTTTCTCCCTTAGGCTACCAGTATTATCCCAACACGGACTGCAATATGGGCACTTCCCCTTGCATTGCTCACCGCTCATCTGGCCAAAGTGGACTCCACAGACTAAGCATTTTAAAGTCTAACCCTCCCTCCTCTGCCTTAGTGCCTTTGCCTTTCCCACCTCTGCCTTGGTCCTTCCCACCTCTGCCTTGGCCCTTCCCACCTCTACCTTGGGCAACCATATAAAACATCCGGATATGTTGTGGTCATGCATAGTGCTTGTGTACACATCTATGATATATTGGCCAGGAATACAAGCAATTACAGTGCTTAGCAGTACAAGCACATGTAGTGCCCATCAAAAGAAGCACCTCAAGTACTTCTAGTGCTCAACAAGAAAAGCACCTGAGATCAAGGAACTTTACCGCTAGGCATTACCAACATGTCTCGTGCTCATTCAGCATGTTAGGCATTCCCATGTAATTTAAGGCATTTTAGGCATTCCCATGTAATTTTAGGCATTCCCATGTCCTCCTTCAGCTATCAGTAGACTTGTTCAAAAGTATTTAGATTCTTCTAAACAACTAAGCAGGCTATTATCATTCTTAAACCACTCAGGTACTATTCAGTTTGAGTAAGCATGTGATGATCTTTTGTATGCATGGCCCATCATATTTTGAGAAGCATTGACAAGGCAGGTTAAAACCACCTGTTTTTTTTCCTCCGTGGTGCTAGTCAATTAACATGGTTGTTTGGGGAATGCCACAAGTCCCCTGTAGTACACAATGCACTCCCTCCCCAAATTCCCTGTTGCATGCATGGATGTATGTTGGTGTCCGGACTACGTAACATGGTGTGCTACTCTGATGTTAGTGTGTGCCGTGGGCAGGCATGCTCACTAGGATGCCTAAAGCCCCTAGTCTCTAGCACCCTACATGTGCACTGGGCACCTTGCATGGAACCTCAACCCCAAGGAACAGTTCCGATTTGAACGGGTGTCCCATGTGCATGCAGCATGAGTCTAGTATACCTACCATGTGAGAAACGCCTGACATCCACCATGCTACGACAAGCTCGCGGGGACTAGTAAGCGGCGAAACACAAAAACAGCCTAAGCCACTGGCTACAGATTAAAAACAAACTTCTACTGGACCCGGATCGGGTATATGAGAAAGATTGTGCGTAGCGCAGTAAGTTGGGAACCCGAGCTCCCTAAATAGCCCAGTGTGGAAGGCGAAAGATACGGAAAAGCTTGATATGCAGTTTAATTTGGGGTTCCATCGGGACTTATGACCAAGCCTAAAGTATTACCTGAGCAGAGCCTGCAATATGGGCACGTCCCCCTGATGTGCTCACCACTCTTGAGACCAAAGTGGACTCCACAGACTGTGCAATGTTTTGACCCACCCCTCCCTCCTCTGCCATGGTCCGTCCCTCCTCTGGCTTGGCCCTTCCCTACCCTGCCTTGGGCAACCACAGGAAACTCAGGAAAAAGTTATGTTGTTGCAACCCTAAGTGTTGTCTTCATGCGGTGTTGTGGTCCTGCATAGTGCTGTGGTGGAAGGCTGTGACCCATGGACCGGCATGCTGTGGACAGTGTTTCTTTTTCCGACGACGCGTCGCCATTCCGTCGCCATTCCGTCGAATGCGTCACCCCCTGGACCCCCCAAAATCGGAAAGCACTGCCCCCCGACCCCCCCAGGCTCCGCGCTTCGTGCTCTGCCATGCGATGGCTACGCAACTATCCTGAAAGCAGGGTTGAGTAGCCCAAGAAGCCACTCAACCAGGACTACAGAATTCTGAAATAAAAAACACTGGCAGTGAATGTGAGGTTCAGCTGCCTGCCTGCAGTGATGGTTGATGTTGATGTGATGATGTGATGATGTTGGTGATTACATTTTTCATGGTGCCCAACAGGACTCCAAATGTACCCGCGGGTAGTTGACTAGTCCCTAGGGGTTAATTTTATTTACAATTCACAGGCTTGACACAGTTGTTACAAATGTGTGTAACATATGTCAAATTCATGTGTAGAGCGCATGTTTCCTTAAGAACCCCTAACAGAAAAAAAATCCCGGGGGGCCCTGCCCCCCGTACCCCCCCTATATAACGGGGGCGCTTCGTGCTCCGACATGCATTGGCTACGCAACAGTCCTGAAATCAGGCTTGAGTAGCCAAAGTACCTCCTCAAACTGGTCTGCAGAAATCTGAAATAAAAAAGCTGGGCGTCACATTGAGGGCATGCATAAAATGGAAGTTCAGAAAAGTAGCTTCGATCAGGATGTGACAGCATGTCCACCAAAAAATTGCACCGCTGGCACGGATCAGAGAAGTAAGGGGAGGGGGGGAAGGAGTGCATGTGCGTGAAAGTCCATGTTGTTCTCTGTTTTGTTAGGTGGCTGTTGCACTGCTCCATGTGTTGGTCATACCTATTCAAATGCATGTGCACGAGTGAAGGCATGGGTCAAACAGTAATTTGAACAAATAATATTGTCGGCATATGTGTGTGCTTTGTGTGTGGTGTTTACATGGTGCACATGTGTGCGCAAATCTGTGTGGTGTGTGACTGTGTCGGTGTGTGTACGTGTGGTGTTTATTTTGTGTATGTGTGTATCGTTTATGCATGTGTGCGTGTGTCTTGTTTCCCTGGTGTATGTTCGTGCGCGTGTGTGTGTTGTGTTTGTGTGGTGCATGTGTGTGTGTGAGAGAGGTGCGTGGTGTTTGTATGGTGTGTGGTATGTGTTCATGTATGTGTGTGTCATGTTTGTGTGGTGCATGTGTGTGCGCGCCATGTGTGGTGTGCATGTGGTGTGTGTGCGTGTGCATGTACAACATCAGGGCCCGTGGAAAGTCCTACTCACCTGAAGATGGTGGAGCACACCAGCCTGTATCTGAAAGCTCATGCCCTTGACATACAACTCCCTTGCTAGCTCCAGGACAGGCAAGGACCAGCCAAAGTTGTTTTGTTTCAGTCCCAAGCACTAGCAGATCACCAGCAACACAATGAGGGAAGACCAGCTGTAATTATTTCTCTGCTTTGTCTCCTTTAGCAGTGCCAACACATTGTCACAACCAACTGCCTCACATTCCATGCCCGACTCCAAGACATGCGGGCAATTTTTCACTGAGGGGGAATACAACCTTGCTGTCCTCACCCATGATGTGATCGTGGAAGAACATCTGCAGGCATCGGTGCAAGCGAACGAACGATTTGGTTATGCAAGCTCGCGTGAAAAAGCAGGGCCGGGCGAAACAATACGATATGAGACACGACCAGACGCGATGTGAGACGACAAGACGCTCCTCTGATGCTCAAACAAGCACGCAGCAGCTAAAAGAAAGGAAAGGAACGCGCAACGGATGCGTTCCCTTTCTACTGCATCTCCAATAGTCCAATCACGAGAAAGAAAATAGCCAGCTAGCTCGGCATTAGTGACATTCAGAGCTAAAGAAAGGAAGGACGGAAGAAGGAACAAGCGAACGTCGGCATGGCTTTAAGTGATCCACAACGGGAGCACAAGGGTTGTCCCAAGGTGTCCCAGATTTTCGCTGAAAAAATCCTCCCGGAACAGCCTGGGTACCGGAGCTAGCTAGCGTATCGGTTCGTCCTTTGGGTTTGCGTGTTGAGGTGTGTTGAGGTACCAGCGCGGCTGCATTCTTCCGTCCAGTGCCCATTCTTTGATTTAGTGCCAATGTACGCACTCATTCCTCCTCACAGCTGCGATAATCGTTTCATTTGACCTCATTTTTCTTCACCTGCATTTTGAAATAACCTGTTTCCTGCCAATCGCCTTATTTGATTTCGCGACTTAGCAGCTCAAGGGCTGAGCCAGGTTTTCCGTTTCAATCAGAGCTGCGTCAGTTGACCACGCTGCTTCGGGAAGAAAACACTCTACAAATTCCAGGGCGAGTCAACCCGAGCCCTTCCCTGTTACTGACTGCCTTGCTTCGCCACGGCATCCTATATATTAGCATGCCCGTAAAATGAGTGGATATCCAGAATCTGGATTTAGAGGAGCAGGGTGGCCAGACTCCACCTGGGGTATCAACCAATCTGACCAACACATTTCCGAGGCTGAGGGCTTCACAGATGTCAGCAGTACCACAGCAGTACCCTCATCAGATTCCTACTCTTTCAATCCTCTGAAAGTATTATTCCACCTGGTGGGGAGCTACGTCCAATGGAGGCAGTACGTCCTCTCCCAGCTGTACATAGCCCTCAGCCA
Organism: Chlamydomonas sp. ICE-L; assembly: GCA_013435795.1. Taxonomy (NCBI): domain Eukaryota; kingdom Viridiplantae; phylum Chlorophyta; class Chlorophyceae; order Chlamydomonadales; family Chlamydomonadaceae; genus Chlamydomonas; species Chlamydomonas sp. ICE-L. The sequence goes on from JACBWV010000610.1 coordinate 89,898,319, forward strand.
TGCCATGCTCGTGCGGTCTGAGGGAATACACCTGGCAACTCGTGTGTGGATCATGCTTGCAGATTGGTCAGGGCTCAACAAAAAGCAACTGCAAAGCGAAGGCTCATCAGCCTCGGGAAGTTGCACATGGATGGATGGCGAGACCCAAGGTGTGTGTGAGACCCAGGGTGTGTGTGAGAGCTTGTCTGATACATGTGCAGAGGATGAAGCGCCACCACGCATTGAGGATGCAGGGCCTGCATGCGCTGAGGGCGATGTGTCTGCCTACCCATGGACTCAACCTGGCCAGGCACACGATCCATCATCCAGCGCCATGGGCAACCCTGAGTCCATGGCACCCCTCTCATGCAACGATGCCACAACACTGTGTGCAGATCTATCAGAACAATCAAGTGCATCAATTTTCTCAGGATGGAAAACAGAGGCACTAGAGGACTTGGCCTCTGCTCTCTGCTCAGCCCCCTGGTACCTAAACACTGTAGAAGAGTTAGATCAAGGCAGCTCGTGTCTCTCCCCATGGTCTAGTGCCAGGTCTTCTAGAAGCACGTGCGCAGCTCCTTGGGCTGCAGGATCAGCCCAGGGTGTGGATTCAACCTCACCGATAGGATCCCTTGTGTGTTCTGCTCCGTACAACTTTTCAGACTACAGATCTAGCAGCCCGCTTGAAGGCACTTTTCCAGAAGCTTCTACAGCAGGCAGCATCAGCAACGATGGTAGCTTCTTCCATAGGTTTCAGACATGGTATCGAAAGAGAAGCAGCAGCCTTCTGGACAGCTTGATAGATAGTAGCCCTAGGCACCTCCCCACTACCTCGGACTCCATGCATAGCAGCAATCCTGAATGCAATGACATGGCAGGGAGCAAGGCTGGAGCCCATTGCTCTGCCAGCAGGAGCTCCCAGCAACGTCTGGATGGAGGCACTGCTAGATCATGGGGTCAGATGTTCATCAGCACTGGGGGTTCAAACCGCTGGCAGTGGGTTGAAAAAGATAGCCTTGTGGAGACAAGGGCACAGGCTACCAACTCCAGGGGTCTTGCCCCCCCTGCAGGTAGCATACATCCGACAGCAAGTAGATTTGAGCCCACAACGAGGGCTTCGAACTTTATCGCTAGTGGTATGCCCACAGGCATAGGGGCAAATGAGCACTTCTGGCGTCAGGGTTCAGCATCAGCTGCTGCACTCTGGCCTGCATTGTTCATCCTGTTGGCCCTAGTTTTGGGGGCCGTGGTTTTCATAATGCGACGCATGCATGTCAAGTTGGCTCGTCGTCACGCAGAACACGTAGCACATCTATCAGCTGACTGCAACCGGCGAGTCGTGGAAATAGAAGCTCGTCATACAAATTCAAAGCTGGAAGATGAGAGAAGGCACTGGGTTGAGGTGAGAAGGCTCATGCTTTACGATATGATGTCTCCTCTCAACCTGAACATGAAAGCAGACTGATGGGCCAGAAAGCAGGCAGGCAGGCAGACAAAACTAGCAAACATTAGCACCAACCTGATCTCCCCCTCCTCCTTTATCTGCTCCAATATCTACCTCTTTTACACAATTCTTGACCCAATTATAAACCCTATGAATCAACATCAACTATCTTGACCCGATTCTTAAGCCTCTGAATCAGTATACACCTCCTTGAACCAATTAGTAACCCTCTGGATTAACATCAACCATGACCCATTTATGTACCCTTAGCTTCTACATCACCCACCTTGACCCAATTATTGACCCTCTGCATCTACATCACCCATCTTGACCCAATTATGAACCCTCTGAATCAACATCAACCCTTCATGGCCCAATTCATCAGCCTCTGAATCAACATCAACCTCCTTGACCCAATTACTGACCCTCTGCATCTACATCACCCATCTTGACCCAATTATGAACCCTCTGAATCGACATCAACCCTTCATGGCCCAATTCTTAAGCCTCTGAATCAACATCAACCTCCTTGACCCAATTATTGACCCTCTGCATCTAGGTCATCCATACTGACACAATTATTAACCTCTGAATCAATATCCATCTCCTTGGCCCAATTCCTAACCCTTTGCATCTACATCATCCATCTTGACCCAATCATGTACCCTCTGAAGCAATATACAAAATGTTGACCCAATTACGTTCCATCTGCATCAAGGTCAATCTTCTTGACGAATCAAACCCCAACCCTTGCTTCATGTGCAGTTTTCAAAAGCCCTGGCATGGCACAACGGTTGCCTGAAACAGCTGCAGCTGGGAGGCGACAGTGATAGTGATAGTGCTTCCCTTGCTCAAACAAGCACCGCTACCCTCAAAATGGTGGACAACCCAATGGCTGACACCCTCTTCGTCACCAACCCACTAGCCGAAACTTTTATTTTTGCTGGACAATGTGCGGACTCCTCAGCCGGGGACATCCCGATTGCTCAGTTTCGAATGGAGGGGGGCGCTGATGTGTCTTGCACAGATTCAGCATGGTTTGGGGAGGGCGCTCTTTCCAAGGCATGCAAGGGTGCACAGCTCTACAAAGATGAAGAGCACTACAAGGGTGAAGAGCACTACAACAATGATCATATTTCTATTAACCGCCAGGATACGGCGAACTACGGGAAATGCATTGTTTCTCGACCGTGCCAGAATTCACTGCAGTTCGAGAAGAACTACACAGCTCTCCATCAATTAGCTCCATACACGAATGGGAGTGTGTCTGTAAGCTGCCAGGCTACAGCCCGGCATGAGTCGAGCTCGGATGATGTACACCATGCTGTACAACGACCCATGCATGCACCCCCCTCCTGCAGTCGCCTCGTTCAAGAACACCAATTCCAGTTTCTCTCGATCGTGCACCACATCCACAGCTGCAACCAAGCAAGGCTGAAGGAGTACTCGTCGTCTGTCTCCCTCATAAAGAAGGCACTGAACTCCATCCGCTCAGACCTTGTGGTTCAGAAGGAGCTGGTCGATTCGGTCTGCGGCAGCGTCAGCCAGCAGCTCAAAGAGGCTGACTTCAAGGCAGTGCAGTGCATCCAGGTAGGGAGAAGCTGGTCAGAACATAGCTGGTCAGCACTTGACCATCACTGGGATGACTCCTCTTCCTGAACCACCTAAACCCTAAACTACCTAA
>JACBWV010000610.1:89906425-89936469 GCA_013435795.1 Chlamydomonas sp. ICE-L
GTTTAACTTATGCTCAGTTTGGAGTGAATGCTATGCTGTCAGGTTGGATCAATCTACATGAGACTCTACCATGTAGCTCATTCATGGGCAACCATAACTTGTTTGGATTGGTATGGAGCTGATACATGGACAACTAATGATGAAATTTAAATTGTTACATCCGAGTAATGTGCCACTCTCAGGACGTGAAGTTAAGGACACCACTGCGTAACTAATGATGATGATAATGGTGGTGGTTCCATTATCCTGGATTCCTGGTGCCCTATTGGACTCAAAATGCGCCCACGGCTTGACGGTGCAAAGGGGAGCTTATGAGCTAGCATCACACTTTAAATAAACTGTGACATAACAGTAGCGTGACTGTTACTCTAGTGTAACTGTAACAGCGCTACCGGAACATTATAGTAGTGTAGCTGGAACTTAGTAATACTAGAACTTAGCTTAAATGGAACTTAAGTTTAACTGGAACTTCGTGTTACTGGAACTTAGCTTAAATGAAACTTAAGTGTAGCTGGAACTTAGTGTTACTGGAACTTAGCTTAAATGAAACTTAAGTGTAGCTGGAACTTAGTGTTACTGGAACTTAGCTTAAATGAAACTTAAGTGTAACTGGAACTTAGTGTTACTGGAACTTAGCTTAAGTGAAACTTAAGTGTAGCTGGAACTTAGTGATACTAGAACTTAGCTTAAATGAAACTTAAGTGTAACTGGAACTCAGCGTAACTGGAACTTAGCGTAACTGGAACATAACAGTGGCATGAGTGTAACCACGCCCTGCTGTCCTTCAGGTTGACCTTGAAGGGTCTCTGTCTCAGATTGAGGATTATCAGACGGCCCTTCAGGACCGAACAGAGCATGCCATGGAGCTTGAAGCTGGTCTCCGTGTGAAAGACAAACAGGTGAGCCATGGGTCCGGCAAAACTAGTCGCCTCCACCATCCTCTGGAACTCAACCAGGAACACACACCCTCACACCCACCTACAATACCACAACACCACAACCACACACACTGCCTCAGACAGCAGAAATGTCCCCCCAAACACCCTCACACCCACCTACAACACCACAACACCACACACACTGCCTCAGACAGCAGAAATGTCCCCCCAAACACCCTCACACCCACCTACAACACCACACCACCACACACACTGCCTCAGACAGACAGCAGAAATGACCCCCCAAACCCCCCGGAATTCGGGGGGCAGTGTGTCGCACTGGGGTTGCACCGATGTGCTCAATTTGCGGGAGGGGGGGGGGGGGGGGGGGGGGCAGTGTGGTGAGGCCATTTATTATAGCATTTTGTAGTTATGATGGCTATCCGTGTTTCACGAAGGTAGCGAATCTCAAGGTGGGTTGAGGGCTTTTCCTAGACACTAGATCCGCAGTAGATTTGTGTTAGCTGGGCTCCGTGTCAAAGATAAACAGGTGAGGCATGCGTCCGGTAGAACTTGTCAGGAATGCCCCCCCACCCCCACCCCCACCCCACACACACCATTTTTGTGTCGCACTGGAGTCGCCCCGATGCGCTCAATTTTGCAAATTTGGGGCAATATAGGGCAATTTGGGGGAAAATAGTGGTGATGCCATTTAAAGCGTTTTGCAGTTATGGCGGCTACCCATGTTTCACAAAGGTACCAGTTTTTGTTTAATATGAAAGTGGTTGGTTTTCTAGCTTTATGGTTGTAGTCCCCCTCCAGCATGCTCTCACCAAAACTTCCCTGAGATAGTTATTCATATCACACGCACACACACTATGTTTTGCTCTGCTGTGCACCAACGCAGATTCCGCAGAAAAAGGTGCTGCTAGACAAGCTGCAAGAGGTGCTGCATGCTGCTGAGATCTTCCATGTTATCCGTATTACTCTCTCTCACACGCACACACACACACACACACACACACACACAATGTTTTGCTCTGCTGTGCACCAATGCAAATTCAGCAGAAAAAGGTGCTGCTAGACAAGCTGCAAGAGGTGCTGCAAGCTGCTGAGATCTCCTATGTTATCCGTATTACACACACACACACACACACACACACACACACTGTTTTGCTCTGCTGTGCACCAATGCAGATTCAGCAAAAGAAAGTGCTGCTAGACCAGCTGCAAGAGGTGCTCCCCTACCCCCCCATCCCTACCCATACCAAGTTGAATTGTGATTGTGGAAAGGCTATTAGCTGGTACAGACTAGGGAAGGAGGAGGATGGCATGCCAACACCCCCACACACACACCCTACCCCCCCATCCCTACCCTCACCAAATGCTGTGCACCAATGCAGATCCAGGAGGAGAAAGTGCTGCTGACCAGCTGCAAGAGGTGCTGCAAAACATGCAAAATATAAGCAAAAATACAAACTTGCAAAGCAATTGCAATTCACAAACTTGCCCCATGTGCTCCTAGTAGCCTTTGGGGTGCTACTAGCAGGTATTTCCCCCCCCCCCCCCCCCCCCCCCCCCCCCCCCCCCCCCCCCCCACACACACACACACACACACACACACATACACACACACACACACACACACACACACACACACACACACACACAGAAAACCAGAACCAGAAAAATACAAACTTGCAAATCAATTGCAATTTGCAAACTTGCCCTATGTGTTGCTCTGCTGTGCACCAATTCAGATCCAGCAGAAAAAGGTGCTGCTAGACCAGCTTCAAGAGGTGCTGCAAGCTGCTGAGGCGAAGCTGTACAGCTTTGAGCTGAAGCGGGAGGAGCTGGAAAAGCAACTGAGTGATGAGAAGGTATTTGGCTGTTTGAAGAAATGTATATATAGGGTGTACATATATGTATATAGTGTTCGTCCTGGGTGCAGGGTACTACATTTCGTCAAATTGGTCAGCGCTTTGTAGTGCAAAAAGCGCAAAAACTTGGCGCTGCGCCCACTGGGGGGTGAAAAAACTGCGCGAAAAGTGCAGTAAGGCTCAAAAAGCGTGCGCAAAATCGCGCTGCCGCGCGCGCTTTGTAGTACCCTGCCTGGGTGTGTATTCAGGTAATAATATTCAGCTTATTAGATCATACAAACATTTTCTTCGGCTACCTACGATTAAGCTTTTAAAATCCCCATTTGCAGTTTGAGAAAGATGTGACAATTTATTCCACCTTTCCCTTCAAGAATTTGGGGTATTACTGGAAATGAGCAGCAACCCGTGTGGAACTCTATGGGCTACCATCTAAGCCTATGTGATTGCATGCTGTACTCAAGAGTGAGGTGTAGTAGGCTATGTACTACCCATGATTGACTGTAATTGAAATCGAATTTGAGAAAGATTTGACCATTTTATTCCAACTTTCCCTGATCTGATTTTGTGTATTACCGGTAATAAACTGCCACCCAGGACACACAATAGGTTTTGGGGATTTATGTTTGTTGATGATAAGTATGGGGGCCAAACAAGTTGAGGGCAAAAAATACAGATTATAAATAATTAAGGTTAGAAACCGATCCATTCAACACATGCTTCGTCCACTTTTATGCACCCTTATTTTTTCAGACTTAGTCTAAATGCTAGATTTGCAGCAAACACTTGATTTTAATCCAAAATTTGGTCACCCCCTTTGCTCCAGGACCAAAAGCAGGGCGGCTGTATTTGTATTCAACCCACGTGTGGTTGGCCCCAGCGAAAGCAAACGGGCTGGCCCCCTCAACCTCACGGCTCGTAACAAGGCGTACTATTTATTTATCCAACCCATGTGCGGTTGCCTGGGGCTCGTGTTGCAATAAAGTGTTACTTTGTTATGAGGTTCATCTGTTCCTTCACTCTACTTATCGCCACAATCTATCACACACTCTTGTCCAGGACCAAAAGCAGTGCTGCCGTATTTGTATTCAACCCATGTGCGCTTGCCAGGGGCTCGTGTTGCAATAGAGTGTTACCTTGTAAGGAGTTTCATCTGTTCCATCACTCTGCTTATCTGCACAATCTATCACACACTCTTCTCCAGGACCAAAAGCAGTGCTGCGTAAAGGAGGTGGAAGAGCTTAGGAAGAGTGCGAGCTCTTTGCAGATTCAGGTTGACCAGATACCAGCGTATGCCAACCAGCTTATGCAAGCTCTCTGTAGATTAGAAACCCATCCATTCAACACATGCTTTGTCCACACTGCAGGACCAAAAGCAGTGCTGCATAGAGGAGGTGGAACAGCTAAAGAAGAGTGTAAGCTCTTTGCAGAGTCAGGTTGACCAGATACCAGCGTATGCCAACCAGCTTATGCAAGCTCTTTGCAGATTATAAACCCATCCATTCAAAACATGCTTTGTCCACATTGCAGGACCAAAAGCAGCGCTGCATGGTGGAGATGGAAGAGCTGAAGAAGAGTGCAAGCTCTTTGCATAGTCAGGTTGACCAGATACCAGCTTATGCCAACCAGCTAATGCAAGCTCTTTGCAGATTATAAACCCATCCATTCAACACATGCTTTGTCCACATTGCAGGACCAAAAGCAGTGCTGCATAGAGGAGATGGAAGAGCTGAAGAAGAGTGCAAGCTCTTTGCATAGTCAGGTTGACCAGATACCAGCGTATGCCAACCAGCTTATGCAAGCTCTTTGCAGATTATAAACCCATCCATTCAAAACATGCTTTGTCCACATTGCAGGACCAAAAGCAGCGCTGCATGGTGGAGATGGAAGAGCTGAAGAAGAGTGCAAGCTCTTTGCATAGTCAGGTTGACCAGATACCAGCTTATGCCAACCAGCTAATGCAAGCTCTTTGCAGATTATAAACCCATCCATTCAACACATGCTTTGTCCACATTGCAGGACCAAAAGCAGTGCTGCATAGAGGAGATGGAAGAGCTGAAGAAGAGTGCAAGCTCTTTGCATAGTCAGGTTGACCAGATACCAGCGTATGCCAACCAGCTTATGCAAGCTCTTTGCAGATTATAAACCCATCCATTCAAAACATGCTTTGTCCACATTGCAGGACCAAAAGCAGCGCTGCATGGTGGAGATGGAAGAGCTGAAGAAGAGTGCAAGCTCTTTGCATAGTCAGGTTGACCAGATACCAGCTTATGCCAACCAGCTAATGCAAGCTCTTTGCAGATTCGAGACCCATTCATTCAAACATGCTTTGTCCACACTGCAGGACCAAAAGCAGTGCTGCATAGAGGAGGTGGAAGAGCTGAAGAGGAGTGTAAGCTCTTTGCAGAGTCAGGTTGACCAGATACCAGCTTATGCCAACCAGCTTATGCAAGCTAAGCAGGTGGGGTAACTGGGGAGAGGCCAATGGGTGGGAGCATATGGGAAGGGGAATGTGGAGAGGCCAATGGGTGGGGGCAACTTAGGAGGGGAAATGGGGAAGGGCAAATGGGAAAGGGAAAATGGGTGGGGGAAATGAGGAGGGAGGATGTAGAGGGGAAATGGGGAGGGGGCTGACCTCCTGCAAACTGACATGACCTCGGTCAAGCTCTTGAAATGAATCAGTTAGCTTGTTAGGGCCAGACCATAGCTGTCCCTTGTACCGCTGGTATTGCCGCTGTAACACTCGTGTTTCTAACCACCTGTTGTGTCAGTCATAGCTGTCCCTTCTACCACTGGTAGTTACACTCGTCCATGTAACGACCAGCTTTTTCATTCCTTAATTATCTCAATATTTGATACCCACGCTTTAAAACATCATAATTTCCAAATGGCTGTATCCTAATTCTGAACTTGGAACTGGGCTTTAGCCAGCAATTTGGCTGATTTCGTCGTCTTCAGCCGTAAAAAATAAATTTGCCAGGAAAATGTAAACATGGGCATTTGTCTTCTTCTAAACAATCAAAAATCAATCGCAAAAACTAATTATTCCTGTATCCTAATGCTAGGTTATTCAAGAACTGATGCGAAGAGTCCAGGTGGGCGAGAGTCAAGTCAACGAGCTCAACAACGAGATCTTGAAGAAGCATGCTCTTTTGGCGGAATCTGATCAGTGAGTTCTCATCTTCTTTATCATCAACATCAGCAGCAGGAGTATCCATTTGGTCTTTAGTAAGCAAATCAGTGGGTTACCATCATCTGTATCATCAACATCAGCAGCAGTAGTATATATTTGATCTTTAGTGAGCAGATCAGTGAGTTCTCATCATCTTTATCATCAACATCAGCAGCAGTAGTATATATTTGATCTTTAGTAAGCAGATCAGTGAGTTCTCATCATCTTTATCATCAACATCAGCAGCAGGAGTATATATTTGATCTTTAGTAGGCAGATCAGTGAGTTCTCATCATCTTTATCATCAACATCAGCAGCAGGAGTATCCATTTGGTCTTTAGTAAGCAGATCAGTGAGTTCTCATCATCTTTATCATCAGCAGCAGGAGTATCCATTTGGTCTTTAGTAGGCTGACCAGTGAGTTCTCGTCATCTGTATCATCAACATCAGCAGCAGCAGTACTGTTCATTTGGTATTCAGTAAGCAGATCAGTGAGTTATAATCATAGTTTATCATCAACATCAGCAGGAGGAGTAGTATTAATTTGGTCTTAAGTAAGCAGATCAGTGCGTTCTCGTCATTTTTTAATCATCATCGATAGCAGCAGCAGGAGCAGTAGTATCCAGTTGGTCTTTGGTTTAGGGCGCACGATAGGTAGCAGGTTTGTTTAAGCAGCGGCAGCAGCAGCATTCAGTTGGTATTTTGTCTAGGCAGCTAGTTAGGTAGCAGGTTGTTTTAAGCAGCAGCAACATGCAGCTGGTCTTTAGTTTAGTTAGGTAGCAGGTTGGGTTAAGTAGCAGCAACATGCAGCTGGTCTTTAGTTTAGGTAACAGGATTGTTTGGGGCTCAGTTCATCAGTGCTTTTTCTTTTTAAGCCCTTCCTATACGGTTGGGCAAGTCCCTTGAGCCTATTTGGCCTACCCCTGGACTGTAACATACATACATACATACATACATACATACATACATACATACATACATACATACATACAGGTTGGGTTGAGCAGCAGTAGCGTCCAGTTGTTCTGTAGTTTAGTTAGCTAGCAGGTCGGGTTAAGCAGCAGCAGCAGCATTCAGCTGGTAAAGCCTGTTCAATTATATTGCAACTTGTTCATTTATCTTTTGTTGGTTGACTTCAGATATGTATATCTTATCAATCCAATACCTAGTTGAATCCAAAATATATATAACATCTCAAAAGGAGACATTACATAAATAAAAATGCAATAAATAAACCAAATATAATTGTAATTAAGAAGACGAGTCGTTAGTGCGTGTCCTCGTCATAACATGTATTTATTTTATTTGGTGTGGGTGGGGGGGGGGGGTGGGGGGGCATGTGTGGGGAGGGGGGGGGGGGGGGGGGGGGGGGGGGGGGGTCATGTGTGTTTATTTATAACATGTATTTATTTTATTTGGTGTGGGTGTTGGTGTGGGGGTATGCGTGAGGTGGGGACGTTTTTTATTTTTTCGTGTGTGTTTATTTTATAACATGTATTAATTGTATTTCACCTTTCCCTGTCAGGATCGTTGCAGACGAGAAAGGCAGAATAGCAGCCCGTGAAGCGGAGCTGATGGCTGTTGTGGATCGTAAGGAGAAAGAAACCTCAAAGCTGCTAGAGGCCAAAGCTCAGGTGTGTGTGGTTCTCCATTGCTGAACTGTAGTTTGTACTGTAGTTGCCTGTGGCTAAGTGGGGCGTAGATCGTAAGGAGAAAGAGACCTCAAAGCTGCTAGAGGCCAAAGCTCAGGTGTGTGTTTTCTTCTCCCTTGCTGTACTGTTGTTTGCACTGTAGTTTGCTCTGTAGTGGCCTGAGGCTAAGTGGGGCGATGAGGAAAGAGAAAGAGACTTTAAAGCTGATAGGGGCCGAAGCTCAAGTGTGTGTGCTTCTCCCTTATTCAACTGTAGTTTGCACTGTTTTTTTATGCAACGCGACGCAAATTTAGCCACTCGGTGCAACTCCAGTGCGAGGTGCTGCCCCCCAAACCACGCAGAGCGTGCTGAGCCCAGGGGGTTGGGGGAGCATTTCTTTCTAGTTTAGCCTCACCCATGCAGCAATGGAATGGCTATGTTTCATAAACAAAAAACAGTATGCACCTGCCCTATTTCTTGCGCTTCAATGCGGGTCCCTACGTCCCCCACCCCACCCCACACACCTCTTCCCAATGTCCCTCCTCCACCCCACCCCACACACTGCGCATGAACCTTCAATGCGGGTCCCTATGTCCCCCACCCCACCCCACACACCTCTTCCCAATGTCCCTCCTCCACCCCACCCCACACACTGCGCATGAACCTTCAATGCAGGTCCCTATGTCCCCCACCCCACCCCACACAACTGTTCCCAATGTCCCTCCTCCACCCCACCCCACACAGTGCGCGTGAACCTTCAATGCGGGTCCCTATGTACCCCACCCCACCCCACACACCTGTTCCCAATGTCCCTCCTCCACCCCACCCCACACAGTGCGCATGAACCTTCAATGCGGGTCCCTATGTCCCCCACCCTACCCCACACACCTGGCCCCTATGACCCTATGTCCCCCCTCCACCCCACCCCACAAACTGCGCATGAACCTTCAATGATGGCCCCTAAGTCTTGCCCCCACCCCACACCACACACCTGGTCCCTATGCCCTCCTACCCCCCACACATACTTACACACTACCCACCCCACCCACTGCGCTTGAACCTACAATGCTGGCCCCTATGTCTTTCCCCTGACAGGAGCTACAGAACCGCATCAACGATGCTACCATGCTTGCCGATGAGAATGCAAAGCTCTGTGCCGAGATCAAGATGCTGCGTCCCCTTAGGAGCCCCCTCCCCATGGACGCGAAGTCTGTCCAGCAGCTCAACAACAGCCATGTGAGTGCCATAAATAAATAAATGTGCTATTCAACAACAGCCATGTGAGTGCCATAAATAAATAAATGTGCTATTCAGACAATTTGCATCACAATTTGCGTCACAATTTGCAGACAATTTGCAGCTCTACATACCATACACACTATTATGTAGGGCTTAGTATTCCAAATGTCCAGCAGCTGAACAACAGCCACGTGAGTGCCTCGAATAAATAATAGCATATCTGACCTCCAAGTGCTATCAAACCTTGATGCTCTGCTTGATGATTAAATATACTGACCGCCAGGTGACCGCACTAATAAATTATTATAAATATATTGACCGCACTAATAAATTATTATAAATACATTGACCGCACTAATAAATTATAATAAATATATTGACCGCACTAATAAATTATTATAAATATATTGACCGCACTAATAAATTATTATAAATATATTGACCGCACTAATAAATTATTATAAATATATTGACCGCACTAATAAATTATTATAAATATATTGACAGCACTAATAAACTGCTTGATGATTAAATATACTGAGTGCCACATATAAATAGATGAATAGTAAGTCTTGCCTCATTAAAATTGATATTAATACAGTATTAATTAGTAAACCAATTGCCATAACCCATGATGCCCTACTAGATAATCGACCACCTGTGTGTGCCCATATTGTACAACCCCCATTGGTTGATATCTTTATGAGGTCTCACCCACGCACTACCCAACCACATACCCGACCACATACCCAACCACTACCCTACCACATACCCACCCCAGCCACAAATACCTACCCACCCACTACCCACCCACATACCCACCCAAGCCACGTGCACATGCCGCAGGTGAGTGCCACGAAGGCCAGTGGGCTCCAGCAGCAGCAGAGCCAGCTGAAGCGAAGTACCAGCAAGGGGCATGAGAACCAAACACCTGCAGCCCCATCACAGGTGGTGTCTCCCACCCTTCAGTTCACACCGGTCTGAAGATGTATGGTGGGAGGAGGGCACTATGGTTATTGTGTGCGTGGGTGGGGAAGAGCATGAGAACCAAACACCTGCAGCCCCATCACAGGTGGTGTCTCCCACCCTTCAGTTCACACCGGTCTGAGGATGCATGTTTGAAGGGTGGCATTTGCAGCATGGGTATTGTGTGCGTGGGGTGGGCAGGGTCTGGCGCCGTGACCAATATCGCCTGGGTGGAAAACGTGTTAAAAGGCTGGGGGAAGTCTGGGTAGTGTATTATTCATTCACGACAGGCGCGGATGTGTATTGTGGAGGGAAGGAGTGCCACAACATATTGTGATCTCGGGTAATGATAACGCCAGGTGGGGTGTGGTGTTAAGGGAGTCCTGTCTTACGGCGGTAGAGAACGGGCTGCTATTTTGCCTGGACAAAGCTACCATGGCGGTTGACAGCGACCGCGAACACTACAGCGCACCCATAGGGATTCGAACCCCGTACCTTCTTGTTTCGATGTTCTCTACCATTGAGCCAGTCTTCGGAACGGGATTGTGATTTCTGGTAACTAAGCCCCGCAATCTGCTACGCTCCTCTGTGCTGTCTTGGTTTAATCAATTACAAGTGTGTTTGAGAGGCAAGGGAACAAATGGCCGCACTTTTGGTACTCTCGACATAACTGCTTCATTGTGCAACTGTGAAATTAGTACCAGGAGTTACTGTTTCATTTTTGGGCTACAAAGGGATTTTTTTCAAATCAAAAAGAGGAAATCTTATGCCTTTGTTTTGCCTCCTCCCAGGACAGTATCCTTATTACGATTTTAGCGCTGACTCAGCTGATTCGCGCTCTGGGTGGCGTTTTACGTCTGAGAGCTGGGATCTCAAATCAAACACATCAAAGTGCAGCATCTTGACGTAGTGCAGCAGCACCGTTACGTAGTGCTGCGTCTCGACGTAGTGCAGAAGCATCTTGACATAGTGCAGCGTCGTCTAGACTTAGTGCAGCATCGTCATATATTGCAGCCTCACCTGGGCATAGTGCAGCGTCGTCTTGACTTAGTGCAGCATCTTGATATAGTGCAGCAGCATCGTGACATAGTGCAGCGCCTTGACGTAGTGCAGTAGTTTCTAGACTTAGTGCAGCATCGTCATATATTGCAGCCTCACCTGGACATAGTGCAGCGTCGTCTTGATATAGTGCATCGTCATCTCAGTACCTCTTGTTGAGCTTTAGTAAAGGGGCTACAAGCAGATTTGTCAAGGACGCTTCTTCTTGTGTTGCAGCCAGGCTAACTAGCACCAACATGGGGTTGTTCAGGAGGCTGCTTCTTGTGTCGCAGACGCAACGTCGAAGGTTCCGTTGCGTCGCAGACGCAGGAGAAGTGGGTCAGTTGTGTCCAAGACACAAATTTTTGAGGGTCCATTGCGTCGCAGTTGAGATTTTGAAACCGGTTGCGTCTCAAGAAGCAGATTTTGAAAAGGCTGCGTCTCGAAAAGCAGATTTATGGATCCCCCTGAACAACCCTGGCTACAAACTAGGAGCTATAGTGATTTCGTATTTGCATACTTGGCGTACTTTTATTGGCATTTGCATTTGTTATTTGTATTTGCATACTTTTAGTTCAGTAGCTGCACCCAGTACATTTGGTGAAGTCAGTTGTGTACTGTAGCTAAAGCGCAGCAGCTACTCCCAGTATCTGCTCCGGTGAACCCCCTCCCATCCCTCACCACTCCCACCCCTAAGCCTCCCACCCCTCAGCCTCCCAACCCTCCAGCCTCCCACCCATCAGCCTCCCACCCATCAGCCTCCCAACCCTCCAGCCCTTCAACCAAGGTGGCATGTTGCGCAGCAGCTACTCCCAGTATCTGCTCTGGTGAAGTCACTTTTGTACATTAGCACTGATTATTATAGGGGCTATGCGTAGCAGCTTCAAGGCAGCTCCCTTACCTAGTCCTTGAGCCAAATCTGAAGCTAGCTAGTGCGACTGAGTGGCGTTCCAGTGTAGCAAAACGTGCACCCACCAGTGCAGCAAAAAGTGCAGTACCATGAGCCAGTGCAGTGCAGTACCATGAGCGGCGTTCCAATGCAGCAAGAAGCATCGGGCTGGACTCAGCCGCTGGCTCATGGAGCTGGCTGGAAGCTGTTATGCGTAGCCCCAAAAAGAAACAGTGTACATTAGCCAACAAAGTAGCTTGATAGCCGAAGCTGATGCCCTGAATCAGCATTGCAAACAGTTGTGTACAAAAGCTCTAAAACAAAGACAAAAGATAACGCCTGGAGTTAAGGCGTGGTGTTAAGGGGACCCTCCCGTACACCGCAGCTGAGGAAAGTCACCATGGCAGACAAAAGCTCTATCTAGGGTTTGGGGAGGGGTACTATGTGTGTGTGTGGTGGTGGTGTGTTTGTGCGTGGTGGTGTGTATGTGGTGGTGCCATTGTCACTCCGGATGTTGTTCTTCAGATGAGATGCTCTCCCAGATGGTTGACCAAGTCCTGGGGGGGGGGGGGGGGGGGGGGGTAAGTGTGTGTGTGTGGCACCACCACCATCAGGCAGTGCAAACTACAGTTCAGCAGGCTGAGTGCACTCGCTATAGCGCAGTGGCAACGGTGCAGAAGCTACTGTAGAACTTGAACTCGGTTAAATGGCTCCAGCCTTTCAAGCTGCTCGCCATCTCTAGCAGGAACATAATCAATTCAAATCAGAGCATTCTTATCAAAATATAGCTGGTCCAATCTCTACAATCAGAGATTAACAAGGGCAACTTCTTACGACCGTCCACTTGTGGATTGCACGCCAAGTAATGTTGTTATAGTACGGCTTTTATGCCGTAGCTTGTGGAACACGTAGGGACCTGCTAGAGGCCACGTGTCCACCATGTCCAGTCAGCTTGTGACTGTGACCACGCCAGTTAGTTATACCGCTGGCGTGTACAGAGGTTAGGTCTGGATTGCACGTCAAGTAATGTAGACCTTGAACTTAGTTACATAGCTCCAGCCAGCAATTTGGCTGCTCGCCATCTTCGGCAGGAAAATAAATTACCAGGGAAAATAAGTAATGTAGAGGAATCATTTTGTTCAAAGCCACTGTAGTTATGTTGCAGAAGTTTTCTGCTGTTCCATGGGGTAATCAGAACTTGAACTTGGTTACGTAGCTTCAACCAGCAATTTGGCTGCTCGCCGTCATGGGGCAATCCGAGCCATATTTGAGAATTTGAATTTTGAGTCCTGTGTGAGAGCACTAAAGCAGCTTCTGTTTGGATTGGATTGTTACATGTTTTTTTCAGCCTACTCTTGGCTGCTCACCGTCTTCCAGTACCATGTCCCCCTCACCTGTGCGATACCCACGGAAACTAAAATATATTATGAGAATCCACGTTTGTAGGCTTCAAGATTTATAGTCTGCCATACAAAAAGATAACGCCTTGAGGGGCGTGGGATTTCCCGTACGCCGCAGCTGGGGAAATTCACCATGGCAGACATATTGTCACCCATCAGATAGCAAAGGTGGCTCAAGCATTGATAGCACAGGTGGCCTTAATAAGTCAGACAAATAATATGTTTCGGGTGTTATAATGCTGTACCATTTCCTGAACAACCCTGGTGCTATGTCTTGCCATGGGTACCAATCATGCTACGTTAGGCAGTACCGGCAGTCTGATCTTCTGGTTGTTCTTCAGTAATTTAATGCTATTCTACGGCTCTGAGGTGACGACCAGGGTACTTCAAACGGACGACAGGGGGTGCGTCCTGGGGCGCGCGTCCTGCACAACCCTGGTGACGACTGGCAAGTGTGTTCCCATGCGCTAATCTCACTGAGCTGTTATGCGCACATTATTTAGTCCTGGATGGACATCTTTACGTGAACTTGGCTGAATGGCTCCAGCCAGCGATCAGGCTACTTGCCGTCTTCGGCAGTAAAAACAACCAGGAAAATTTAAACGTTAATCAATCAAAAATAAAGTCATGATAATCAAAATAAACTTGATCCAATATCTGTATACATTGAATGCAGTGGCCTCACTGTCGAGCTACGCATGGTGTGAAAGAGATGCCATGTATGTATGTTAAAGTCCAGGGGTAGGTCAGCTAGGCTAAAGGGAGTTGCCCAACCGTGATAGGAAGGGCTTAAAAAGAAAAAGCACTTATGAACTGAGCCCCAAACAGTCGTTTTACTGACGGGGGCCCTGAGTTCGTGCTGTGTGATCTTTGAATTCTATGATATGAATGAGATGCCATGCATCTGCCTGCAAGAGGCCTCGGTATAAGACGAGGCTGCACTGCTTAATAAAAGTGGGCCCGGCTGGGTATCCGGACATCGTGGCTGGTCAACGAATCGAAAATGGAATATCAGGCCCAAATGATTCGGCTGGGCAAGCGGGGAACCGGTAACCCCGACCTTACAGGATTTCGAACGTGCTACCCTACATTGCAAGTTTGCAAACCCACTACAGTCTCGAGCTTGCGAGTACCTTGCTGCGTCAGAAAGACCTCTTAGATCCGCTTCAGCCAAGTCCATAGTCCAGTGCTCTCGGCTGCCGCGCTGTTAAAGAGTCTAGGGTCGAACTCTTTGGGGTAGAGTGGGTAGCATTGCAGGTTTGCCGCACGATCTAGATCTTAAACCCGATACCGTCACGGGTTTTCTCTTTCCCGAGGAGTCAAGTGTACACAGTCCGTCCTTTCGGACGCAGACCCCGCAGTTCACATGTACCTGCCATCGATAGCTTTCATTGGATACTGCGTAGCACCCTTCCCAATCCCGAGATTGCATATCGGTTGATTTCCCAGCGCCTCGAGCCCATCTACCTGTCCCATCGCCTCGAGCCCATCTTTATGTCCCAGCGCCTAGATCCCATCTATCTGCTAGTCCCCTCCCTTGAAAATATCGCATTGCTAATCCCCTCCCTCGGGCGTATCGGATGGAACGTAGACACCACCTCCGCCTGATAAGTGTCTCATACATTTCCCTCGGAAAGACGTCGCGTATCTCTGTCTAGTTTCCCACAAATCGGAAGCGTCTCGGATCGACACCTCACTACCTCAGTACCACTTCTTCCGGGTAAGTATTGCATTGCTATGCTTTGTCATCGGCAGGCCATAGATTGAACCAAGACGAGCTCGCTCCACAACATTCGGGGTGGGGGTGGGGGGGGGGGGGGGTCTTCCAACCAATACTCGAATACTAGGCAAAGGGTACATTCGTCCGCAGTCCAAATCTGGTTTCAGATCCGATGAATGGAAACAGTGTTGACATTCATCGGACAGTTAAGCATCGTTCCGAATCTCCAATCCCAATTGTTCCCAAATCCCAATCCCTGTCATAAATGTCATCTTTCCCTATTTTCCATCCCCCGCCGTTCCCAATATATCCTGGCCAGTGGAGTAGAGACGGATTCTCACAGACACATGCAACCTGTGCACCACCTGCAACTATCTACCTTGCCCCGACTGTTTAGTAGAAACAGCAGAAATAGATATGGGATTAGGATAGCCAGGTCAAGAATTCTCGATATACAACTAAACCAAGAACTAATCCACCTCCCAAGAACATACCGCAGCCTAAATGAGAGTACACATATATCGTGCATCACTAGGGTTTCTATATCTGATCTTGATTGTTCATTGTTGGGCAATCTATGTAAACAAGTTCAAGTTGAGCAAGACTCTTGAGCCTATTTGGCCACCCCTCAACTGGAACATACATTTGCATATAAGATATAAGGAAATGCGAATGCACATGCACAAGACGATGCAGAAATGCGTTCCTAGAGTTCCTCAACTGTGTAGCATACATACAACAGAGTACTTCAGGAGGACCCCCAGCTCTGCTACCTGAGACGCACCCAATTGTACAGCCTGCGTCCTATGATGCAAGGAACCCTTCCTTCTGGTCAACAGACCCTCCCCACGTTGCGTCCTGCGGCGCAACGGACTCTTCGATGTTGCATCTGCGGCAGAAGACGCAGTGCCCTGAACAACCCTGACACATACATGTATGTCCCTAGGTTGGATGCCCATTGTACGACAGACGTACATAGTACGACAGACAACGCATTGAACTAACTTCATAAGTGCCCCACTTATTTTGTGTACCCAGTGGAGTAATGGTGGTTGGCCCCAGTGCAAGCAAACAGGCTGCCCCCCTGAACCCCACACCTCGTAATAAGGCGTATTTAACCAGTCTGTGGCACATGTGTGATACCAAGTAGCGAAAGCGTGCAAGTTGGTGTTGCAAGATGGTCTGGATGAGCAACTTGTAAATGCATGGAACGTGCGTGTCCCACCAACTCATTCCCTCGGCACATATACAGTCTCGACTCTGGGATGTATCATCAGTCCAGAGGGAGATATGCAGGTCGTGGCGGTCCTCGGACAGGGTGGAAAGAGCCAAGGTGTGATGGATGCCCATGGTGCACCGGCAGTGATGACGCTGCTGGGAAGGAGGTGCGCAAGGAGTGTGGTGAGTTTAAACGACTCAAGAATCAGACCTCCAAGTCCTCCTACCTGGAAGTGGCTCTGAAACCCACAGAGAACGCTGGATTTGCAGCAGCAGGCAAGTGCTTGTTTTCCTGGTAAATGTATTTGTCCTGCCGAAGACGGCAAGCGGCTATGTAACCAAGTTCAAATTCAAGTTTATATTTTCCTATCCTACATGGTGTTCTGTCGTAATTGTGTTTGTTTCTTAATCACAACACAGAGCCGGAGCTTTTTTTAAAATCTGAAAGGTTTTTTTTCTTCTAGCTTTATGTTTTTAGGCCTCCTTTAGAGACAGCGTTATTAAAGTGCTTTTTATAGCTTTTACAGCTTGTTAGGGCCATTTAGGGCAAACAAATAACAAATTGTTTGCATTTACAGCGATAATTTTGCCAAAACGGGGTCAAAACTAGCGATCGATTTATATAGCGGAAAAAGCCCTGCACATAGCTCTGTCTGTTAGTTGACTAGCTAGGAATGTAGACCATGACACAACGTATCAAACAAAAGTTCAGGTTCAATCATCAAACACAATCAAACACACACTGTCTTTATTGCTGGAGCTATGTAACCAAGTGCAAGTGCAAGTGCAAGCATACACACTCTGTCGTTATTACCTCCTCATATATTTATCAAGTTGCCCGGCCTGTCACATACTCCCAGCATGTCAGGGACCAAACGGCTGCAACATTACATTACATTACATTGTCACCGACATGCCATAGTTGGCCCAAGACAAGCCCTTTCCACAACATGCGGGAGGGGTCTTCCAACTAATCCTCAGGAAAATAAAGGCAATATTGCAGTAAGCAAGCATTATTATCAGCACTAATTCCATACACATATGCAGCCAAATTTCTAGCTGAAGCCATGTAACCAAGTTTAAGATCACATGAGCACACACAACAGAAACAAAGTGACACTGGTTCTTTACGCATAGCAGCTTCCATCCAGCTCCATTAGCCAGCCCCTGGGTCAAGCCCAAAGCTATCAGCTGCATCGGATTGCTCGTCATGTCAGATTTTAGACGCACTGGCTAGCTTCAGGTTTGGCCCAAGTGCGGGGGGAAAAGGAGCTTCCTAGAAGCTACTGCCTGCCCCCAGCTCCCAAAGAAACAGTGCGGAGTAGCAATAGGTGCTCAGCTGTTAAGGTTCAGTTCATCAATGCTTTTTATTTATAAGCCCTTCCTATCACGGCTGGGCAAGTCCCTTTAGTCTTTTTGGCCTACCCCTGGATTGTAACTTACATACATTACAGGTGCACTTCTGTCATGGCCAGACGCGTCCATAAGGCTTTTCTCATACAAACTCTCGATACTCATTTGGATGTCTTTAAATGTTCACATTTGAACCACAGAAATAATACGACGAAACTGAAGAGTAATACACAACTTTCTAAATCCTATTTACAAATTTCAACATCCTTTTTACAACTGTGCATGCCCATTCCCCCTGATGAGCTCAGGTGTTCTGATAGTCAAACGGTCTGATCTTGATGGCATTGAATTGCTCCTTTCAAGGGAGAATCGCATTGAGGAAGAAGGAGGAGGGGGGGACAAGCTGAACTGGCTTGGCGGCAAGCGTAATATCAAGGGAGTCTCTGCCTTGGAGCATGCTTGCTACAAATGCAACTTGGAATCAGGGAACATGCTAACGCCTGGCGCACAGAAGAAGATGCGTCAGCCTGGTGGCCTCCCCTTGGTCCACTGGTCGGCAAGATCAAAATACGTTCTGTACTTGTTTGAGGTATGCGTGTATGTTGTTACAGTCCAGGGGTAGCCAAATAGGCTATAGGGAGTTGTCCAACCCTGGTCCACTGGTCCGCAAGATAAAAATACGTTGTGTACTTGTTTGAGGTATGCGTGTATGTTTTTACAGTCCAGGGGTAGCCAAATAAGCTAAGGGAGTTGCCCAACCCTGATTTCAGGAGGGGCTAAACAGAAAAGCACTGATGAACTGACCCCCAAACAATACGTGACGTATACCCGACGTCGGCCCTGATACATTATTTGTGTGATTCTCATAAATGATCACAACAGGTTACTCCATTGTTTTTGAAGTTTTGAAAGGTATTTCACCGGCGGAGGTGGGTCTCCCAACACAAACCAGCGACACCGAGGATTCAGTTGGAATGGCGTTGCCACTCCTACAAAAGAGTAGGCGCACCTATGGACGTGGAGGTTGGGCCTTTGCCTCTACTTTGGTATCATTTCTTGTGCCTCTCTCAGTTTTTATTTTTAAATGAAAGGAATTAACCCCCAGTCATGAGGTGGCTCCTCCGACACAAACCAGCGGCACCAAGGATGCAGCACCCCTGTCTAGAACCTCCAAGATTGCAAGCACTGTCTTCACTGCTAATGTTGGGGGTCTCCCACACCCTTTTACTTGGCTTGGAAGGGTGCATTATGTGTGCGAGAGGTGCTACAGGGGCACAGAAAAGGTGCCAAAGACCCCCCCCCTCCCCCCCCAAAAATGTACAGTGCTTGGCCTTACCGGACCTGGACAAGTCTTTAAACTGTCTCATCTGCTTAGTTGGCTCCCTGGTTTTGTGGGCATCGCACGAGTGGAATTGAAATTGGAGGACGGTGAGCAGCTTAGAGTTGGCTGAAATGATTCAAATTCAAATTTGCCTTACCACCTTGCCCCCTTGGATATCAATCACCCCCCTTATCCTCCCTGTCTGTGTCAGGTAAACTGAGGAACTTAATCCCAAGCATTCGTTTTACCGACGGGGGCCCTGAGTTCGTGCTACCGTGATAAATAAAATTCAAATTTATGTGTATTCTTTTATTTTTTTACATTTATTTTTATTTTTTTAATTAAAAAATGTTTTTTAATTAACATTCAAGTTATGTTTTTAATTCTGCTGTTCTCAGGTAAAACACCATATGGACATGGAGGTGGACATCAGTGCCATGGGAGTGGCCGGAGCCAAGCGCCTTGAGTGGGTGCCTGCATCCAAGCTGCGCGATCACAGATATGTAGCCGAGGACTTTCACAGGTTTGCCGCTGCTTTTTGTAATCATTCGTTCCTTTCTTGTCTCCTCTCACTGTTGATTTCTCTTTTCAAAAATTTCAACTTAGATCCCTAGTACTTACTGCCCGGAAACCTACCCCTCACCCACCCACCCACACCTTCGCCCACCCACCCACACAAGCACACACAGGTTCGCTGCTGAAACGCTTCAGATAATGGTTGATGACTGCAACCTGCTTTAGTGTTGCATCATTTGATAATAATCGTACAATTAAATTGAATGATCACTGTAACACAAACTCAGGTCCCCTGTTGGTAAAACTAATGTTTGGGGTTCATTTCATCAGTTCCCCCCCCGTTTTAACCCCTCCTGATGTCATGGTTGGGCAAGTCCCTTTAGCCTACTAGGCTACCCCTGGTCTGTAACAACATACACACACACACAGGTTTGCAACCAAAGTACTTCAGACAATGGTTGGTTACAGCAACCTGCTTGACAGGCGGGCAGATCAATGGTTGATGACTGCAACCTACTTGACAGGCTGGCATATAAATGGTTGATGACTGCAACCTACTTGATAGGCTGGCAGATCAATGGTTGATGAATGCGACCTGCTTGACAGGCTGGCAGATCGAAGGTTGATGACTGCAAGATCCCTAGTACTCACTGCCCAGAGAGAAGCTTTTATTGTTACCCACCCCCCCCCCCCCCCCCCCCCCCCCCCCCCCCCCCACGCACACGCACACGCACCCATACACCCCTCCACAGGTTTGCCGCTGAAATGCTGGAGACCATGGTTCAGGACTGCAACCTGCTGGACAGGCTGGCAGATTTTTTGGACTGCGCAGCTAAGAGTTGCCAGGAAGAAGACTCCGTGGCACTTATTGGGAGCACTGA
Organism: Chlamydomonas sp. ICE-L; assembly: GCA_013435795.1. NCBI lineage: Eukaryota > Viridiplantae > Chlorophyta > Chlorophyceae > Chlamydomonadales > Chlamydomonadaceae > Chlamydomonas > Chlamydomonas sp. ICE-L. The sequence continues at coordinate 89,926,525 of JACBWV010000610.1, forward strand.
GAGCTTTGACGTGATTGATGCCCTGCGCCAGTGTGCACTAGCCTGTGCACTCGCCTGTGGAACTGGAAGCAGCTCGCTACCTCTCAGCCCAAGTTGGACGCAAGTGTCAGCTGCTGTGAACACTCTTCCCAAGAAAGACAGAATGAAGCTGCAGCGGCGCTTTCACCCTGACAGACTGGCACGCAACTTGGGCAGGGACCCATCCCAGTTGGAGAAGCAAAAGGCAACAGCTGCCATGAAGGTAGGGGTGGAACCATGTTGGTGCTAGCTGGCCCATACAAGTGCTAGCTGGCTTGGCTTGAGACAGCAGCTTCCATGCAGGTAGGGGTGGGACCATGTTGGTACTAGCTGGCCCATACATGTACTAGCTGGCTAGGATTAAGGCAACAGCTGACATGCAAGTAGAGCCATGCACTCTGGAGGTAGGGTGTGGGTGTTGGGGTCAGGTGGGTAGGTGGGTAGGTGGTGAGGGAGAGAGATTAGCCTGAGGTGCGGAATCCAGAGGGACGAAAGGCAACAGCTGCTATATGCAGGTAGAGCTTAGGCACTCTGGGGTTAGGGTGTGGGGAGCAAGAGCCATGATGAAGGGCGTCGTTTGGCAGGGATTCGTTTGGAACTCTCACCTCAACCCTAAACCCCCCACCCCCCCACACACTCCACCATAAACCCTTGATGCCTTGCTAGGTTATCAACCACCAACCACCAACCATTACCACCCTTGATGCCTTGCTAGGTTATCAACCACCACCCACCACCACCCTTGATGCCTTGCTAGGTTATCAACCACCAACCACCAATCACCACCACCCTTGATGCCTTGCTAGGTTATCAACCACCACCCACCACCACCCTTGATGCCTTGCTAGGTGATCAACCACCAACCACCACCACCCTTGATGCCTTGCTAGGTTATCAACCACCAACCACCAATCACCACCACCCTTGATGCCTTGCTAGGTTATCAACCACCACCCACCACCACCCTTGATGCCTTGCTAGGTTATCAACCACCAACCACCACCACCCTTGATGCCTTGCTAGGTTATCAACCGTCAACCACCACCACCCTTGATGCCTTGCTAGGTTATCAACCACCAACCACCCACCACCCACCACCACCACCCTTGATGCCTTGCTAGGTTATCAACCACCAACCACCAACCACCACCACCCTTGATGCCTTGCTAGGTTATCAACCACCAACCACCACCACCCTTAATGCCTTGCTAGGTTATCAACCACCAACCACCCACCAACAACCACCACCACCCTTGATGCCTTGCTAGATTATCAACCTGCTGTTTGAGCAGCCTCCAAACAAAACAGCCATGGAAGTTGTCAAGGAGCTGGAGGGTCTGAAGGATGTGAATGGGGTGTCTGAACTGGAGGAAATGCTGGCCAATGCTCGCATTGACAACTCCAGAAGGAGATGATTTGATTGGTTGGAAGCAGGCGGCTAGGAGTGAAGGCATGCATGTATGCCTCAGCAGTAGCAGCAGCAGATACAGAAACATCAAAAACAAAAGAAACAGCAGCAGAAATGGAAGCAGCAGAAACAGCAGAAATAGCAACAGCATCAGCAAAAACAGGATAACCCGCAGCAGAAACCGCAGCAGAAGTGGACGCAGTAGAATCAGCAACCAACAGGCAACCAACAGGTGTAGGGCACCAACCAACAAGTGTAGGACATTAACCAACAAGCAACCAACAAGTGTATGACACCAACCAACAAGTGTAGGACATTAACCAACAAGCAACCAACAAGTGTAGGACATTAACCAACAAGCAACCAACAAGTGTAGGAAACCAACCAACAAGTGAAGGACATTAGCCAACAAGCAACCAACAAGTGTAGGACACCAACCAACAAGTGTACGACATTAACCAACAAGCAACCAACAAGTGTAGGACACCAACCAACAAGCAACCAACAAGTGCAGGATCCATGTGAATAGACCTACGATGAGGGCTACTCTTTTTAGCTTTGAGCTATGACAGGACAGAGAACTAACGGCACCTAGCAGAAAAACTGCAGAATATTAGATTTCACAAGAAGTGGCATGGGGAGTTAGGCACCATGCTTCCTTTTTAAGCAAAAACAATCAATCTGCAAGGGAGATGTAGTGCTCTGTTAGTGCTAGTGAGACGTAGTGCACTTTGGTGCTAGCTTGCCTGATTTGGGCATGCTACCGGTAGTGAGACGTAGTGCATGTTCGAGCTAGCTGGCCTGGCTTCGGCATGCTACCGGTAGTGAGACGTAGTGCACTGTTAGTGCCCCATATTTTTGTCTCCATTTTGTCTCTCTCTCTTGCACTTCAAGTTTTTAAACTTCATAGCGATGAGTCAGATTTAATTTGAAATTTGAATTTGAAATGTGGTATGGTTCTTCAGCCAACTCTGGGCCGCACACTGTCTGCCAATTCTAAGCCCCCCCCGTGCGACACCCCATGGAAACCAGGGAGCACACTACGCAGATTAGACAGTTTAAAAAATTGTTCTTGTCAATGTAACAATGCTACAACCAATTTGGCTGCTCGCCATCTTCGGCATTAAACAAATATCGACCAGGAAAAATGTAAACGTGAACAAATCGTTTCCCCCCCAACAGTTCACTGCCCAACCCATACAGCAGCCTGCACCTGTTCAGGTTTTTAAACAGGTGTTCAGGGTGTTAAACACCTGTTCAGCAACTACATGTTTACCCAATGATGTACATAAACTGGTGTTTAACACCCTGAACACATATTTAACAACCTGAACAGAGTGCAGGCTGTCCTAGGGAACAGTTCACAAACAGTTCACAAACATCTGATCAGTCGAGAGCTAAGATGTGTGAAGTGCTGACTTACCTCAAGTCCTCAACGACCAGACGACCTCATCGCCCCCGAAACGTTTTTTAGGCATCCGCCGTGGCTACCCGCATGCCCAGATATCGGTCAACGTTTTGCGTCGCGGTGGATAGGGTGAAATCCACTTCGGTCGTGCTGTATGATCGGCTGCCATCGCACTGGGAAAGGATTAGTTGACGGAACTAGTGCAAGTCATGCAACCCCTGTCAGTGCGTAATTGTGGCAAGGGAGCCTCAACCCAAACGGCCAGGTTTCGAAGGCGACGATGACAGTTGTGGTTGTTGACGGTTCAGTCGGTTGCCCCCGCACCTGACAGGTCGAAAGACATACTTGCGTGCATGATTCCAAAGCATTCCGAGGCCTGAAACACTGCACCCTGGTTGCGCCCCCTCGCCTACCTCTTTCCCCAAGCGATTAGCTTATCTTTCTTCTGTGTTTCCTCGCCCTCAGCTTGAACTCTCCCAGGCATGGACAAGCACATAGATTCGGACTTGGATTGATTACATGATCTGTCAGCCTTCAGGCTGCTCACCATCTGCGAGTACAGTCAATCGTGGGTAGTATATACCTTACTATACCACACTCTTGAGTACAGCATGCAATCACATAGGTTTAGATAGTAGCCCATAGTGTTCCACTGGGGTTGCTGCTTATTTCCGTTAATACCCCAAATTCTAACAGGGAAAGGTGGAATAAAAGGGTTGTACATTTCTCAAATTGGTATCTTAGACATAGAGTCAGGCATACATATAGGCATGCACTGGTAAAGATAAGAAACCCCAACCGCACCGCCTAGCACCGTAGCACCACCTAGCACTGTAGCTTAGTGTGCCGCAAAACTTCGCAACACTGTAGCACTACCGTAGCTCAGTGTGCGGAAACGTGTAGCACTGTAGCACTGTGTTACTAAGAAACAACAGGTGGCAGGGTGCAATGGAAGAGCATGTTGGAATGTACTTAAAGCGGGCCAAGGAGGAGTTTGTGAGCAACCTATCGGGCTCAAGCAAGCTGGAGATATTCGCCCTCATTGCTTGCATGCCCTGCTTGCTCCATCTAGGTAAGTGCCTACATATTTGAACTTGAACTTTTTAGCCTTTCCTTACATTATGGTTAAGCTAGTCCCTATAGCCTATTTGGTCTACCCCAGGACTGTAACAACAGCCATACTTGAACTTGAACGTGGTAACATAGCTTCAGCCAGCAATTTGGCTGCTTTAAGCCATGTTACTAAGCTTCAGCCAACCATAGCTTCAGCCAGCAATTTGGCAGCCATACATGGAAACTTTTCCAGGTGCCTACATACACCCAGTGTGATTCCTGCTCTTTTTATACTTTTCCTACATACCTGTGTGGTTCCTGCTCCTTTTATACATTGCGAGCAACCTGTCGGTCTCAAGCAAGCTGGATATATTCATCCTCATTGCTTGCATGCCCTGCTTGCTCCATGTGGGTAACTGCCCACACCCTGTGGTTCCTGCTCCTTATATACATTGCGAGCAACTTATCGATCTCAAGCAAGCTCGATACATTCGCCCTCATTGCTTGTAGGCTTGTTCAAAAGTATTAGTCATCTTCTAAAAATTGCCACATGTCAACCACCCTCCTAAACAACTTGGGTGACATTTATGGATATAACACAAATGATGGCTCATATTATGCATGTGTCATCATGTGTTGTGAAGCAATGACTAGGGAGCTGTACACCAGTTCCTCCATTTTCCCCCTTTAGATTGTCAAATTAACACGGGTGTTGGGGCATGTCAGAAGTACCCTATATTACACAAGGCACACCAGCCCCAAATGTATTGTTGCCTCCATAGGTGTACTTGGGGGGTCAGACTGGTAAGCATGTTATGCTACTCTGATGCTGGTGTGTGTCGTGGGCACGCACATTAACCTAAATGGGTATGGACCCCAGCATGTAGGCCCCTATATGAGCACTTGACCCATTGCATGGAGCCCCATCCTCAATAGTCAGTTCAAATTTGAATGGGTGCCACATGTGCATGCAATATGAGTCTAGTATACCCACCATGTGAGAAACATCTGTATCCCTCCATGCCCAAACACGCTGCGGAAGTACAGAAAGCGCTAAAGCGTGAAAATAGGTTTCGAGCCTCGCAATAGATCACCCCGAAAAACGTCACCGCTGGACCTGGCTCGGTTATTAGAGAAAGGTTTTACCTAGCGCTGTAAGACCCCGAACTCCCAGAATGGCACAGTGTGGGTGACGAAATATGTAGACAGGCTCCATAGGTTACTTTATTTCGGAAGCGACTGATACTTTTGAACACACCTATTGCATGCCCTGCTTGCTCCATGTGGGTAACTGCCCACACCTTTTGGTTCCTGCTCTTTTTTATACTTTGCGAGCAACTTATCGATCTCAAGCAAGCTCAATACATTCGCCCTCTTTGCTTGCATGCTCTGCTTGCTTTATATGGGGAAGTGCCCACACCCTTTGGTTCCTGCTCTTTTTATACTTTGCGAGCAACTTATCATAACTCAAGCAAGCTGGATATATTCGCCCTCATTGCTTGCATGCGCTGCTTGCTCCATGTGGGTAACTGCCCACACCCTGTGGTTCCTGCTCTTTATATACTTTGCGAGCAACCTAAAGATCTCAAGCAGGCTGGGTATATTCGCCCTCATTGCTCGCATGCTCTGCTTGATTTATGTGGGTAAGGGCCTACACATTTGAATTTGAACTTGGTAGCCTGTGTGGTGCCTGCTCTTTTTATACTCTGTTTAGTTTGTCCCAGGTTTTCGTCAATTGTAGGTGGCCTCTGAGGGTAGATGCAATTTTCATTTATTTCCCTCTGAATTGCGTTGGTGGGTGTGTGCGTGGGGTGTAAGGGTGTGGGTGGGTGGGTGCCTGGGGTGTGGGAGGGTGGGCGTGGGTGGGTGTCTGGGCTGTGGGAGGGTGGGGTGTGGGTGGATGGGTGGGTGTGGGGGGAAGAGTTTGCAAGAGCAATTATGCATGTGTAGGAGTTTTTGTGTCTAAGAGAATGTTTTGTGAGCGCCTGTGCGAGCTTTTGTGAATGCGCCCTTGTGCTTTTTGAGTGCATACATGTTCATGTGTCACGGTGTGTCTGTGTCTACCGGGTGTCTTTGTGTGCACTAATTTCCCCCCAGATTTCTGTAGGTCCAGTTGTGTAGCAGAAGTTGTGACGCAAGCCTGATTTCGGGGTTGTGGTCTAGCATGGTGAAGGGCGGAGCATTGCTTTTCTTTTCAGCTATGAGCAGCAGCTTCTAGGCAGCTCCGTGAGCCAGCCACTGGGCTAAGCCCCAAGATTTTGGCAGTTCTGAACAGCATATTTTGTTAGCTTCCAGACACACTAGGTTGCATTAGCTTTGGCTGAATAGCCAGTCCAGGGAGTTACCTAGAAGCTGCTGCTTTTAGCTGAAAAGAAAAACAATGGGGCGGAGTGCACAGTGCGGAGCTCTGGGGGTCAGGGAGGGAGAAACACGTTGCACTGGGGTTGCATCGAGTCACTCAATTTGAAACGCGTCGCACAAAAACAAAAAGTGTTTGTGTCTCTTAGGTCAACCCAGGATGATGGAGCTTGCTTTTTTACTTCTTCTCCAATATCACCTGACTGTCTAGCCCGCTGTCTTGCTTGCTGGCTTGCTGGCTTGCTTGCTTGCTTGCTATAGAAATAAATAAATATAATGTCTTATTACAAGGCGTGAGGTTGAGGGGGCCAGCCCGTTTGCTTGCACTGGGGCCAACCAACAACCACTATCTTACTTGCCCCCTTCTATGTGGATGTTGACCAACTGATACATTATTTCTTGTCGTTGCAGCAAATCTGATTGACGGCCTTGCTTCAGCCAGAGGTCCACCACTGACCTTGTGAGTTGGATTTTATATGTTGAGCTATAAAGCCACCCCCTCAACCTCACGCCTCGTAATAAGACGTGCTATTTATTTATTTTGCAAGCAAGCAAGACAGCAGGCCAGACAGTAAGATGAAATTGGAGCTGAAGAAGAAGCAAGCAAACAAACAAACAAATGTGATTGTCGGCCAAATAAGAGGGAGCCGTAGAATCCCCAAATTTGTAACGTAGCTTGGCATGAAACAGGTGCAAAAAAAAAAAAATTGATTGTCGGCCTTGCATCAGGCCAATGTCCACCACTAAAGCTGTGAGTCAGGTTTTATACGTTAAGCTATAAATGCTAGCTTGCTTGGTGCAATATTGCCTTTCTTTTTCTGAGAATTTGTTGGAAGACCCCTCCCATTTGTTGTGGCGCGGGCTTGTCTTGGCCAACAATGGCCTACCGATGACAATGTAATGTAATAAAGCCCCCCCCCCACCCCCCACCCCCCCCACCCCCCTCCCTACACCCATGACATCCTCATCTACACAACAACACTACCATCACCCCCTCCCTACACACATGCCATCCTCATCTACACGACAAATCTACCATGACCCCCTGGGGGTGCAGGGGGGTTACTTTCTTATAGGTCCAGGTTAGATAAGCTTATTGATTTTTAACTCCTGAAATTGAGGAGTAGAGGTTTACGTGTGAAGCCGTTCAGTAAAGCTTTAGTATTATACCTTTCTTTTCAGCTACCAGCAGTAGCCTCTAGGCAGCTCCCTAGCTTGCTACCCAGCCAAACAGATAGCAACTAAGTGCATTTGGTAACTGACAGAATCATCTTTCCGGCACTGTTGAAATCTTGGGGCTTAACGCAGTGGCTGGCTCAGGAAGCTGCCTATAAGCTGCTGCTCGTAGTTGAAAAAAAGCTATGATTAGCTATATCACTGGGGCGTTGTCATAGGTTACCTTTTCGGCTACAACCAGCAGCTTCTAGGCAGCTCCCTGAGCCAGCCACTGGGCTAGGCCCCAAGATTCTAACAGTTATGGGCAGCCAATTCTGCTATCTTCCAGATGCCCTAGATTGCGATAGCTTTGCCTAAATAGCCAGTCAGGGGAGCTGCCTAGAAGCTGCTTATTGTACCTGAATCGGATGGATGGATGGATGGATGGATGGATGGATGGATGGATGGATGGATGCATGGATGGATGCATGGATGGATGGATGGATGGATGGGGGCATGAATGGGTAGATGCATGCATGGATGGATACATGAATGAATTCATGGATGGATGGATGGATGGATGGATACATGAATGAATTATTGGATGGATGAATGCACAAATGGATGCATGGATGGATACATGAAATAATGGATTGATGAATGCACACATGAATGCATAGAATATCTTCTGACCTCATCCAACCCACTCCTGATTCTTCCCACTCCCTCCTCAACTTCCAGCATGCATGTGGCAGTTGTTGAGGTGTCGGTGGCCAATCTTACCACAGGTGCTACTGTACATGGGAGTGCTAAACCCCTACATTGCCATCCTTCTGCTGTCCTCCCTTGTTGTGCTCCCCGCTGTTCTAGCGCTGAAGCAAAAGATTTCTTCGGAACCGATTACCTACTCGATGGATGCATCAAATGTGGCGCAGACATCCAATTCATTCAAAACAGTGGGTGGATCAAATACGGTGCAGGCATCCAATCCAATCAATACAGTGAGTGGATCAGGACGCCACCCAAGGTACCTGACAGCAGCAGCCTTGTCTTTGCAGCTGAAGGTCCTTCTTGCGATCAGGGATCTGGGGGAGCTTCGCAAAACGTATGTCTTTCAAAATCCTGCCTTGCTCTTGCTTTCATTTTGCTCTTGCTCTTGCTCTTGTTCTTTCCCCAGCCACCTTCCCCTTCCCCTCGACCGTTCCCATAAACATGAACAGCAACACTCATTCCTATCTCGCTTACTATCATCCCTGCTCCTGCTCTTGCCCTTGCTCTTGCTCTTGCTCTTGCTCTTGCTCTTGCCCTAGCCACCTTCCCCTTCCCCTCCACCGTTCCCCAAACATGAACAGCAACACTTTTTTCTATTGTGCCTACCATCATCCCTATCTCATGTAAGTCATGTTCAACAACTCTGCAACAACAAAAGCAAAAACGACAACAGCAACAACAACAACAACAACAACAACAACAACAACAACAAATCGACAACAACATCAACAACAACATCAGCAACAACTACATCAACAACACAACAACAACAACAACAACAACAACCAACAACAAACAAGCCTAAACCAAGCTACAATAACATTAACAACAGCAAATCTACAACAACAAACCATATCTCATGTTCAACACTCTGTAGCTACGTTTCAGTCTTCCAGTTTCCTGTCCTCCTTCTTTCAGTTTCCTGTTCCCGTCCTCCTTGCAGCTACGTTTCAGTCTTCCGTGGAGGTCTGATGCTGTCCACATGCATTGCCATTCTAGCTGTGGACTTCCATGCATTCCCTCGGCGTTATGCCAAGACAGAGACCAGTGGCACCGCCCTTATGGACTTTGGGGTGGGGGCTATCATCTTCGCTGGGGGGTTGGTCAGCTGGAATTTGCATACCACCCAGTCCAGGTGGGTCATGCAATGAGCAGAGGGTGGCAGTGGAGCTGGGGGGAGGTAAAGGGGGGAGGATTGGGCAGGGAACGGGTTTGTGTGTGGTGGTGGTGGTGTGTGTAGTTATAGTTTGCCTGTCTATACCCTTGTTCCATGTATTCTTCGCCCATTCCACAGTCTCAATCAGATCAACAATAGCCCACAGCCCATGGCACTGCCACAAAACAAGTCCTATGCAGCGTCGCAAGTGACGCAAAAAATTGGCGGAGAGTGAGACAGAACGACAGGTGGCAACGATGGAGCTGACCAGCCAGTTAGTTATGAGACAGTTGGCAGACGTGTCACATCCCATAGCACTGGTCCTCTCCGCTGACCACACAAAAATTAGCCAGAACGCTAATACACAATCCCTTCCCCACACTTACCATACCTGCGGTCACATGAAGTCACACTTTCCATACCTGAGGTCACGTGAAGTCACACTTCCCATACCTGAGGTCACATGAAGTCACACTTCCCATACCTGAGGTCACATGAAGTCACACTTCCCATACCTGCGGTCACATGAAGGTACACTTCCCATACCTGCGGTCACATTGCATGAAGTTACGTTGGACCATTCGAAAATACTATTTTGTATTTTAAAATTGAAGTGAA
>JACBWV010000610.1:89936969-89991239 GCA_013435795.1 Chlamydomonas sp. ICE-L
TTTTCTTTTAATGCCTTGCTAAGGTGATCAACCACCACCAACCACCAGCCCTTGATGCTGCTAGGTTATCAACCACTCAACCACCGCAATCACCACCACCCTTGATGCCTTGTAGGTATCACCAACCACCCACCACCACCCTTGCTGCCTTGCTAGGTTATCAACCACCAACACACCACCACCTTGATGCTTGACAGGTTATCAACCGCAACACCACACACCACCCTGGATGCCTTGTAGGTTACAACCACCAACCACCCACCACCACCACCACCACCTGATGCCTTGATTAGGTTACAACCACCAACCACCAACCACCACCACCCTTGATGCCTTGCTAGGTTATCAACCACCAACCACCACCACCCTTGATGCCTTGCTAGGTTATCAACCACCAACCACCCACCAACAACAACCACTGACCCCTTGATGCCTGCCTAGATTGATCAACTGCTGTTGAGGCAGCCATCCATAACAAAACAGCCATGGAAGTTGTCAAGGAGCTTGGAGGGTTTAGAAGGATTTTTGGGAGGGGGAGGCTGGGCTCCTGGGTGCGTACGGAGTTAGCGGGGGGGCGCGGTGTCGGCCCTTTGTTTTAGTAGGGGCGTGTCATGTGGTACGTGTTTTCGATTTTGTTATTTTATTTTTTGTTTGTGAATGGGGTGTCTGAACTGGAGGAAATGAGACGGGCCAATTGCTCGCATGAAACTCCAGAAGGAGATGATTTGATTGATTAGGAAGCAGGTCGGCTAGAAGTGAAGGCATGCATGTATGCCTCATAGCTGGTATGCCAGCAGCAGATGACAGTAGACAACATCAAAAACAAAAGAAACAGCAGCAGAAACAGCAGAAATAGCAACAGCTTCAGCAAAAACAGGATAACCCGCAGCAGAAACCGCAGCAGAAGTGGACGCAGTAGAATCAGCAACCAACAGGCAACCAACAGGTGTAGGGCACCACACCAACAGTGTAGGGACATAACTGACAATCAAGAAACGGCAAACAAGTGTATGGACATCCAAACCAACAAGTTGTAGGACATTGTTAACAACAGCAACCAACCGTGTAGGAATTAAACAACAAGCACCAAACAAGTGGGAACATAACTCATACAAAGTGAAGGTAACATAGCCAACAAGCAAACAAATGACAAGTGTAGGACACCAACCAAAGTAGTGTAGGGACACAAACCAACAGGGTGTCGATGACAGGTTAACCAACAAAGCAACCACACAAAGGTAGTGGACACCAACCAACAAGCAACCAAACAGTGAGGATCCAGGTGCAATATAGACCTACGATGAGGGCTACTCTTTTTAGCTTTGAGCGAGCCAGGACAGAGAACTGAACGGCACCTAGCCAGAAAACTGACAGAAATTAGATTTCACTCGAAGTGCACATGGGGAGTTAGGCAACATGTTCCTGTTTAAGCAAAAAAACAATCAATCGCAAGGGAGATGTATGTGTCTGTTAGTGCTAGTGTGAGACGTTAGTGATTGGGTGCTAGCTTGCCTGCATTGGGCATGGTACCGGAGTGAGACGAGTTGCATGTTGGGACTAGTGGCTGGCTTCGGCATGCTACCGGTTAGTGAGACGTAGTGCCATGTTAGTTGCCCCTATTTTTGTCTCCATTTGTGTCTCTCTCTCTTGCACTTAAGTTTTTAAACTTCATAGCGATTGAGTCAGATTTATTGTGAAATTGAATTTGAAAATGTGGGTATGGGGTCTTCAGCCAAACTCTGGGCGCACACTGTCTGCCAATTCTAGCCCCCCCCGTCGCAAAACCCCATGGAAACCAGGAGGCAATACGCAGATTAGACAGTTAAAAATTGTTATGTCAAGGTTGTACAAGCTTAACAACCAATTGGCTGCTCGCATTTCGGCATTAAAAAAATATCGACCAGGAAAAATGTAAACGTGAACAATCGTTTACCCCCCAACAGTTCATGACCCAACCCATACAGCAGCCGCACATGTCAGGTTTTTAAACAGTGTGTTTCAGGGTGTAAACACTGTTCAGCAAGTACATGTTACCCAATGAGACATAAACTGGTGTTTAACACCCTGAACACTATTAACAACTGAACAGAGTGGAGGCTGTCTAGGGAACAGTTCACAAACAGTCACAAACAGATGATCAGATCGGAGCTAAGATGTGTGAAGATGCTGACTTACCTCAAGTCCTCAACGACCCGACGACCTCATCGCCCCCCGACGTTTTTTTTAGGCATCCGCCGTGGCTACCGCAATGCCCAGAATCGGTCAACGTTGCGTGCGGTTGATAGGGGAAATCCACTTCGGTCGTGCTGTATGATCGGCTGCCATCGCACTGGGAAAGGATTAGTTGACGGAACTAGTGCAAGTCATGCAACCCCTGTCAGCTGCGTAAGGGTGTGGCAGGGCGCTCTAACCGCAACGGCCAAGGTTTTCGAAGCGACGATGACAGTTGTGGTTGTTGACGGTTCAGTCGGTTGCCCCCGCACCTGACAGGTCGAAAGACATACTTGCGTGCATGAACCCAAAGCATTCCGAGGCCTGAAACACTGCACCCTGGTTGCGCCCCCTCGCCTACCTCTTTCCCCAAGCGATTAGCTTATCTTTCTTCTGTGTTTCCTCGCCCTCAGCTTGAACTCTCCCAGGCATGGACAAGCACATAGATTCGGACTTGGATTGATTACATGATCTGTCAGCCTTCAGGCTGCTCACCATCTGCGAGTACAGTCAATCGTGGGTAGTATATACCTTACTATACCACACTCTTGAGTACAGCATGCAATCACATAGGTTTAGATAGTAGCCCATAGTGTTCCACTGGGGTTGCTGCTTATTTCCGTTAATACCCCAAATTCTAACAGGGAAAGGTGGAATAAAAGGGTTGTACATTTCTCAAATTGGTATCTTAGACATAGAGTCATGCATACATATAGGCATGCACTGGTAAAGATAAGAAACCCCACCGCACCGCCTAGCACCGTAGCACCACCTAGCACTGTAGCTTAGTGTGCCGCAAAACTTCGTCAACCTGTAAGCCTACCGTAGCTCAGTGTGCGGAAACGTGTAGCACTGTAGCACTGTGTTACTAAGAAACAACAGGTGGCAGGGTGCAATGGAAGAGCATGTTGGAATGTACTTAAAGCGGGCCAAGGAGGAGTTTGTGAGCAACCTATCGGGCTCAAGCAAGCTGGAGATATTCGCCCTCATTGCTTGCATGCCCTGCTTGCTCCATCTAGTTAAGTGCCTACATATTTGAACTTGAACTTTTTAGCCTTTCCTTACATTATGGTTAAGCTAGTCCCTATAGCCTATTTGGTCTACCCCAGGACTGTAACAACAGCCATACTTGAACTTGAACGTGGTAACATACCTTCAGCCAGCAATTTGGCTGCTTTAAGCCATGTTACTAAGCTTCAGCCAACCATAGCTTCAGCCAGCAATTTGGCAGCCATACATGGAAACTTTTCCAGGTGCCTACATACACCCAGTGTGATTCCTGCTCTTTTTATACTTTTCCTACATACCTGTGTGGTTCCTGCTCCTTTTATACATTGCGAGCAACCTGTCGGTCTCAAGCAAGCTGGATATATTCATCCTCATTGCTTGCATGCCCTGCTTGCTCCATGTGGGTAACTGCCCACACCCTGTGGTTCCTGCTCCTTATATACATTGCGAGCAACTTATCGATCTCAAGCAAGCTCGATACATTCGCCCTCATTGCTTGTAGGCTTGTTCAAAAGTATTAGTCATCTTCTAAAAATTGCCACATGTCAACCACCCTCCTAAACAACTTGGGTGACATTTATGGATATAACACAAATGATGGCTCATATTATGCATGTGTCATCATGTGTTTGTGAGCAATTGACCCCCCCCCCCTAGGGGCTGTACATCAGTTCCTCCATTTTCCCCCTTTAGAATTGTCCAAATTAACACCGGTGGTTTTGTTGGGGCTGTCCAGAAGCACCCTATATTACCAAGGCACATCCGCCCCAAGGTATTGTTGGCCCCCCCCCCCCCTCCATAGGTGTACTTGGGGTGTCGACTGGTAAGCATGTTATGCTACGCTGATGCTGGGTGTGTGTCGTGTACGCACATTAACCTAAATGGGTATGGACCGCAGCATGTAGGCCCCGGATATGATCCTTGACCCCATTGCAATGGAGCCGCCCATCCTCAATATTCAGTTCAAATTTGAATTTGTTGCCACAGGTGCAGCAATAATGAGTCTAGTATACCCACCATGGTGAAAACTCTTTAATCCGCTCCATGCCCAACACGCTGCGGACGTACAGAAAGCGGGCTAAAGGCGTGAAAATAGTTCGAGGCCTCGTCAAATAGATCACCCCCGAAAAACGTCACCGCTGGACCTGGCTCGGTATTAGAGAAGTTTACCTAGCGCTGTAAGACCCCGAACTCCCAGAATGGCACAGTGTGGGTGACGAAATATGTAGACAGGCTCCATAGGTTACTTTATTTCGGAAGCGACTGATACTTTTGAACACACCTATTGCATGCCCTGCTTGCTCCATGTGGGTAACTGCCCACACCTTTTGGTTCCTGCTCTTTTTTATACTTTGCGAGCAACTTATCGATCTCAAGCAAGCTCAATACATTCGCCCTCTTTGCTTGCATGCTCTGCTTGCTTTATATGGGGAAGTGCCCACACCCTTTGGTTCCTGCTCTTTTTATACTTTGCGAGCAACTTATCATAACTCAAGCAAGCTGTGATTTATTCCGCCCTCATTCTGTTGCTGCATGCCCTCTTGCCCTCCATGTGGGTAACTGCCGCGACACGCTGTGGTTCCTGCTCTTATATACTTTGGCGAGTCAGCCCTAAAGATTCTCAACATGCGGGTATATTCGCCCGTCATTGCTCGCATTGGCTCTGCTTGAATTTAATTGTGGTAAGGCCTACACATTTTGAATTGAACTTGGAGAGCCTGTGTGTGTCCCCCTTCTCTTTTTACTCTGTTTAGTTTTGTCCCAGGTTTTCGTCAATTGTAGGTGGCCTCTGAGGGAGATTGCAAATTTTCACATTATTTCCCTCTGAATGTGCGTTGGGTGGGTGTGTGGCGTGGGTTGTAAAGGGTGTGGTGGGTGGGTGCCCTGGGTGGTTGGATGTGGGCGTGGGTGGGTGTCTGGGCTGTGGGAGGGTGGGTGTGGGTGGATGGGTGGGTGTGGGGGGAAGAGTTTGCAAGAGCAATTATGCATGTGTAGGAGTTTTTGTGTCTAAGAGAATGTTTTGTGAGCGCCTGTGCGAGCTTTTGTGAATGCGCCCTTGTGCTTTTTGAGTGCATACATGTTCATGTGTCACGGTGTGTCTGTGTCTACCGTGTCTACCGGGTGTCTTTGTGTGCACTAATTTCCCCCCAGATTTCTGTAGGTCCAGTTGTGTAGCAGAAGTTGTGACGCAAGCCTGATTTCGGGGTTGTGGTCTAGCATGGTGAAGGGCGGAGCATTGCTTTTCTTTTCAGCTATGAGCAGCCTTCTAGGCATCTCCGGAGCAGCCACGGCTAAGGCCCCAGATTTTGGCATGTTCTGAACAAGCATATTTTGGTTATCTTGGGGCCAGACACACTAGTTCATTACTTTGGCTGAATAGCATCCAGGGAGTTACCTAAAGCTGCTGCTTTTAGCTGAAAAGAAAAACAATGGGGCGAGTTCACGTGCGGATCTCCTGGGGTCAAGGGAGAAACACGTTGACTGGGGTGTGCTCGAGTCCCACTCAATTTGAAACGCGTCGCACAAAAACAAAAAGTGTTTGTTGTCTCTTAGGTCAACCCAGGATGATGGAGCTTGCTTTTTTACTTCTTCTCCAATATCACCTGACTGTCTAGCCCGCTGTCTTGCTTGCTGGCTTGCTGGCTTGCTTGCTTGCTTGCTATAGAAATAAATAAATATAATGTCTTATTACAAGGCGTGAGGTTGAGGGGGCCAGCCCGTTTGCTTGCACTGGGGCCAACCAACAACCACTATCTTACTTGCCCCCTTCTATGTGGATGTTGACCAACTGTACAATTATTGTCTAATTCGTTGCAGCAAATCTGATTGACGGCCTTGCTTCAGCCAGAGGTCCACCACTGACCTTGTGAGTTGGATTTTATATGTTGAGCTATAAAGCCACCCCCTCAACCTCACGCCTCGTAATAAGACGTGCTATTTATTTATTTTGCAAGCACAATACAGCCCAGGCCCAGACAGTAGAGATGAAATTGGGAGCTGAAGAAAGAATCAAGCAAACAAACAGAACCAAATTGATTGTCGCCAAATAAAGAACATGTGTTCCAAAAAAAAAAAAATTGATTGTCGGCCTTGCATCAGGCCAATGTCCACCACTAAAGCTGTGAGTCAGGTTTTATACGTTAAGCTATAAATGCTAGCTTGCTTGGTGCAATATTGCCTTTCTTTTTCTGAGAATTTGTTGGAAGACCCCTCCCATTTGTTGTGGCGCGGGCTTGTCTTGGGCCAACAATGGCCTACCGATGACAATGTAATGTAATAAAGCCCCCCCCCACCCCCCACCCCCCCCACCCCCCCTCCCTACACCCATGACATCCTCATCTACACAACAACACTACCATCACCCCCTCCCTACACACATGCCATCCTCATCTACACGACAAATCTACCATGACCCCCTGGGGGTGCAGGGGGGTTACTTTCTTATAGTCCCGTATTAGAATAAGCTTAGTGATTTTGTACTCTGAAAATTGAGGAGTAGAGTTATCGTGTGGAAGTGGCGTTCAGTAAAGCTTTAGTATTATACCTTTCTTTTCAGCTACCAGCAGTAGCCTCTAGGCAGCTCCCCTAGCTTGCTACCCAGCCAAACAGATAGCAACTAAGTGCATTTGGTAACTGACAGAATCATCTTTCCGGCACTGTTTTTGAAATCTTGGGGCTTAACGCAGTGGCTGGCTCAGGAAGCTGCCTATAAGCTGCTGCTCGTAGTTGAAAAAAAGCTATGATTAGCTATATCACTGGGGCGTTGTCATAGGTTACCTTTTCGGCTACAACCAGCAGCTTCTAGGCAGCTCCCTGAGCCAGCCACTGGGCTAGGCCCCAAGATTCTAACAGTTATGGGCAGCCAATTCTGCTATCTTCCAGATGCCCTAGATTGCGATAGCTTGGCCTAATAGCAGTATGGGAGCTCCTAAAGCTGCTTATTGTACCTGAATCGGGAAAAAAATGGATGGATGGATGGAGATGGATGGATGGATGCATGGATGGATGCATGGATGGATGGATGGATGATGGGGGCATGATGGGTAGAGCATTATGGTGGATACATGAATGAGTTCATGGATGGATGGATTGATGGGTATTGATAACTGAATAATTATTTGGATGGATGAAAAGGCCAAATGGATGCATGGATGGATACATGAAATAATGGATTGATGAATGCACACATGAATGCATAGAATATCTTCTGACCTCATCCAACCCACTCCTGATTCTTCCCACTCCCTCCTCAACTTCCAGCATGCATGTGGCAGTTGTTGAGGTGTCGGTGGCCATCTTACCACAGGTGCTACTGTACATGGGAGTGCTAAACCCCTACATTGCCATCCTTCTGCTGTCCTCCCTTGTTGTGCTCCCCGCTGTTCTAGCGCTGAAGCAAAATATTTCTTCGGAACCAATTACCTACCATGGATGCCATCAAAATTTGGCGCAGACTCCAATTCATATTCATTCCAACGTGGGTGGATCACATACGGGCCGGCTCCAATCCAATCAATACATGAGTTATCAGACGCCCCCAAGGGGGTCCGGACAGGCAGCCAGCCTTGTCTTTTCAGCTTGAAGGTCCCTTCTTGCACATGGATCTGGGAGCTTCGGCAAACTATGTCTTTCAAAATCCTGCCTTGCTCTTGCCTTTGTTTCATTTGCTTTGCGTGCTCTTGTCTTTCCCCAGCCACCTTCCCCTTCCCCTCGACCGTTCCCATAAACATGAACAGCAACACGCATTCCTATCTCGCTTACTATCATCCCTGCTCCTGCTCTTGCCCTTGCTCTTGCTCTTGCTCTTGCTCTTGCTCTTCTTGCTCTTGCCCTAGCCACCTTCCCTTCCCCTCCACCGTTCCCCAAACATGAACAGCAACACTTTTTTCTATTGTGCCTACCATCATCCCTATCTCATGTAAGTCATGTTCAACAACTCTGCAACAACAAAAGCAAAAACGACAACAGCAACAACAACAACAACAACAACAACAACAACAAATCGACAACAACATCAACAACAACATCAGCAACAACTACATCAACAACAACAACAACAACAACAACAACAACAACAACAACAACAGCTACAACAATTCTACAATAACATTAACAACAGCAAATCTACAACAACAAACCATATCTCATGTTCAACACTCTGTAGCTACGTTTCAGTCTTCCAGTTTTCCTGTCCTCCTTCTTTCAGTTTCCTGTTCCCGTCCTCCTTGCAGCTACGTTTCAGTCTTCCGTGGAGGTCTGATGCTGTCCACATGCATTGCCATTCTAGCTGTGGACTTCCATGCATTCCCTCGGCGTTATGCCAAGACAGAGACCAGTGGCACCGCCCTTATGGACTTTGGGGTGGGGGCTATCATCTTCGCTGGGGGGTTGGTCAGCTGGAATTTGCATACCACCCAGTCCAGGTGGGTCATGCAATGAGCAGAGGGTGGCAGTGGAGCTGGGGGGAGGTAAAGGGGGGAGGATTGGGCAGGGAACGGGTTTGTGTGTGGTGGTGGTGGTGTGTGTAGTTATAGTTTGCCTGTCTATACCCTTGTTCCATGTATTCTTTGCCCATTCCACAGTCTCAATCAGATCAACAATAGCCCACAGCCCATGGCACTGCCACAAAACAAGTCCTATGCAGCGTCGCAAGTGACGCAAAAAATTGGCGGAGAGTGAGACAGAACGACAGGTGGCAACGATGGAGCTGACCAGCCAGTTAGTTATGAGACAGTTGGCAGACGTGTCACATCCCATAGCACTGCCACACAAAATTATCCATAACCGCTACATACACAATCCCTTCCCCACACTTACATACCTGCGGTCACATGAAGTCACACTTTCCATACCTGAGGTCACGTGAAGTCACACTTCCCATACCTGAGGTCACATGAAGTCACACTTCCCATACCTGAGGTCACATGAAGTCACACTTCCCATACCTGCGGTCACATGAAGGTACACTTCCCATACCTGCGGTCACATTGCATGAAGTTACGTTGGACCATTCGAATACCTATTTTTGTCTTTTAAATTGAAGTGAAATCATCTGCATAGCATGAACTCCTGGCCCCTGTCGTTTACGATTTGTTGAGGTTCAGTTCACCAGTGCTTGTTATTTATACAGCCTTTCCCAATATTGAGGTTGGGCAGTCTGTTTATCCTATTTGGCTACACCTTAGCCTGTTAGGCTGGAAAATGCACACACTTATTAAAAACTGCTGTACTCAAACCTTCTCTATCGGGTCAAATACCTATTTATAACTTCTGTGTGTGTTTTTCTTGTGTGTGTTTTACAGTCTAGACGGTAAAGACATAGCCAAATAGGCTAAATAGACTTGCCCAACCTGAATATTGGGAAGGGCTGTTCAAAACTGCTGTACTCCTGAATACTGAAAAACTATTCAAAACTGCTGTACCCCTGAATACTGAATACCTATTCAAAACTACTGTACATGGCCCCTCTCTATCTACCAGCCTGCCAAGCGAATCAATGCCGGCTTGCGGTCTGCTGCGCCTTCTTTGGTGCTCTGGTTGGGAAGAGCCGTTTCTTTGAAGGCAGTTGACTATCAAGTGGGTGCTGGTTATTGTGAATATATCATGAGCTATGCCTGGCTTTGTGAATATATAATGAGCTATTTGTGAATATGTAATGAGCTATGAAAATATATGATGAGCTATGTAAATTTATTATGATTTTATGGTTTAGGGTTTTAGGTTTGAGGTATTGTTAGGGTTTACAGTTCATGTTTTTAGGGTTTAGGGTTTTAAATAAGCCCTTAACCCTGTTACAGATGACCGGTAGGTGCATTGGTAGAGTGGTCTCGTCAACCTATCGCCACTCTGGCTGCAGTTATGCATTTATTTATTTATTTATTTATGTATTCATTCAATCTCTTTAGATCGTCATTCAGGCTGCAATTCTCTACTTGGAGAGAGTCGTCTCTTTGAAGGCATTGGACATAGATATTGTTTACAGGTTGGCTATACTACCCTTCCCCTTAAGCCCCTTTCAGTGATATACAATGGTCTAGTGGTAGACCAGATCGCTTGATGAAGAAGAGTCGGGGGTTCGACTCCCCTTCGGTCGCTCTTAGCGTTGCAGGTCGTTGTCAACCGCGATGGTAGCTTGTCCAGTTGAGGTAGGAGACCGCTCCCCACCCGCGTACGACGAGCTCCCTTAACACCACGCCCCACCAGGCGTTATCATAACCTACCCTACCGATGCGCCTACCAGTCATCTGGTCATCTGTTACAGATGCCATATAGGTGCATTGGTAGAGTGGTAGGGTCAACTTTGTTTTTTAGTTGTGCAAGGACTTTCACCCCAGGAGTTGGGTCTCCCGACACAACCCAGCGACACCGAGGATTCACCTGACACTTTTTTGTTCCAGAAAGGGGGTCTTCTGGTAGCTGTCAGGTATTTGGTTTCTTTCAAGGTTAGGCTCTGGATAGCAATCGCCCCTGGGGGCGTTCTGGGGACAGAAGGTTCCAAGACTTGGGGTAGTGGAAGTTTCTACCAAAACTTCGATAGCTACAGGTAGCAGAGAACAAAAGCTCCCAATATGTGACTTCCAAGTGGTTCACTGTTTTTTTTCTAGCCAAATGGGGTAGTTCTAGGCAGCTGCTAGGCAGCTCCCCTGACTGGCTACTCAGCCAGAGCTAATGCAACCTAGTGTGTCTGGAAGCTGGCAGAATCGGCTGTCCAGAACTATCAAAATCTTGGAGCTTAGCCCAGTGGCTGGCTCAAGGAGCTACCTAGAAGCTGCAGCTTGTAGCTGAATATAACAAGCTCTATGCAGCGTCGCCTGCAACGCTAAAAAATGGCGGAGAGTGATCGCGACGGAGCGACAGGTGGCAACGGAAGCGAGTTAGTTACGAGACCGTTTGCTGACGTTTCAGGCTTCAGCGCGGTCAGACGGATGGTCGGATGAATGGTCGGTCAGTCGGTCGGTCGGTCGGTCAGTCGGTCGGTCGGTTGGTCGGTCAGTCAGTCGGTCGGTCGGTTGGTCGGTCGGTCGGTCGGTCGAACGGACATATGGGTAAACATGGGGGCTCCCACCCCCTTGAAGAGGGGGCTCCGCCAAAAACTATGAAGTGGGTGCTGAAGCTGTTCAATATCGTATGAGTTGTGTGCTGTTAGCTGCTCCTGAGTGTAGACTTGAACTTGATCTTGGTTACATAGCTTCAGCCAGCAATTTGGCTGCTCACCGTCTTCGGCAGTAAAAATATATTATTACCAGGAAAATGTGAAGGCGAAAAACCCTTTTGTCCTTTCTTTTTCTTTTCTTGTTCATTTGTTTCCATTTTGTTCTCCTCTTCTTCTGAACGATAAAAAATAGTACAACAAAAGGGAGTGTAGACTACTGCGAATCAACCACAGTGGAACACTGTTTTTCTTTTCGGCTACGAGCAGCAGCTTCTAGACAGCTCCCCTGGCTGGCGAGTCATCCACGATGGAAGTGTGATGAAGGAGGCGTAGCTTTTCAGCTATTAGCAGCAGCTTCTAGGCAGCTCCCCTGGCTGGCGAGTCAGCCAGGATGGAAGTGTGATGAAGGAGGCGTAGCTTTTCAGCTATTAGCAGCAGCTTCTAGGCAGCTCCCCTGGCTGGCGAGTCAACCACGATGGAAGTGTGATGAAGGAGGCGCAGTTTTTCAGCGACAAGCAGCAGCTTCTAGGCAGCTCCCCGGGCTCTCTCTTCATCCAGACCTTAGGCAACCTGGTGCACCTGGAAGCTGATATTGTCAGCTTTCCAGTGCTCCTGGAATCTTTGGGTTTGGCCTGGAGGCAGTCTCAGGGAGCTGCCTAGAGTCTGCTGCTGGTAGCTGAAAAGATAAGCTATGGAAGGAGGTGTGCCTGCTTGCTTAATGTATATCCTAGTCCTGATCCTAGTTGGCTGTTTATTACCGGTAATACACGCAAATATGTTAGGAAAGGTTGAATAGAAGGGTCATATCTTTCTCAAATAGCATAGGGATTCTTACAGTTTAAACTCAGAGCGTAGTAGAAATGTATTTATACATGCCAATAAGCTATAGTATAGATCCACATGTTTGAAAATGTTTTATTTCGTATTATGAGTTGTATTTCGGATGATGCATTGTATTTTGGATGATGTGTACAAACTCGGTGGATTGCCATCCTGGCTGTAATTCAAGCCTCCTATTATAGCTGAAGCTTTACAGCATTTATCCTTGAGGTCACCCCAGTTAGGTTCTATAGCTTAAGCTTGAGCTATTAGCTTAAGCTATGTTACAGTAATAATTTGAATTTATGCTGCATTATTTATGGATCGTTACAAAATAAATGTATGTCTGCCTGCAAATCCTACACCAGAGAGAGAGAGAGAGAGAGAGAGAGAGAGAGAGAGAGAGAGAGAGAAAGAGAGGAAGACGTTACACAAACTCAGCAAAACAATGACGAGACGAGACAGCGGCACATCCTGCCTACTGTCCAGATGTACAACTTTTTTTTTATAACTGTTCTACTGTCCTACTGCTTTATAACAGGATGAGGGTTTTTGAGATATGCAACAATGTAACCATATAACCATATAACAATCCTCTCGTATCCCCCAGGAGCACGTAGGAGAGTATGGAGTGCACTGGAACTTCTTTGCAACGATAGCTGTCATCGTGCTGCTTGGGAACCTTGTTTGTGTGAGGCCAAGCCAGCTAGTGCTTGCAGGAGTGCTTGTTACAGCGGCGCACCAAGCTCTTCTGTCCTCAGGTAATGTTTTTTGCTTTTTGCTTTTCTTTCTTTTCTTTTGCTTCGGCTTGCTTTTTATTGGCGTTCCTTGTTCTGTTTCAGCGTCGCACCAAGCTCTTCTGTCGTCAAGTACTGTTTTTTGCTTTTTTGCTTTTCTTTCTTTTCTTTTGCTTTGGCTTGCTTTTTTTGGCGTTCCTTGTCCTGATTCGTTTCTTATCTTAGTCCTGCCTAATGGCTGTCCTGTCAAATGATGTTGTTGACAGGTACTACTTGATGTGGTTGATAGTGATTGTGTTTGCTCGAATTTGAATAAAAGGTACGATTGTGTTTGCCCGAATTTGAATAAAAGGTGTGATTGTAGTTGCTCGAATTTGAATAAAAGGTACCATTTGTTGACAGGTGCCACTGTATGTGGTTGATAGTGATTGTGGTTTCTCGAATTTGAATAAAAGGTGCCATTTGTTGACAGGTGCCACTGTATGTGGTTGATAGTGATTGTGGTTTGCTTGTGGTGTTTGATTGTGGTGGTTGATAGTGATTGTGGTTTTCTTGTGGTGTTTGATTGTGGTGGTTGATAGTGATTGTGGTTTGCTTGTGGTGGTTGATTGTGGTGGTTGATCAGTGATTGTGGTTTGCTTGTGGTGGTTGATTGTGGTGGTTGATTGTGCTTGTGGTGGTTGATTTTGTTTGATTGTGGTTGTGGTTGCTCGAAGTAGAATAAAAGGTACGATTTAATTCAATTCTGCCTATATACTTTTAGGGGTCGGCTATACCGTATGCGCCTTAAGTATTGGCAAACGGTTTGGCAAACGACCCTTTGCCAAACCGGGTTAGGGGTCCAGCTTGAGACCACTCCAGGTAGCTGGCCTTTGCCAAGTTACGGTTACCATGGTACTATGTCTACTAAGCCCTAGCAAATTAAATGTTCCTGATTTGAATTCCTACATGGCTTTATTTTCAGCAAGCTTGGGCAGACTACCGGTACTTCGTAAACATGTACTTATCCTTGAACTTGGTTACATGGCTCCAGCCAGCAATTTGGCTGGCTGGACCCATATACCGATCTGGCTACTAAGCCCTTGCAAGTTCAATGCTCCTGCTTTGAATTGTTACATAGTTTTACAGCAAGCTTGGGAAGACTACTTGGTGAACATGTAACAAGGAAATGTAACAATAACATAAGACCCTTTGCCAACTGGATTTCAAGTCTGAACTTGAGACAGTCAAAGCCATAGACCCCTTTGCCAAGTTAGTATTGCCATGCTTTTCTGAGACCCACTTTTAGGGGGGAAATGACATTTGCCAATACTTAATCTTGCCAATACTTAAGGCGCATACGGTATTATATAATATAAGTGAATAAATAATATTATATTATATTATATTATATTAATATAATATTAGTCGGACGAGCCGTCTCACCAGAATTTTGAATTTATTTGAAAAACTAATTTATTATGACATTCCTGGTGACAATAAAATAATATTAGTTAATATTAGTTTTTCAAACACTAATATTAGTTGCTGTTCCCTACATATGATATGTAACGAGTATAAATAAATACAAGAAAAATAAATAAATAAAATAAGTAAAGTAAATGACAGGAGCATATGTAATACATTACACAAATACGCACAAATATGTATTAATGTTTATGCGCGCTTGGAAGTACCCTGCATCCATGCCTTTGTGAGCCCCTTTCAGTGATGTACATTGGTCTAGTGGTAAACCAAATCGCTTGAGGATGAAGAGTCGGGGGTTCGATCCCTTGGTCGCTCTTGGCGTTGCAGGTCATCGTCAACCGCGATGGTAGCTTGTCCAGTTGAGGTAGGAGACCGCTCCCCACCCGCGTACGACGGGCTCCCTTAACACCACGCCCCATCAGGCGTTATCATTACCTTATGTATCAGAGCTTTTTACCGCTACCAGTAGTGATCGCTACCTGGGACTCTGTTTTGGCCAAACCTTCAGCTACCACAAGACTCGAATCTCGGCCCTGCCTACCCAAACCCTTCGGCCCACCTACCCAAATCGCTACCAGGAGCCCAACCTTGAAAAGCACCAAATCCCTAGTCGCTACCAGATGATCCCCTTTCTGAAACAAAAAAAAGCTCTGGTGTGCATACATAATTGGGGAACGGCAACTTATATAAGTGTTTGTTTAACTAATTTTAACTAATATTAAAAACCATTGAAACTAATATTAGACTTTAGATTTCCAGAAAATTTATCCATTTCAGGGGGGGGGGGGGGGGGGGGGGGGGGGGGGGCAACGTTTATAAACTTGGCCACTGCGCCAGAAGAACCTGCAAGTTTGTAGCCTTTGCAATCGTGCAGAACCGGTGCTCTTGACGTGATCGGAATCTGAGCGTTCGAATTTTTTTGTTTGTTCAAAACACAGCCTGCAATTTCCGTACGATCACAGCCCACAGCCGGAGTGCAGTGTATGAGGTAGGGATAAGGGAGGTAAGTGTGCGTGCGTTTCAGTGGTTGGGGAAAGGGACGGTGGGGGGGAAGTGGGGAGAAAGAGTGTGTGAGGATGGGGTGGGGTGAGGGGCAGGGAGAGGTCAGGAAAAGTAGGGGATACTGTTGGTCTGGATTGGGGTGGGTTGGAATGGTGTGCATGTGTGGTAGGGGTGGAGGGGCACAGCTTAAGTGAAGGGGAAGAGGAAGGGAGAGAAGTGTATGTGTGTGTATGTGGGTGGGAAGGGAGGGTCGCACGAGGGGGGAGATGGCTGGGGGGGGTGTGGGGCAGGGGGTTCAGGGGGGAGAAAGAGAGGGAGCGGCACTGGGGATGGGGGGCAGGCATATTGAGGTGGAGGTAGGGGAGCGTGCAGGTCCTCTCCCTTGGGGGAGGGGGTTGGGGGGGGTGGGGTGGGGGGGGTGGGGGGTGGGGGTGGGGGTTAGAGTACGGAAGGGAAGGGGGCATGCCTTTACATATTTTTCAGCTGCAAATGGGGAAATTGTTTTGACTTGAGTGCATGTGGAGGGAGTAGGGTGTGTGTGTGTTTGGAAATGGGGGGGGTGGGGGGGAGGGGGGGGGGGGCGGTGGGGTGGGGGGGGGGGGGGGGGGGGGGGGGGGGGGGGGGTGGGGGGGGGGGGGGGGTGGGGGGTATCTCTATGTTTTTTTTTTTTTTTTTTTTTTCTTTTTTTTTTGTTGTTGTTTTTTTGTTTCTTTTTTTTTTTTTTTGTGTTTTATTTTTTTTCTGTTTGGTTTTTCTATTTTTTTTGTTGTCTTTTTTTTTTTTGTTTTTGGTGTTTTTTTATTTCATTTTTCTTGTTTTTGTTTTTGCTTTTTTTTTGTGTGTTTTGTGTTTATTTTTTTTTTTGTTTATTATTGTGTTGGGTTTTGTTTTTTTTTTTATGTTTTATATTGGGTGTATATGCTGGTCTTTTTTTTTTTATTTATTATTTTTTGGTGTTGTGTGTCTTATTTTGTTTTTTTTTCTTTACATTTTTTTGGTTTTTTGGGTCTGTTGTTAATGGTATTGTCTTTTGAACCTTGGGTTTTTGTTTGTTGGTGGTTTATGTGTGATTTTTTGAAATTTGGTCTTTTAGTTTTGTTGTTTTTTTTAATATGTGTTTTATTTTATTGTTGTGTTATGGTCTTATGTTTTGATTGTGTTTTTTTGTTTGTTTTGATATTTTTTGTTATTTTGTTTGTGTTTTCGTTTTTTTGGTTTGTTGTTTTAATTTTGTTTTTGTTGATTTGGGTTGTTGGTTTGATTTTTGATTTTTATTTTGTGGTTTTTTGTTTTTTGTGTTTCTTTTGTTGGTTGTTATTGTGTTTTTTTTTGTGGTATGGGTTTGGTTTTATTTGGGGTTTTATTGTAGCATGTCCCACTGAGGCAGTGAAGGAGGAGGGTGTGGTTGTGTGGAGGGGGGGGGGGGGGGGGGGGCATACAAGGCCTGACCCTTCTTAACCCTGAGAAGGCCAAAGGACTGGGTGGGTGAGGGGTGGCCACCGGCCACACGGGCAATGTACTAGTACATACATACATACAATACATAATACATACATACATACAAACTTACTCTTATCGTTGGTACAATGTCACCATGTGTGTAGGTGTGGAGGCTTGGGTAAGCTCCTCCGAGAGAGGGAGCAGCTTATGGGAGCTGAACAAAGAGGGCATTGGCTCTTGTCTTGGATTTTGGGCCTTGCATATCTGGGGCGCTACCATCGGCTACCTCCTACACTGCACCTCTCAGGCTGTGCGTGACATCGCATTTGCGGAGATTGGTGAGCTGTTGAGTAGGGGGGATGGGGAGCCCCAAGGGGGTACATCGAACCAAGAATCGGGAGAGCAAGAAGGTCTGGAGGTCCATGGGAGGGTCGAGAATCAGAACAGGCCATGTCTAAAACCAGGAGAAAAAACAGGAGAACAGGCCATGTCTACAACTGGCACAGGCTCAGGGCGTTCAGGCACTGGGGAACTTTGGACCTTGCTATTACGATGGTTCTCTGCTGCTTGTGTGCTGAACGCAACCCTGTGGTTGGCCCTCTTGGCTTCAGAGTCTATGTGGCAGGTGTCGAGGCGCTCCTGCAATGCCCCATACATCGTGTGGATTGTGACTCTCAGCCTCTCTGTACTCCTCATGCTATTGGCTGCCCAAGTGCTCCTGCCAATATCTCTGGAGGCCCTGCTCCAGTGGCGGGGTGCTACCGGCTCCCAAAACAATTTGAATTTGAATTTGAATTGCTACTTGTTTTTTCAGCCAACTCAGGGCTGCTCGCCGTCTTCCAAGTCCAAGTCCCCCCCTGCGATACCCACAGAAAGCAGTGACACAGGGAGTATACTAAGCAATGGCAAGGGACAAAAGGGCAGTAGTCCTGTGCGAGGAAGAGACTTGTATGATTTATATGCTGGGGCCCTTGCACAAGAGCGAGGGTCCCAGCTTACTGTAGCGGCAAACAGGCAGATGCTTCCCCTCTTCCTGCTTGCAAACTTGTTGACAGGAGCTGTCAACATGGGGATGAATACATTGTCTGTGGGCAACTGGGCTGCAAGAGGCGTGGTTGTGGGCTACATGGTGATGGTGTGTGCTTCGGCTATCCTGCTAGACCAGTCAGGATTGAAGTTGAAATTCAAGCGATGATAAATGGGCACTTGAGGGCTCATCTAGGGGGTTGAACTTGAACTTGGTTACATAGCTTCAGCTAGCAATTTGGCTGCCCGTCGTCCTTGCTTGAACAGACCTTGCTTGAACAGGTCGACCGTTGTGTTACAGGGAATACAGATTAACCAAGAGTTGCTCTCTAGGTGTGCAGAGTTGTCTAAAACAATTTTCAAGCAGATACACGATTGTGTCCAATGGTTTCCAAGTACAAATACAACTATTTACATTGTTTCCAGAGTTGTCTTACTTGTTGCTCGGTTGCTCCAATGGTTCAACAACTATATAGAAGAGGGCCATTGTTCATTATCCTTACGCATGAACAAACAAACATGCTCAATGACCATTGTGTAACAAATGTAAGACAGCCCTAGTAACCATTGAAATGCGAATCGTCTAATCAACTTGAGAAATGGGGAGGGAGGGAGGGAGGGAGAAATCGAAACTACACCAGTAATCTTCTCTAGAGAATACGAAGACGTGCAATCGTACCTCTAGCAACCTACTTGTCGGAATCGACATGCCACGTCAGGTGGCCTGCCACTTTGGCGACCACTTGACATTTATGTAATTGGCAGTCCTAATCTCCTATTTTCATGCTCCGGTTCAAAAGAGTTTTCGGTGCTGCACAGGTCGCTAGCGAATAATCAAATCTTCTCCGGTCTGAGACCTCGGTCACACTAAACCTAGTGAAATATAGGATATCTAATCTACACTTTCTAGCGCTCACGTTTGAAATGAAATTTAAGCGATGATAAATGGGCACTTGAGGGCTCATCTAGGCTGGGAGTATACCGTTGGCAGCAGATGCTTTCGCTCTTGTTGGTCGCTGATTTTATGAGTGACCCAGGATTGTTCTGGGAGACTCCAAAATCTGCATCATGAAACGCAACGGACCCTCAAAAATATGTGCCTGTCACGCAACAGGCAGCGCATAGAATCACTCTAGGCGACAACGCTATAAGACATGGCTAAGTTCTACCATATTACATTACATGTTAGAGTCTACTTGACACCACGAGGGTGTATGAGACTCGGTGCTTAAACAAAAAGAAGAGGACCCACAAAGCAAAAAAAAACATTACATATATAAATTAGTGATCCTATGATAGCCTATGACTCTTCAGTCTTTCGGGTACGAGCACAAGTTATTTTAGAGTTCTCATAATTACATTGAACCTTGCTTTCACTTGAACCTGGTTATATAGCTTCAGCCAGCATTTTGGCTGCTCGCCGTCCTTGCTAGAACAGGCCTTGCTTGAACAGGTCAACCGTTATGTTACAGGATAACAGGAAAGAATGATTAACCAAGAGTTACTCTTGAGGTGTGCTGATTTCTCTAGAACAATATTCAAGCAGTTAAAGCGCGAGCAGTCTCCAATCGCGAGTTGCTTCCTACTAACGTCAATCCGCTGCTGTGATAACTTGAGTGCAGTTTAATCTCTTCATCAGTAACAAAAATGATTGCAAATCGAAGGATGAGTGCTCCCTCTCAGCGCACGAGCGCTGTGACCTGCAGCTCTGCCAGGTCACTAGCAGTATCGTCTCGTGTCCATCTGACGGGCTATGGCGAGCAGACTCAGGTTAACAGCTTGAGCATTAGCATGCCTACCAGCTCCAGGGCTACTGGTGCCCGCGGTGCGACCATGTTGGCTAATAAGGGGACCAGCGGCCCTTTCGCCCCCCTCGTCGTCATTACCCGGAACCTTTACGGAGAGAAGGAGTTTAACAAGTTTCGAGGAAAGGCCATCTCCTTGCACTCTCAAGTGATCAAGGACTTCTGCAAGCCGCTGGGTGTGGACGGAAAGCAGATCCAGGGTGTCATTCGTCTGGCAAAGAAGAATGGAGAGAAGCTTGGATTCTTGGCATGAGCATTCGGAGACAATGATCCTTATTTCGAAAACCCTTGTTCATTTCTGCCTTAATATTTGCACCGCCTGTTACCCCGCAACAAAAGGCAGGCCTTCAGGCCATTCCCTGCTTGAAAGTCTAGCGCATCCTGTCTGGCCACCTCGTGTTGGCCACCTCTCGCTACTGTTCATCCACGCCCCCTGAACACCGGACGTTTGGGGGGGCCTGTGGCACTGTTGAAAGGCAGCTGAATGCCGATGGATGAGCAGTGATATATTCATCCACTAGTACAGCAGACAATAATGCTTGACTCGGGAGGAAAACGGGGGGTTCGATCCTCCCCAGAAGGTCGCGGTACTTGGCGGGTTGCGGGTCTGATCAGTACTAAGTTGCCCCCAGCGTAAGACCATGGCCGAAAAAAAGCTGGGCTGTGGATTAGTGGAACCTCTGGGTAATCTGTTCTCCTCCCGGCTTATTGGCATCTAATCAGATGCCAATAAGGCACTCGTGTCCTAGTAGTACAGCTGACAATGTTGTTGCAGTCCAGGGATAGGCCCGAGTAGGCTAACGGGACTTGCCCAACCGTGCCGGGAGGGGCCAAAACGAACAAGCACTGAGCATTACATCCAGCGAGAGCCTTCTAGCCGCTCCAGTATCTTTTCTTGGGCTGTTGCAGGTGGCCTCCGTATCCCTCTAGCCAGGCCCTCCTCTGTGCCACGTTTTAGCGGTGAAGCTTTAGGATTTAGACAGCCTTCGATCATAGTGGTACCTGGATTAGGTCCATTGACTAATAGTCGCCAACCTCCGACCACCTCGGATGGCTCGCGGGTGTCGATAATTCCGACGCCTCCTGTCGTCCCTGGTGGATTACTCGGGTCAAGCCCATGTGATGATGTAGCCGTTGCCGAATGGGTAAGTGATGATCTTGAACACTGGTCTAGCTTGATACTGCGTATGGCTGGGGTGTTACAGTCAACCCAGGATTCATTGTTTTAGGTGCTGCTGGTTCTCATACGTAGGTTAACATGGCCCTATGTGTGAGTGCCTATTCCTCAGCACCTCCTAGACTGACTTATAGGGTAGTCTAGATTGGTGGAGCGTTACGACGCTTTGTTTAGGCAGCTTCCTTTCAGCTGTCTTTCTTGGTTTTGGTGGAAGGTGGTACTTAATTCAGACCACCGTTATAGCGTCTTGATGGTTTCTGACTCTTAGTTCCATAGGCAGATGGTTCGTTCGGTGGAGCTCATCATAGATTAGCTATTTCTTTTTACTCCACACTGTTTTTAGATCACCAGCCCCTCATGTGATTGGAACTTTTTGTGGAGTGTAGTAGTTGTTTCCCTTTGGATTTTACTGTAATTTGGTGGGCTGGGTCATCTTGCAGTTGTACTTGTAGATGTCCTTGCAGTTGTACTTGCAGATGTACCGCCGCTCACCTCTTTCTTGTTCTTCCGAGTGTATTTCAAGCGCCCTTTCATTCCTTCCTTTGCAGTAAATTCTTTGAAGTCCTTTTTTCTGCGTTTCCTATTTTTCAGGTGGACAATAGGTTTTATGTACTATGGTTGTACATCTACCCTTCTATTGTTCATTGAACTGTGTTTCCTTTGTTGGTTACAAGTTTCTTGAAAATTTTAACTTCGCATCCTTTGGATTTTTTCAGTTACTGCAGGTTTGGTTTGCTTGTGGTTAGGCGCTTGGTGTGTCTTGAGTGCATGAGTTCTTTGCGGTGCGATACCCACCTCTTA
Source organism: Chlamydomonas sp. ICE-L (assembly GCA_013435795.1). Lineage (NCBI taxonomy): Eukaryota > Viridiplantae > Chlorophyta > Chlorophyceae > Chlamydomonadales > Chlamydomonadaceae > Chlamydomonas > Chlamydomonas sp. ICE-L. Next base: position 89,958,615 of record JACBWV010000610.1, read on the forward strand.
GAATGTTTTTCGTTAGTGCCGTAGCTGGGGATTTATGATAATTAACTTTCATAAATCTTCTTACTTCCATCTTTGAGTGAGAAACCAGTTCATCATGGTTTTTTCATCCCAACCTAGTCATGAATTCTATGCTAAGAATAGTTTTTAAGGTAGTGGATTTTTCCATCGACTTTTTTTTTCCATCGTAGTCTTTAGTGTCCTCTTGTCTGCGTCCTTTAGGCTTTGATTCTCTCGTGTGCTGCGCTCACACGATATTTCAATCCGTCTCTTTGGTTATCATTGATTGGCGTTAGGTTCCTATTCCCGGATCGGGTTTTCTATACCGTTGTTCCCCAACTTTGATATACGATTTTTTTCAGTCTTCTCTTTAGGTTAAGTTCTCGGTTCTTTCAGTCACCGTTGTTCCCCTTCCTTTGGTATTGGGATTGATTTCTGTTTGACCTCCCTGTGCTTTTCTGGTTTGGTGCCTACTATTCTGGGTGAATAGCATTTTTGCGCTTCCCATGGATGGTTACATTTCCATTTTGGTCTCAGCTCAGCTCGGTATGACCCAAGTTTTTTGCTGCTACATTTTCGGAGTACTACAGTGGTTTTTGGTTCATCCTTTCTCATCCTTTTATTTTAGACAAGGCTTTCTTCTGGTTTCCTGTTTTTCCGCCGTTCCTTAATAATTTTTGTTTGCTACCAGTTTATGGTTCTATGTCCCCAGTGCCATAGGTGGAGTACTAGTATTGTATGTCACCTGCGTCATAGGTGGAGTATCAGCATGAATAGCGGTGCTCTCGCTTGTTTTATGTCTTGGTGACTCCTTGTGTACTCCCTTAGAACTATCGGTCCTGACAGTACTATGTCAGCTTCCTGTTGACTGCGTCATCGGTTCTTCTGACACGCGCTGTCTAGCCTGTACCCTGATCAGGTTCCAGGCTACCGCCCCCTTTCCTCCACTGGTGCCCCTTAATGGGTCTCCTGTGCTTGTAACTTATTCTCGTCTCCGCATTTATAAATTGGCGTGCTGCACACACAAAGTCCACTCTCCGGAGTGTTATCCAAGCTGATAGATTGTGTCCGATCAAATGGTTGAAAAAACGTTGAAATGCAAATTGTCTCATTAACTTGAGAAATGGGGATGGAGGGAGGGAAAATTGAAACTATAGCACTACTCTTCTCCTGGAGATTACAACGTCGAGCATTAGCAACCTAGTTATCGGAATTGACCTGCCACGTCAGGTGGCCTGCCACTTTGGCGACCACTTGGCATTCATGTAATTGGCAGCCCAAGCTCCCATTTTCATGCTCCGGTTGCGATGCGCTCCTCAAAAGAGTTTTCGATGCTGCACTGGTCGCTAGCGAGTAATCAAATCTTCTTCGGTCTGGGACCTCGGGCACACTAAACCTAGAGAGAGAGGATATCTAATATAACCTACACTTTCTAGCGCTCGCGGTTTCCCCCCCTAGGTGAAAGCTTGCTGCCAAGCCATCCACCCACTCCACTTCGTTCGTGTTTTCGTGATCCTTCCCCTCTTCCCCCACCCGAACTATGTTCAATGTAGATATGCGATGCTCCAACATACGATGCTCCAACTCAAGCAAGCTGCGCCAATCCTGCGAGTTTCTGACAGGGGTAGAGGTGCTTCTGTCAAAGCGCGCGAGATGAATGAAGCCGAAGCCGATTAAGCCTGACGCTAGGAAACAAATCTCCGACATCAACCTACGACATCAACCTACGAAAAAACCCTGTTGACATAAAGCTCCGACAAGCATGCGTATCTGATCCGAGCCTGCCTTTGGTTTCAAGGCCATCCTTAATCCAGACCCGGAGTAAAATTGCGGTGCACGCGCAAGGCACGCGAGTTACTTATAAGATTTCGGGACAAATTGTCGGAGCCTGACAACTACGAGTACGGACGAGCGTGAGTGCGAGTCACACCCACACCCATGACGCAACATTTTTCTAAGCTGAGGACCCCGAAGTAGCCTCAGTTGAATCCATGGGGAGAAGGAATCCTGGTTTCTCTCGCAGTTTATTTACCAGACGTGTCGGAATTCGAAGGTTCTTTGGCCCGTGGCCAGGCTAACGACCTAACTGACCTGTCCACCTGTCCTGTCCACCTGTGACCTGTCAAGTCAGTGAGAATGACCTGTCCGCGCCCGCCACCCCGAATGACGCAAGCCCGCTGACGTAAGCCCCCCCGCCCCCGCCAGCTATTTACCCCACAGGCTGTTATTACCGTCCAGAACTCGCGATTCTATCCCCTGCTTCGAGAAACTCCGAATCTAAACCAGTAGAATCCCCTAACCGCACGCATCCATTGGAGCAGCATGAAGTTGAAGTGTAAGAAGATCGTCCGCCTGTTTTCAGCCTGTCTCTCGGCAAAGGAATTGAAGAAATCATTCCAAAGCGAGACGGACAGCCCCTTAACAGTCGATGCGCCCAGAGATAAAGAGGTGAGCGCTCAGCAATAAATAGGTTTCTGAACAAACTGAAAGAGAAAACGCTTTGCAGTGGCGTGCGGTTCCTGGGTTTTTCCCGAGGGCAGAAACGAGCTTGTGTGAACTATGAAGGCGTGCCTGCTAGCTGTGTCCCTTAGCTTTGCGCTACTACATGCAATTATGGTAGACACACGCTACGGTGTGCTTACTTCACCTAGCGCCATCCTCCCCCCCCCCCCCCCCCCCCCCCATCTATGCGTTAGTACTCCTTATACACGACTCCCTGTCAAAAGTTCGCGCGCGCCTTTATCCTTTCAAACCAAGTAGATACATTTACGCTCATGTATCCTTTAGCGCCTTTATTGATTGAATTCTGCCCTTTCTGCCCACCCATGATGCACCATTTCTCGCTGGCCGTTCTCATAACCGAAACCTCTAAAAACAGCATTCTGCAGGGAGCGCAGCTACTGGCTCCAAAGACCTCGATAGTCGAATATTGTCCTCGCATGTTATTCGAATCGATTTGGATCACTATGCATCGACCGGAGACGAAGGTCCGAGTGTTGCGAAAAGCCACAGAAACCTGTCGACTAAGTTAGGGGCTCAGTTTGGCGCTGCCTATCTTCAATAGACCACTGGCGAAGGTTGTGCTGTGTTTTGAGATCCAATCGCACAGATTTAGAATGAGGGTTGCATGCTTGTGCAGTCTGAGTGAATCTATGCTGGCATGATGCTCCACACCTCCACTTGAGCGCTCCTGTAGCACCTGGTGGGCTGGGAGCCAGCTTTGCATGCATGTAATGTTTTACAACTATTCAGTGAAGGTTGTTGGGTGGCAATATACTGGTTACCGTGTCAGCCCTAATGATATCAGTCACCAGGAGGAATGGAAGACTAGTGTTGGATACGTGGGCCACCACCATCACTACGGCCTAACTCTTCCACTCCCACCACCCTCTCTGCTTCAGGTATCGCCACGACCTGAGGTGCTACGTGTGAAGAAACAGCTGCAAGTGCCCCAAGCTCTCCCTATTGAGCTAACGAACGAAGCAGCTCATCATGAAGCACATGCGAAGAAGCTTCAATCATGCGGTGATACACAACGCATTCAGGTAAAGTTTGTTTCTTTTTTTCGTTGGTGCATGCATGCCCGGCATTGAGCTTGGTAGCAAAGTAGCTCATCAAAAGCTTCAACCGTGCATTGAGAATTTGAGAGGCATAAGGTCAGACATTTGGACGAGATCTGCTTCAGGCATGGCAAATTTGAGAGGCATAAGTCATTTGGGCGAGACAGGCATCTGCTTCAGGCATGGCGGTCAAGCCTCCTATTCCCCACCCACGACCAAACTGCACGCACCCAAGTTTGAATTACCACCTCCCTCCTTTCTTTCCTTCATGCCTTGCTCACAGATACAGAAAACCTCATAATAAAGAAACATGCTGTGACGCCAGGGTCCCAGACTACTATAACATCTTGAACGTGGCTCCAGCCAGAAATCTGGTTGCTATACCTACCCCAATCCTGGACCTATCTTGGCAGATACCACTTTGGGATTGCTCAAACTTGAAGGACAGCCAGACACCGTAGTTCTCCTGGCATACTGCACATGCCACGCCATTATAGCCCCTGTATGTATGTATGTAACAGTCCAGGGGTAGGCCATATAGGCTTAAGGGACTTGCCCAACCGTGATAGGAAGGGCTTCAAAAGAAGAAGCACTGATGAACTGAATCCCAAACAATTGGGGGGTCAAAAATAGTTTTCTATCCTCAGCGTATAACGGGCATTATAATATGAAATGTGTTTCATCTTCGACCACTCCTCTACCGCCAACCACCATATCACAGCTCCTTCAAATTCTGCCAGAACGAGAGGTACTCCTTTCTGATTCAACATTTAAGTGGTCTTGCTATGCATTTAATATCATCCCTATAATAAAATAAGTTAGTGTATGTTGAACTATGGTTTCTATCCTCTGACATCATCAAATTTTCATACACAATAGTTGTAATACCGATTCCTTGGTCATCACCAAGATTCCTGGGGTTCACTGTACTCTGGGATTGCCAGTCAATGTCTGTTATTTTAGAGATGCCTTCATCAATTTTTCCCAAGTTAATCTTGCTCAATGGCAGCCAGGTCAATTATGAGCAACTGTCTCCTGGCATACTGCACATGCCACGCCATTATAGCCCCTGTGGCAGCCAGGTCAATTATTAGCAACTGTCTCCTGGCATACTGCACATGCCACGCCATTATAGCCCCTGTGGCAGCCAGGTCAATTATTAGCAACTGTCTCTTGTCCTATTCTCAATTTATACAATACAATTCCTATTAAACCCTTGTGTGATAAATGCAAACTCTGCCCTGTTCAGGGCATTTCCATTGTGCATCTCATCTTATACGGAACTCTTTTGCCACCAACCACCCCACATCTCACAATGTACCGGAATGCAAACTGTATTGATAATAACTACGATGAAGTATTATTGATATCCATTCACTACTCTACAGCACTCATCCATATTGCACACTATGCAACCTATGATAGGTAATAGTTTTGATGCCACCTCTTTGACGATCATTTAGTTAGCATCCTAGGGCGGGTTCAGTAGTGAAGCTAGGCATGCCGGATTAATATCTTTTAGTATTGAAAACAATGATGCCTCACCGACCTTTCCGAGGTAAGTCATGTCCAGTGTTGTGTTGTTATCACTCTTCATTATATAAGGTCGGTCATTTGGTCGAGATCTGCTTCACGCATGGCGGTCAAGCCTCCCATTCCCCACCCACGACCAAACTGCACGCACCTAAGTTTGAATTCCCACCTCCCTTCTTTCCTTCCTTCATGCCTTGCTCACAGATGCAGAGAGTAGATTCAGAAGTGGCACAGGCTGTGGCTGATGTCATGCTGCTTCAAGTCAAAGCCGAGATGAATGCTGCCAACTCTGCGGAAAGCCAGATCGAGCCTGGAGTGGTGTCAGTCGTGTCCTTGACCACTCCATCTTCCCCTGCCTTGGGATCAGAATCTGCTGTTGCGACACCCCAGAACCAGGCCACTGTGACGACTGTGCAGGTGGAGGCCGTCACTGTCGCAGCACCCCAGAGCCAGGCCACTGCGACTAGCTCGAAGGTGAAGGCAGATGAGGATTTGGACAAGGCAGCTACCAAAGAAGTAATGCAGCTCCAAGAGAGGATCAGAGTGATGGGTAGAACAATCCTGGAGCTCGAGGAGGGCAGGGTCCAGGAGGGTGCGGAGAGGAAGGAGCTGCAAGAGGCTACCTATCAGCTCAAATCGAAGAACATGTTTATGGCAATGGGTATCCGCTGGGACCTCAAGGAGGGCAGGGTCCAGGAGGGTGCGAAGATGATGGACCTACAAGAGACTATCCATCAGCTCGAAGAGAGGAAAATATTGATGTCTAAGGTTATCTTAGAGCTCATGGAGGGCAGGGCCCAGGACGGTGCGAAGATGAAGGAGCTGCAAGAGAGGAACAGGGTGATGGTATTGCTATCCAGCAGTTCGAGCAGCTCGAGGAAAGCAGGGTCCAGGAGGGTGTGAAGATGAGGGAGCTGCGAGCGGCTGCCCATCAGCTCCTAGAGAAGAACAGGAGTGCGACGGCTACGGTTGTGCAGCAGCTCAAGGAGGGCAGGGTCGAGGACGGTGAGAAGAGGAAGGAGCTGCAAAATATGATCCGGCAGCTCCAGGAGGAGAGCGCAGCACAGGAAAGGGACACCATCCAAGTCAGGCTTCAATGGACGAATACCTGCGTGAAGCTGGCGGACGTGGAGGAGGGGTTGGCCAAGGCAGCTGCAGAGGTGGAGGAGCTCCAAGAGAGCAACAATGCAAGCGAAACGCTTATCCAGCACCTCCAGGAGGGCAGGGTCCAGGAGCCAGTGAGGAGGGGGCAGATGCTTGATATGATCCAGATTCTCGCTTTGGAGAGTTTTCCGCTCCAAAAGTTCAAGGACGACTATGCGGTACAGGCAAACAGCGCCTTTCTGTTCCTGGAACAATGGGGAATTGCAACCTTGGCCCTGGACGAGCTGAAGGAGGAGTTTGCCCAAGCAAATGCAACGATGCAGCAGCTCCAAGAGAGCAAGGATGCAAGTGTTGCGCATGCCCAGTGTCTTGAAAAGATCATCAATGATGGAATTGCAGAGAAGGACAACCGCACCGAATTGCTGAGGGCTGAAATCAAGGAGAAGGGCTACAAGATCATTGAGCTCGAGGCACAGTTGTTCAGGCAGGGTGTGGAGGCTGACATGGCAGCATTTGAGAAGGTGTCGCGTATCTCTGTCTAGTTTCCCACAAATCGGAAGCGTCTCGGATCGACACCTCACTACCTCAGTACCACTTCTTCCGGGTAAGTATTGCATTGCTATGCTTTGTCATCGGCAGGCCATAGATTGAACCAAGACGAGCTCGCTCCACAACATTCGGGGTGGGGGGGGGGGGGGGGGGGGGGGGTCTTCCAACCAATACTCGAATACTAGGCAAAGGGTACATTCGTCCGCAGTCCAAATCTGGTTTCAGATCCGATGAATGGAAACAGTGTTGACATTCATCGGACAGTTAAGCATCGTTCCGAATCTCCAATCCCAATTGTTCCCAAATCCCAATCCCTGTCATAAATGTCATCTTTCCCTATTTTCCATCCCCCGCCGTTCCCAATATATCCTGGCCAGTGGAGTAGAGACGGATTCTCACAGACACATGCAACCTGTGCACCACCTGCAACTATCTACCTTGCCCCGACTGTTTAGTAGAAACAGCAGAAATAGATATGGGATTAGGATAGCCAGGTCAAGAATTCTCGATATACAACTAAACCAAGAACTAATCCACCTCCCAAGAACATACCGCAGCCTAAATGAGAGTACACATATATCGTGCATCACTAGGGTTTCTATATCTGATCTTGATTGTTCATTGTTGGGCAATCTATGTAAACAAGTTCAAGTTGAGCAAGACTCTTGAGCCTATTTGGCCACCCCTCAACTGGAACATACATTTGCATATAAGATATAAGGAAATGCGAATGCACATGCACAAGACGATGCAGAAATGCGTTCCTAGAGTTCCTCAACTGTGTAGCATACATACAACAGAGTACTTCAGGAGGACCCCCAGCTCTGCTACCTGAGACGCACCCAATTGTACAGCCTGCGTCCTATGATGCAAGGAACCCTTCCTTCTGGTCAACAGACCCTCCCCACGTTGCGTCCTGCGGCGCAACGGACTCTTCGATGTTGCATCTGCGGCAGAAGACGCAGTGCCCTGAACAACCCTGACACATACATGTATGTCCCTAGGTTGGATGCCCATTGTACGACAGACGTACATAGTACGACAGACAACGCATTGAACTAACTTCATAAGTGCCCCACTTATTTTGTGTACCCAGTGGAGTAATGGTGGTTGGCCCCAGTGCAAGCAAACAGGCTGCCCCCCTGAACCCCACACCTCGTAATAAGGCGTATTTAACCAGTCTGTGGCACATGTGTGATACCAAGTAGCGAAAGCGTGCAAGTTGGTGTTGCAAGATGGTCTGGATGAGCAACTTGTAAATGCATGGAACGTGCGTGTCCCACCAACTCATTCCCTCGGCACATATACAGTCTCGACTCTGGGATGTATCATCAGTCCAGAGGGAGATATGCAGGTCGTGGCGGTCCTCGGACAGGGTGGAAAGAGCCAAGGTGTGATGGATGCCCATGGTGCACCGGCAGTGATGACGCTGCTGGGAAGGAGGTGCGCAAGGAGTGTGGTGAGTTTAAACGACTCAAGAATCAGACCTCCAAGTCCTCCTACCTGGAAGTGGCTCTGAAACCCACAGAGAACGCTGGATTTGCAGCAGCAGGCAAGTGCTTGTTTTCCTGGTAAATGTATTTGTCCTGCCGAAGACGGCAAGCGGCTATGTAACCAAGTTCAAATTCAAGTTTATATTTTCCTATCCTACATGGTGTTCTGTCGTAATTGTGTTTGTTTCTTAATCACAACACAGAGCCGGAGCTTTTTTTAAAATCTGAAAGGTTTTTTTTCTTCTAGCTTTATGTTTTTAGGCCTCCTTTAGAGACAGCGTTATTAAAGTGCTTTTTATAGCTTTTACAGCTTGTTAGGGCCATTTAGGGCAAACAAATAACAAATTGTTGTTTGCATTTACAGCGATAATTTTGCCAAAACGGGGTCAAAACTAGCGATCGATTTATATAGCGGAAAAAGCCCTGCACATAGCTCTGTCTGTTAGTTGACTAGCTAGGAATGTAGACCATGACACAACGTATCAAACAAAAGTTCAGGTTCAATCATCAAACACAATCAAACACACACTGTCTTTATTGCTGGAGCTATGTAACCAAGTGCAAGTGCAAGTGCAAGCATACACACTCTGTCGTTATTACCTCCTCATATATTTATCAAGTTGCCCGGCCTGTCACATACTCCCAGCATGTCAGGGACCAAACGGCTGCAACATTACATTACATTACATTGTCACCGACATGCCATAGTTGGCCCAAGACAAGCCCTTTCCACAACATGCGGGAGGGGTCTTCCAACTAATCCTCAGGAAAATAAAGGCAATATTGCAGTAAGCAAGCATTATTATCAGCACTAATTCCATACACATATGCAGCCAAATTTCTAGCTGAAGCCATGTAACCAAGTTTAAGATCACATGAGCACACACAACAGAAACAAAGTGACACTGGTTCTTTACGCATAGCAGCTTCCATCCAGCTCCATTAGCCAGCCCCTGGGTCAAGCCCAAAGCTATCAGCTGCATCGGATTGCTCGTCATGTCAGATTTTAGACGCACTGGCTAGCTTCAGGTTTGGCCCAAGTGCGGGGGGAAAAGGAGCTTCCTAGAAGCTACTGCCTGCCCCCAGCTCCCAAAGAAACAGTGCGGAGTAGCAATAGGTGCTCAGCTGTTAAGGTTCAGTTCATCAATGCTTTTTATTTATAAGCCCTTCCTATCACGGCTGGGCAAGTCCCTTTAGTCTTTTTGGCCTACCCCTGGATTGTAACTTACATACATTACAGGTGCACTTCTGTCATGGCCAGACGCGTCCATAAGGCTTTTCTCATACAAACTCTCGAAACTCATTTGGATGTCTTTAAATGTTCACATTTGAACCACAGAAATAATACGACGAAACTGAAGAGTAATACACAACTTTCTAAATCCTATTTACAAATTTCAACATCCTTTTTACAACTGTGCATGCCCATTCCCCCTGATGAGCTCAGGTGTTCTGATAGTCAGACGGTCTGATCTTGATGGCATTGAATTGCTCCTTTCAAGGGAGAATCGCATTGAGGAAGAAGGAGGAGGGGGGGACAAGCTGAACTGGCTTGGCGGCAAGCGTAATATCAAGGGAGTCTCTGCCTTGGAGCATGCTTGCTACAAATGCAACTTGGAATCAGGGAACATGCTAACGCCTGGCGCACAGAAGAAGATGCGTCAGCCTGGTGGCCTCCCCTTGGTCCACTGGTCGGCAAGATCAAAATACGTTCTGTACTTGTTTGAGGTATGCGTGTATGTTGTTACAGTCCAGGGGTAGCCAAATAGGCTATAGGGAGTTGTCCAACCCTGGTCCACTGGTCCGCAAGATAAAAATACGTTGTGTACTTGTTTGAGGTATGCGTGTATGTTTTTACAGTCCAGGGGTAGCCAAATAAGCTAAGGGAGTTGCCCAACCCTGATTTCAGGAGGGGCTAAACAGAAAAGCACTGATGAACTGACCCCCAAACAATACGTGACGTATACCCGACGTCGGCCCTGATACATTATTTGTGTGATTCTCATAAATGATCACAACAGGTTACTCCATTGTTTTTGAAGTTTTGAAAGGTATTTCACCGGCGGAGGTGGGTCTCCCAACACAAACCAGCGACACCGAGGATTCAGTTGGAATGGCGTTGCCACTCCTACAAAAGAGTAGGCGCACCTATGGACGTGGAGGTTGAGCCTTTGCCTCTACTTTGGTATCATTTCTTGTGCCTCTCTCAGTTTTTATTTTTAAATGAAAGGAATTAACCCCCAGTCATGAGGTGGCTCCTCCGACACAAACCAGCGGCACCAAGGATGCAGCACCCCTGTCTAGAACCTCCAAGATTGCAAGCACTGTCTTCACTGCTAATGTTGGGGGTCTCCCACACCCTTTTACTTGGCTTGGAAGGGTGCATTATGTGTGCGAGAGGTGCTACAGGGGCACAGAAAAGGTGCCAAAGACCCCCCCCCCTCCCCCCCCAAAAATGTACAGTGCTTGGCCTTACCGGACCTGGACAAGTCTTTAAACTGTCTCATCTGCTTAGTTGGCTCCCTGGTTTTGTGGGCATCGCACGAGTGGAATTGAAATTGGAGGACGGTGAGCAGCTTAGAGTTGGCTGAAATGATTCAAATTCAAATTTGCCTTACCACCTTGCCCCCTTGGATATCAATCACCCCCCTTATCCTCCCTGTCTGTGTCAGGTAAACTGAGGAACTTAATCCCAAGCATTCGTTTTACCGACGGGGGCCCTGAGTTCGTGCTACCGTGATAAATACAATTCAAATTTATGTGTATTCTTTTATTTTTTTACATTTATTTTTATTTTTTTAATTAAAAAATGTTTTTTAATTAACATTCAAGTTATGTTTTTAATTCTGCTGTTCTCAGGTAAAACACCATATGGACATGGAGGTGGACATCAGTGCCATGGGAGTGGCCGGAGCCAAGCGCCTTGAGTGGGTGCCTGCATCCAAGCTGCGCGATCACAGATATGTAGCCGAGGACTTTCACAGGTTTGCCGCTGCTTTTTGTAATCATTCGTTCCTTTCTTGTCTCCTCTCACTGTTGATTTCTCTTTTCAAAAATTTCAACTTAGATCCCTAGTACTTACTGCCCGGAAACCTACCCCTCACCCACCCACCCACACCTTCGCCCACCCACCCACACAAGCACACACAGGTTCGCTGCTGAAACGCTTCAGATAATGGTTGATGACTGCAACCTGCTTTAGTGTTGCATCATTTGATAATAATCGTACAATTAAATTGAATGATCACTGTAACACAAACTCAGGTCCCCTGTTGGTAAAACTAATGTTTGGGGTTCATTTCATCAGTTCCCCCCCCGTTTTAACCCCTCCTGATGTCATGGTTGGGCAAGTCCCTTTAGCCTACTAGGCTACCCCTGGTCTGTAACAACATACACACACACACAGGTTTGCAACCAAAGTACTTCAGACAATGGTTGGTTACAGCAACCTGCTTGACAGGCGGGCAGATCAATGGTTGATGACTGCAACCTACTTGACAGGCTGGCATATAAATGGTTGATGACTGCAACCTACTTGATAGGCTGGCAGATCAATGGTTGATGAATGCGACCTGCTTGACAGGCTGGCAGATCGAAGGTTGATGACTGCAAGATCCCTAGTACTCACTGCCCAGAGAGAAGCTTTTATTGTTACCCCCCCCCCCCCCCCCCCCCCCCCCCCCCCCCCCACGCACACGCACCCATACACCCCTCCACAGGTTTGCCGCTGAAATGCTGGAGACCATGGTTCAGGACTGCAACCTGCTGGACAGGCTGGCAGATTTTTTGGACTGCGCAGCTAAGAGTTGCCAGGAAGAAGACTCCGTGGCACTTATTGGGAGCACTGAGAGCTTTGACGTGATTGATGCCCTGCGCCAGTGTGCACTAGCCTGTGCACTCGCCTGTGGAACTGGAAGCAGCTCGCTACCTCTCAGCCCAAGTTGGACGCAAGTGTCAGCTGCTGTGAACACTCTTCCCAAGAAAGACAGAATGAAGCTGCAGCGGCGCTTTCACCCTGACAGACTGGCACGCAACTTGGGCAGGGACCCATCCCAGTTGGAGAAGCAAAAGGCAACAGCTGCCATGAAGGTAGGGGTGGAACCATGTTGGTGCTAGCTGGCCCATACAAGTGCTAGCTGGCTTGGCTTGAGACAGCAGCTTCCATGCAGGTAGGGGTGGGACCATGTTGGTACTAGCTGGCCCATACATGTACTAGCTGGCTAGGATTAAGGCAACAGCTGACATGCAAGTAGAGCCATGCACTCTGGAGGTAGGGTGTGGGTGTTGGGGTCAGGTGGGTAGGTGGGTAGGTGGTGAGGGAGAGAGATTAGCCTGAGGTGCGGAATCCAGAGGGACGAAAGGCAACAGCTGCTATATGCAGGTAGAGCTTAGGCACTCTGGGGTTAGGGTGTGGGGAGCAAGAGCCATGATGAAGGGCGTCGTTTGGCAGGGATTCGTTTGGAACTCTCACCTCAACCCTAAACCCCCCACCCCCCCACACACTCCACCATAAACCCTTGATGCCTTGCTAGGTTATCAACCACCAACCACCAACCATTACCACCCTTGATGCCTTGCTAGGTTATCAACCACCACCCACCACCACCCTTGATGCCTTGCTAGGTTATCAACCACCAACCACCAATCACCACCACCCTTGATGCCTTGCTAGGTTATCAACCACCACCCACCACCACCCTTGATGCCTTGCTAGGTGATCAACCACCACCCACCACCACCCTTGATGCCTTGCTAGGTTATCAACCACCAACCACCAATCACCACCACCCTTGATGCCTTGCTAGGTTATCAACCACCACCCACCACCACCCTTGATGCCTTGCTAGGTTATCAACCACCAACCACCACCACCCTTGATGCCTTGCTAGGTTATCAACCGCCAACCACCACCACCCTTGATGCCTTGCTAGGTTATCAACCACCAACCACCCACCACCCACCACCACCACCCTTGATGCCTTGCTAGGTTATCAACCACCAACCACCAACCACCACCACCCTTGATGCCTTGCTAGGTTATCAACCACCAACCACCACCACCCTTGATGCCTTGCTAGGTTATCAACCACCAACCACCCACCAACAACCACCACCACCCTTGATGCCTTGCTAGATTATCAACCTGCTGTTTGAGCAGCCTCCAAACAAAACAGCCATGGAAGTTGTCAAGGAGCTGGAGGGTCTGAAGGATGTGAATGGGGTGTCTGAACTGGAGGAAATGCTGGCCAATGCTCGCATTGACAACTCCAGAAGGAGATGATTTGATTGGTTGGAAGCAGGCGGCTAGGAGTGAAGGCATGCATGTATGCCTCAGCAGTAGCAGCAGCAGATACAGAAACATCAAAAACAAAAGAAACAGCAGCAGAAACAGCAGAAATAGCAACAGCATCAGCAAAAACAGGATAACCCGCAGCAGAAACCGCAGCAGAAGTGGACGCAGTAGAATCAGCAACCAACAGGCAACCAACAGGTGTAGGGCACCAACCAACAAGTGTAGGACATTAACCAACAAGCAACCAACAAGTGTATGACACCAACCAACAAGTGTAGGACATTAACCAACAAGCAACCAACAAGTGTAGGACATTAACCAACAAGCAACCAACAAGTGTAGGAAACCAACCAACAAGTGAAGGACATTAGCCAACAAGCAACCAACAAGTGTAGGACACCAACCAACAAGTGTAGGACACCAACCAACAAGTGTACGACATTAACCAACAAGCAACCAACAAGTGTAGGACACCAACCAACAAGCAACCAACAAGTGCAGGATCCATGTGAATAGACCTACGATGAGGGCTACTCTTTTTAGCTTTGAGCTATGACAGGACAGAGAACTAACGGCACCTAGCAGAAAAACTGCAGAATATTAGATTTCACAAGAAGTGGCATGGGGAGTTAGGCACCATGCTTCCTTTTTAAGCAAAAACAATCAATCTGCAAGGGAGATGTAGTGCTCTGTTAGTGCTAGTGAGACGTAGTGCACTTTGGTGCTAGCTTGCCTGATTTGGGCATGCTACCGGTAGTGAGACGTAGTGCATGTTGGAGCTAGCTGGCCTGGCTTCGGCATGCTACCGGTAGTGAGACGTAGTGCACTGTTAGTGCCCCATATTTTTGTCTCCATTTTGTCTCTCTCTCTTGCACTTCAAGTTTTTAAACTTCATAGCGATGAGTCAGATTTAATTTGAAATTTGAATTTGAAATGTGGTATGGTTCTTCAGCCAACTCTGGGCCGCACACTGTCTGCCAATTCTAAGCCCCCCCCGTGCGACACCCCATGGAAACCAGGGAGCACACTACGCAGATTAGACAGTTTAAAAAATTGTTCATGTCAATGTAACAATGCTACAACCAATTTGGCTGCTCGCCATCTTCGGCATTAAACAAATATCGACCAGGAAAAATGTAAACGTGAACAAATCGTTTCCCCCCCCAACAGTTCACTGCCCAACCCATACAGCAGCCTGCACCTGTTCAGGTTTTTAAACAGGTGTTCAGGGTGTTAAACACCTGTTCAGCAACTACATGTTTACCCAATGATGTACATAAACTGGTGTTTAACACCCTGAACACATATTTAACAACCTGAACAGAGTGCAGGCTGTCCTAGGGAACAGTTCACAAACAGTTCACAAACATCTGATCAGTCGAGAGCTAAGATGTGTGAAGTGCTGACTTACCTCAAGTCCTCAACGACCAGACGACCTCATCGCCCCCGAAACGTTTTTTAGGCATCCGCCGTGGCTACCCGCATGCCCAGATATCGGTCAACGTTTTGCGTCGCGGTGGATAGGGTGAAATCCACTTCGGTCGTGCTGTATGATCGGCTGCCATCGCACTGGGAAAGGATTAGTTGACGGAACTAGTGCAAGTCATGCAACCCCTGTCAGTGCGTAATTGTGGCAAGGGAGCCTCAACCCAAACGGCCAGGTTTCGAAGGCGACGATGACAGTTGTGGTTGTTGACGGTTCAGTCGGTTGCCCCCGCACCTGACAGGTCGAAAGACATACTTGCGTGCATGAACCCAAAGCATTCCGAGGCCTGAAACACTGCACCCTGGTTGCGCCCCCTCGCCTACCTCTTTCCCCAAGCGATTAGCTTATCTTTCTTCTGTGTTTCCTCGCCCTCAGCTTGAACTCTCCCAGGCATGGACAAGCACATAGATTCGGACTTGGATTGATTACATGATCTGTCAGCCTTCAGGCTGCTCACCATCTGCGAGTACAGTCAATCGTGGGTAGTATATACCTTACTATACCACACTCTTGAGTACAGCATGCAATCACATAGGTTTAGATAGTAGCCCATAGTGTTCCACTGGGGTTGCTGCTTATTTCCGTTAATACCCCAAATTCTAACAGGGAAAGGTGGAATAAAAGGGTTGTACATTTCTCAAATTGGTATCTTAGACATAGAGTCAGGCATACATATAGGCATGCACTGGTAAAGATAAGAAACCCCAACCGCACCGCCTAGCACCGTAGCACCACCTAGCACTGTAGCTTAGTGTGCCGCAAAACTTCGCAACACTGTAGCACTACCGTAGCTCAGTGTGCGGAAACGTGTAGCACTGTAGCACTGTGTTACTAAGAAACAACAGGTGGCAGGGTGCAATGGAAGAGCATGTTGGAATGTACTTAAAGCGGGCCAAGGAGGAGTTTGTGAGCAACCTATCGGGCTCAAGCAAGCTGGAGATATTCGCCCTCATTGCTTGCATGCCCTGCTTGCTCCATCTAGGTAAGTGCCTACATATTTGAACTTGAACTTTTTAGCCTTTCCTTACATTATGGTTAAGCTAGTCCCTATAGCCTATTTGGTCTACCCCAGGACTGTAACAACAGCCATACTTGAACTTGAACGTGGTAACATAGCTTCAGCCAGCAATTTGGCTGCTTTAAGCCATGTTACTAAGCTTCAGCCAACCATAGCTTCAGCCAGCAATTTGGCAGCCATACATGGAAACTTTTCCAGGTGCCTACATACACCCAGTGTGATTCCTGCTCTTTTTATACTTTTCCTACATACCTGTGTGGTTCCTGCTCCTTTTATACATTGCGAGCAACCTGTCGGTCTCAAGCAAGCTGGATATATTCATCCTCATTGCTTGCATGCCCTGCTTGCTCCATGTGGGTAACTGCCCACACCCTGTGGTTCCTGCTCCTTATATACATTGCGAGCAACTTATCGATCTCAAGCAAGCTCGATACATTCGCCCTCATTGCTTGTAGGCTTGTTCAAAAGTATTAGTCATCTTCTAAAAATTGCCACATGTCAACCACCCTCCTAAACAACTTGGGTGACATTTATGGATATAACACAAATGATGGCTCATATTATGCATGTGTCATCATGTGTTGTGAAGCAATGACTAGGGAGCTGTACACCAGTTCCTCCATTTTCCCCCTTTAGATTGTCAAATTAACACGGGTGTTGGGGCATGTCAGAAGTACCCTATATTACACAAGGCACACCAGCCCCAAATGTATTGTTGCCTCCATAGGTGTACTTGGGGGGTCAGACTGGTAAGCATGTTATGCTACTCTGATGCTGGTGTGTGTCGTGGGCACGCACATTAACCTAAATGGGTATGGACCCCAGCATGTAGGCCCCTATATGAGCACTTGACCCATTGCATGGAGCCCCATCCTCAATAGTCAGTTCAAATTTGAATGGGTGCCACATGTGCATGCAATATGAGTCTAGTATACCCACCATGTGAGAAACATCTGTATCCCTCCATGCCCAAACACGCTGCGGAAGTACAGAAAGCGCTAAAGCGTGAAAATAGGTTTCGAGCCTCGCAATAGATCACCCCGAAAAACGTCACCGCTGGACCTGGCTCGGTTATTAGAGAAAGGTTTTACCTAGCGCTGTAAGACCCCGAACTCCCAGAATGGCACAGTGTGGGTGACGAAATATGTAGACAGGCTCCATAGGTTACTTTATTTCGGAAGCGACTGATACTTTTGAACACACCTATTGCATGCCCTGCTTGCTCCATGTGGGTAACTGCCCACACCTTTTGGTTCCTGCTCTTTTTTATACTTTGCGAGCAACTTATCGATCTCAAGCAAGCTCAATACATTCGCCCTCTTTGCTTGCATGCTCTGCTTGCTTTATATGGGGAAGTGCCCACACCCTTTGGTTCCTGCTCTTTTTATACTTTGCGAGCAACTTATCATAACTCAAGCAAGCTGGATATATTCGCCCTCATTGCTTGCATGCCCTGCTTGCTCCATGTGGGTAACTGCCCACACTCTGTGGTTCCTGCTCTTTATATACTTTGCGAGCAACCTAAAGATCTCAAGCAGGCTGGGTATATTCGCCCTCATTGCTCGCATGCTCTGCTTGATTTATGTGGGTAAGGGCCTACACATTTGAATTTGAACTTGGTAGCCTGTGTGGTGCCTGCTCTTTTTATACTCTGTTTAGTTTGTCCCAGGTTTTCGTCAATTGTAGGTGGCCTCTGAGGGTAGATGCAATTTTCATTTATTTCCCTCTGAATTGCGTTGGTGGGTGTGTGCGTGGGGTGTAAGGGTGTGGGTGGGTGGGTGCCTGGGGTGTGGGAGGGTGGGCGTGGGTGGGTGTCTGGGCTGTGGGAGGGTGGGTGTGGGTGGATGGGTGGGTGTGGGGGGAAGAGTTTGCAAGAGCAATTATGCATGTGTAGGAGTTTTTGTGTCTAAGAGAATGTTTTGTGAGCGCCTGTGCGAGCTTTTGTGAATGCGCCCTTGTGCTTTTTGAGTGCATACATGTTCACGTGTCACGGTGTGTCTGTGTCTACCGGGTGTCTTTGTGTGCACTAATTTCCCCCCAGATTTCTGTAGGTCCAGTTGTGTAGCAGAAGTTGTGACGCAAGCCTGATTTCGGGGTTGTGGTCTAGCATGGTGAAGGGCGGAGCATTGCTTTTCTTTTCAGCTATGAGCAGCAGCTTCTAGGCAGCTCCGTGAGCCAGCCACTGGGCTAAGCCCCAAGATTTTGGCAGTTCTGAACAGCATATTTTGTTAGCTTCCAGACACACTAGGTTGCATTAGCTTTGGCTGAATAGCCAGTCCAGGGAGTTACCTAGAAGCTGCTGCTTTTAGCTGAAAAGAAAAACAATGGGGCGGAGTGCACAGTGCGGAGCTCTGGGGGTCAGGGAGAAACACGTTGCACTGGGGTTGCATCGAGTCACTCAATTTGAAACGCGTCGCACAAAAACAAAAAGTGTTTGTGTCTCTTAGGTCAACCCAGGATGATGGAGCTTGCTTTTTTACTTCTTCTCCAATATCACCTGACTGTCTAGCCCGCTGTCTTGCTTGCTGGCTTGCTGGCTTGCTTGCTTGCTTGCTATAGAAATAAATAAATATAATGTCTTATTACAAGGCGTGAGGTTGAGGGGGCCAGCCCGTTTGCTTGCACTGGGGCCAACCAACAACCACTATCTTACTTGCCCCCTTCTATGTGGATGTTGACCAACTGATACATTATTTCTTGTCGTTGCAGCAAATCTGATTGACGGCCTTGCTTCAGCCAGAGGTCCACCACTGACCTTGTGAGTTGGATTTTATATGTTGAGCTATAAAGCCACCCCCTCAACCTCACGCCTCGTAATAAGACGTGCTATTTATTTATTTTGCAAGCAAGCAAGACAGCAGGCCAGACAGTAAGATGAAATTGGAGCTGAAGAAGAAGCAAGCAAACAAACAAACAAATGTGATTGTCGGCCAAATAAGAGGGAGCCGTAGAATCCCCAAATTTGTAACGTAGCTTGGCATGAAACAGGTGCAAAAAAAAAAAAATTGATTGTCGGCCTTGCATCAGGCCAATGTCCACCACTAAAGCTGTGAGTCAGGTTTTATACGTTAAGCTATAAATGCTAGCTTGCTTGGTGCAATATTGCCTTTCTTTTTCTGAGAATTTGTTGGAAGACCCCTCCCATTTGTTGTGGCGCGGGCTTGTCTTGGGCCAACAATGGCCTACCGATGACAATGTAATGTAATAAAGCCCCCCCCCACCCCCCACCCCCCCCACCCCCCCTCCCTACACCCATGACATCCTCATCTACACAACAACACTACCATCACCCCCTCCCTACACACATGCCATCCTCATCTACACGACAAATCTACCATGACCCCCTGGGGGTGCAGGGGGGTTACTTTCTTATAGGTCCAGGTTTAGATAAGCTTATTGATTTTTAACTCCTGAAAATTGAGGAGTAGAGGTTTACGTGTGAAGCCGTTCAGTAAAGCTTTAGTATTATACCTTTCTTTTCAGCTACCAGCAGTAGCCTCTAGGCAGCTCCCCTAGCTTGCTACCCAGCCAAACAGATAGCAACTAAGTGCATTTGGTAACTGACAGAATCATCTTTCCGGCACTGTTGAAATCTTGGGGCTTAACGCAGTGGCTGGCTCAGGAAGCTGCCTATAAGCTGCTGCTCGTAGTTGAAAAAAAGCTATGATTAGCTATATCACTGGGGCGTTGTCATAGGTTACCTTTTCGGCTACAACCAGCAGCTTCTAGGCAGCTCCCTGAGCCAGCCACTGGGCTAGGCCCCAAGATTCTAACAGTTATGGGCAGCCAATTCTGCTATCTTCCAGATGCCCTAGATTGCGATAGCTTTGCCTAAATAGCCAGTCAGGGGAGCTGCCTAGAAGCTGCTTATTGTACCTGAATCGGATGGATGGATGGATGGATGGATGGATGGATGGATGGATGCATGGATGGATGCATGGATGGATGGATGGATGGATGGGGGCATGAATGGGTAGATGCATGCATGGATGGATACATGAATGAATTCATGGATGGATGGATGGATGGATGGATACATGAATGAATTATTGGATGGATGAATGCACAAATGGATGCATGGATGGATACATGAAATAATGGATTGATGAATGCACACATGAATGCATAGAATATCTTCTGACCTCATCCAACCCACTCCTGATTCTTCCCACTCCCTCCTCAACTTCCAGCATGCATGTGGCAGTTGTTGAGGTGTCGGTGGCCATCTTACCACAGGTGCTACTGTACATGGGAGTGCTAAACCCCTACATTGCCATCCTTCTGCTGTCCTCCCTTGTTGTGCTCCCCGCTGTTCTAGCGCTGAAGCAAAAGATTTCTTCGGAACCGATTACCTACTCGATGGATGCATCAAATGTGGCGCAGACATCCAATTCATTCAAAACAGTGGGTGGATCAAATACGGTGCAGGCATCCAATCCAATCAATACAGTGAGTGGATCAGGACGCCACCCAAGGTACCTGACAGCAGCAGCCTTGTCTTTGCAGCTGAAGGTCCTTCTTGCGATCAGGGATCTGGGGGAGCTTCGCAAAACGTATGTCTTTCAAAATCCTGCCTTGCTCTTGCTTTCATTTTGCTCTTGCTCTTGCTCTTGTTCTTTCCCCAGCCACCTTCCCCTTCCCCTCGACCGTTCCCATAAACATGAACAGCAACACTCATTCCTATCTCGCTTACTATCATCCCTGCTCCTGCTCTTGCCCTTGCTCTTGCTCTTGCTCTTGCTCTTGCTCTTGCTCTTGCTCTTGCCCTAGCCACCTTCCCCTTCCCCTCCACCGTTCCCCAAACATGAACAGCAACACTTTTTTCTATTGTGCCTACCATCATCCCTATCTCATGTAAGTCATGTTCAACAACTCTGCAACAACAAAAGCAAAAACGACAACAGCAACAACAACAACAACAACAACAACAACAACAACAAATCGACAACAACATCAACAACAACATCAGCAACAACTACATCAACAACAACAACAACAACAACAACAACAACAACAACAACAGCTACAACAATTCTACAATAACATTAACAACAGCAAATCTACAACAACAAACCATATCTCATGTTCAACAACTCTGTAGCTACGTTTCAGTCTTCCAGTTTCCTGTCCTCCTTCTTTCAGTTTCCTGTTCCCGTCCTCCTTGCAGCTACGTTTCAGTCTTCCGTGGAGGTCTGATGCTGTCCACATGCATTGCCATTCTAGCTGTGGACTTCCATGCATTCCCTCGGCGTTATGCCAAGACAGAGACCAGTGGCACCGCCCTTATGGACTTTGGGGTGGGGGCTATCATCTTCGCTGGGGGGTTGGTCAGCTGGAATTTGCATACCACCCAGTCCAGGTGGGTCATGCAATGAGCAGAGGGTGGCAGTGGAGCTGGGGGGAGGTAAAGGGGGGAGGATTGGGCAGGGAACGGGTTTGTGTGTGGTGGTGGTGGTGTGTGTAGTTATAGTTTGCCTGTCTATACCCTTGTTCCATGTATTCTTCGCCCATTCCACAGTCTCAATCAGATCAACAATAGCCCACAGCCCATGGCACTGCCACAAAACAAGTCCTATGCAGCGTCGCAAGTGACGCAAAAAATTGGCGGAGAGTGAGACAGAACGACAGGTGGCAACGATGGAGCTGACCAGCCAGTTAGTTATGAGACAGTTGGCAGACGTGTCACATCCCATAGCACTGCCACACAAAATTATCCATAACCGCTACATACACAATCCCTTCCCCACACTTACCATACCTGCGGTCACATGAAGTCACACTTTCCATACCTGAGGTCACGTGAAGTCACACTTCCCATACCTGAGGTCACATGAAGTCACACTTCCCATACCTGAGGTCACATGAAGTCACACTTCCCATACCTGCGGTCACATGAAGGTACACTTCCCATACCTGCGGTCACATTGCATGAAGTTACGTTGGACCATTCGAATACCTATTTTTGTCTTTTAAATTGAAGTGAAATCATCTGCATAGCATGAACTCCTGGCCCCTGTCGTTTACGATTTGTTGAGGTTCAGTTCACCAGTGCTTGTTATTTATACAGCCTTTCCCAATATTGAGGTTGGGCAAGTCTGTTTATCCTATTTGGCTACACCTTAGCCTGTTAGGCTGGAAAATGCACACACTTATTAAAAACTGCTGTACTCAAACCTTCTCTATCGGGTCAAATACCTATTTATAACTTCTGTGTGTGTTTTTCTTGTGTGTGTTTTACAGTCTAGACGGTAAAGACATAGCCAAATAGGCTAAATAGACTTGCCCAACCTGAATATTGGGAAGGGCTGTTCAAAACTGCTGTACTCCTGAATACTGAAAAACTATTCAAAACTGCTGTACCCCTGAATACTGAATACCTATTCAAAACTACTGTACATGGCCCCTCTCTATCTACCAGCCTGCCAAAGCGAATCAATGCCGGCTTGCGGTCTGCTGCGCCTTCTTTGGTGCTCTGGTTGGGAAGAGCCGTTTCTTTGAAGGCAGTTGACTATCAAGTGGGTGCTGGTTATTGTGAATATATCATGAGCTATGCCTGGCTTTGTGAATATATAATGAGCTATTTGTGAATATGTAATGAGCTATGAAAATATATGATGAGCTATGTAAATTTATTATGATTTTATGGTTTAGGGTTTTAGGTTTGAGGTATTGTTAGGGTTTACAGTTCATGTTTTTAGGGTTTAGGGTTTTAAATAAGCCCTTAACCCTGTTACAGATGACCGGTAGGTGCATTGGTAGAGTGGTCTCGTCAACCTATCGCCACTCTGGCTGCAGTTATGCATTTATTTATTTATTTATTTATGTATTCATTCAATCTCTTTAGATCGTCATTCAGGCTGCAATTCTCTACTTGGAGAGAGTCGTCTCTTTGAAGGCATTGGACATAGATATTGTTTACAGGTTGGCTATACTACCCTTCCCCTTAAGCCCCTTTCAGTGATATACAATGGTCTAGTGGTAGACCAGATCGCTTGATGAAGAAGAGTCGGGGGTTCGACTCCCCCTTCGGTCGCTCTTAGCGTTGCAGGTCGTTGTCAACCGCGATGGTAGCTTGTCCAGTTGAGGTAGGAGACCGCTCCCCACCCGCGTACGACGAGCTCCCTTAACACCACGCCCCACCAGGCGTTATCATAACCTACCCTACCGATGCGCCTACCAGTCATCTGGTCATCTGTTACAGATGCCATATAGGTGCATTGGTAGAGTGGTAGGGTCAACTTTGTTTTTTAGTTGTGCAAGGACTTTCACCCCAGGAGTTGGGTCTCCCGACACAACCCAGCGACACCGAGGATTCACCTGACACTTTTTTGTTCCAGAAAGGGGGTCTTCTGGTAGCTGTCAGGTATTTGGTTTCTTTCAAGGTTAGGCTCTGGATAGCAATCGCCCCTGGGGGCGTTCTGGGGACAGAAGGTTCCAAGACTTGGGGTAGTGGAAGTTTCTACCAAAACTTCGATAGCTACAGGTAGCAGAGAACAAAAGCTCCCAATATGTGACTTCCAAGTGGTTCACTGTTTTTTTTCTAGCCAAATGGGGTAGTTCTAGGCAGCTGCTAGGCAGCTCCCCTGACTGGCTACTCAGCCAGAGCTAATGCAACCTAGTGTGTCTGGAAGCTGGCAGAATCGGCTGTCCAGAACTATCAAAATCTTGGAGCTTAGCCCAGTGGCTGGCTCAAGGAGCTACCTAGAAGCTGCAGCTTGTAGCTGAATATAACAAGCTCTATGCAGCGTCGCCTGCAACGCTAAAAAATGGCGGAGAGTGATCGCGACGGAGCGACAGGTGGCAACGGAAGCGAGTTAGTTACGAGACCGTTTGCTGACGTTTCAGGCTTCAGCGCGGTCAGACGGATGGTCGGATGAATGGTCGGTCAGTCGGTCGGTCGGTCGGTCAGTCGGTCGGTCGGTTGGTCGGTCAGTCAGTCGGTCGGTCGGTTGGTCGGTCGGTCGGTCGGTCGAACGGACATATGGGTAAACATGGGGGCTCCCACCCCCTTGAAGAGGGGGCTCCGCCAAAAACTATGAAGTGGGTGCTGAAGCTGTTCAATATCGTATGAGTTGTGTGCTGTTAGCTGCTCCTGAGTGTAGACTTGAACTTGATCTTGGTTACATAGCTTCAGCCAGCAATTTGGCTGCTCACCGTCTTCGGCAGTAAAAATATATTATTACCAGGAAAATGTGAAGGCGAAAAACCCTTTTGTCCTTTCTTTTTCTTTTCTTGTTCATTTGTTTCCATTTTGTTCTCCTCTTCTTCTGAACGATAAAAAATAGTACAACAAAAGGGAGTGTAGACTACTGCGAATCAACCACAGTGGAACACTGTTTTTCTTTTCGGCTACGAGCAGCAGCTTCTAGACAGCTCCCCTGGCTGGCGAGTCATCCACGATGGAAGTGTGATGAAGGAGGCGTAGCTTTTCAGCTATTAGCAGCAGCTTCTAGGCAGCTCCCCTGGCTGGCGAGTCAGCCAGGATGGAAGTGTGATGAAGGAGGCGTAGCTTTTCAGCTATTAGCAGCAGCTTCTAGGCAGCTCCCCTGGCTGGCGAGTCAACCACGATGGAAGTGTGATGAAGGAGGCGCAGTTTTTCAGCGACAAGCAGCAGCTTCTAGGCAGCTCCCCGGGCTCTCTCTTCATCCAGACCTTAGGCAACCTGGTGCACCTGGAAGCTGATATTGTCAGCTTTCCAGTGCTCCTGGAATCTTTGGGTTTGGCCTGGAGGCAGTCTCAGGGAGCTGCCTAGAGTCTGCTGCTGGTAGCTGAAAAGATAAGCTATGGAAGGAGGTGTGCCTGCTTGCTTAATGTATATCCTAGTCCTGATCCTAGTTGGCTGTTTATTACCGGTAATACACGCAAATATGTTAAGGAAAGGTTGAATAGAAGGGTCATATCTTTCTCAAATAGCATAGGGATTCTTACAGTTTAAACTCAGAGCGTAGTAGAAATGTATTTATACATGCCAATAAGCTATAGTATAGATCCACATGTTTGAAAATGTTTTATTTCGTATTATGAGTTGTATTTCGGATGATGCATTGTATTTTGGATGATGTGTACAAACTCGGTGGATTGCCATCCTGGCTGTAATTCAAGCCTCCTATTATAGCTGAAGCTTTACAGCATTTATCCTTGAGGTCACCCCAGTTAGGTTCTATAGCTTAAGCTTGAGCTATTAGCTTAAGCTATGTTACAGTAATAATTTGAATTTATGCTGCATTATTTATGGATCGTTACAAAATAAATGTATGTCTGCCTGCAAATCCTACACCAGAGAGAGAGAGAGAGAGAGAGAGAGAGAGAGAGAGAGAGAGAGAAAGAGAGGAAGACGTTACACAAACTCAGCAAAACAATGACGAGACGAGACAGCGGCACATCCTGCCTACTGTCCAGATGTACAACTTTTTTTTTATAACTGTTCTACTGTCCTACTGCTTTATAACAGGATGAGGGTTTTTGAGATATGCAACAATGTAACCATATAACCATATAACAATCCTCTCGTATCCCCCAGGAGCACGTAGGAGAGTATGGAGTGCACTGGAACTTCTTTGCAACGATAGCTGTCATCGTGCTGCTTGGGAACCTTGTTTGTGTGAGGCCAAGCCAGCTAGTGCTTGCAGGAGTGCTTGTTACAGCGGCGCACCAAGCTCTTCTGTCCTCAGGTAATGTTTTTTGCTTTTTGCTTTTCTTTCTTTTCTTTTGCTTCGGCTTGCTTTTTATTGGCGTTCCTTGTTCTGTTTCAGCGTCGCACCAAGCTCTTCTGTCGTCAAGTACTGTTTTTTGCTTTTTGCTTTTCTTTCTTTTCTTTTGCTTTGGCTTGCTTTTTTTGGCGTTCCTTGTCCTGATTCGTTTCTTATCTTAGTCCTGCCTAATGGCTGTCCTGTCAAATGATGTTGTTGACAGGTACTACTTGATGTGGTTGATAGTGATTGTGTTTGCTCGAATTTGAATAAAAGGTACGATTGTGTTTGCCCGAATTTGAATAAAAGGTGTGATTGTAGTTGCTCGAATTTGAATAAAAGGTACCATTTGTTGACAGGTGCCACTGTATGTGGTTGATAGTGATTGTGGTTTCTCGAATTTGAATAAAAGGTGCCATTTGTTGACAGGTGCCACTGTATGTGGTTGATAGTGATTGTGGTTTGCTTGTGGTGTTTGATTGTGGTGGTTGATAGTGATTGTGGTTTTCTTGTGGTGTTTGATTGTGGTGGTTGATAGTGATTGTGGTTTGCTTGTGGTGGTTGATTGTGGTGGTTGATCAGTGATTGTGGTTTGCTTGTGGTGGTTGATTGTGGTGGTTGATTGTGCTTGTGGTGGTTGATTTTGTTTGATTGTGGTTGTGGTTGCTCGAAGTAGAATAAAAGGTACGATTTAATTCAATTCTGCCTATATACTTTTAGGGGTCGGCTATACCGTATGCGCCTTAAGTATTGGCAAACGGTTTGGCAAACGACCCTTTGCCAAACCGGGTTAGGGGTCCAGCTTGAGACCACTCCAGGTAGCTGGCCTTTGCCAAGTTACGGTTACCATGGTACTATGTCTACTAAGCCCTAGCAAATTAAATGTTCCTGATTTGAATTCCTACATGGCTTTATTTTCAGCAAGCTTGGGCAGACTACCGGTACTTCGTAAACATGTACTTATCCTTGAACTTGGTTACATGGCTCCAGCCAGCAATTTGGCTGGCTGGACCCATATACCGATCTGGCTACTAAGCCCTTGCAAGTTCAATGCTCCTGCTTTGAATTGTTACATAGTTTTACAGCAAGCTTGGGAAGACTACTTGGTGAACATGTAACAAGGAAATGTAACAATAACATAAGACCCTTTGCCAACTGGATTTCAAGTCTGAACTTGAGACAGTCAAAGCCATAGACCCCTTTGCCAAGTTAGTATTGCCATGCTTTTCTGAGACCCACTTTTAGGGGGGAAATGACATTTGCCAATACTTAATCTTGCCAATACTTAAGGCGCATACGGTATTATATAATATAAGTGAATAAATAATATTATATTATATTATATTATATATATAATATTAGTCGGACGAGCCGTCTCACCAGAATTTTGAATTTATTTGAAAAACTAATTTATTATGACATTCCTGGTGACAATAAAATAATATTAGTTAATATTAGTTTTTCAAACACTAATATTAGTTGCTGTTCCCTACATATGATATGTAACGAGTATAAATAAATACAAGAAAAATAAATAAATAAAATAAGTAAAGTAAATGACAGGAGCATATGTAATACATTACACAAATACGCACAAATATGTATTAATGTTTATGCGCGCTTGGAAGTACCCTGCATCCATGCCTTTGTGAGCCCCTTTCAGTGATGTACATTGGTCTAGTGGTAAACCAAATCGCTTGAGGATGAAGAGTCGGGGGTTCGATCCCTTGGTCGCTCTTGGCGTTGCAGGTCATCGTCAACCGCGATGGTAGCTTGTCCAGTTGAGGTAGGAGACCGCTCCCCACCCGCGTACGACGGGCTCCCTTAACACCACGCCCCATCAGGCGTTATCATTACCTTATGTATCAGAGCTTTTTACCGCTACCAGTAGTGATCGCTACCTGGGACTCTGTTTTGGCCAAACCTTCAGCTACCACAAGACTCGAATCTCGGCCCTGCCTACCCAAACCCTTCGGCCCACCTACCCAAATCGCTACCAGGAGCCCAACCTTAAAAGCACCAAATCCCTAGTCGCTACCAGATGATCCCCTTTCTGAAACAAAAAAAAGCTCTGGTGTGCATACATAATTGGGGAACGGCAACTTATATAAGTGTTTGTTTAACTAATTTTAACTAATATTAAAAACCATTGAAACTAATATTAGACTTTAGATTTCCAGAAAATTTATCCATTTCAGGGGGGGGGGGGGGGGGGGGGGCAACGTTTATAAACTTGGCCACTGCGCCAGAAGAACCTGCAAGTTTGTAGCCTTTGCAATCGTGCAGAACCGGTGCTCTTGACGTGATCGGAATCTGAGCGTTCGAATTTTTTTGTTTGTTCAAAACACAGCCTGCAATTTCCGTACGATCACAGCCCACAGCCGGAGTGCAGTGTATGAGGTAGGGATAAGGGAGGTAAGTGTGCGTGCGTTTCAGTGGTTGGGGAAAGGGACGGTGGGGGGGAAGTGGGGAGAAAGAGTGTGTGAGGATGGGGTGGGGTGAGGGGCAGGGAGAGGTCAGGAAAAGTAGGGGATACTGTTGGTCTGGATTGGGGTGGGTTGGAATGGTGTGCATGTGTGGTAGGGGTGGAGGGGCACAGCTTAAGTGAAGGGGAAGAGGAAGGGAGAGAAGTGTATGTGTGTGTATGTGGGTGGGAAGGGAGGGTCGCACGAGGGGGGAGATGGCTGGGGGGGGTGTGGGGCAGGGGGTTCAGGGGGGAGAAAGAGAGGGAGCGGCACTGGGGATGGGGGGCAGGCATATTGAGGTGGAGGTAGGGGAGCGTGCAGGTCCTGGGGGGAGGGGGTTGGGGGGGGGGGGGGGGGGGGGGGGGGGGGGGTATAGAGTACGGAAGGGAAGGGGGCATGCTTTACATATTTTCAGCTGCAAATGGGGAAATGTTTTGACTGAGTGCATGTGAAGGGAGAGAGGGTGTGTGTGTGTGTTGGAAGGGGGGGGGGGGGGGGGGGGCATACAAGGGCCTGACCCCTTCTGTAACCCTGAGAAGGCCAAAGGACCTGGGTGGGTGAGGGGTGGCCACCGGCCACACGGGCAATGTACTAGTACATACATACATACATACATACATACATACATACATACATACATACAAACTTACTCTTATCGTTGGTACATGTCACCATGTGTGTAGGTGTGGAGGCTTGGGTAAGCTCCTCCGAGAGAGGGAGCAGCTTATGGGAGCTGAACAAAGAGGGCATTGGCTCTTGTCTTGGATTTTGGGCCTTGCATATCTGGGGCGCTACCATCGGCTACCTCCTACACTGCACCTCTCAGGCTGTGCGTGACATCGCATTTGCGGAGATTGGTGAGCTGTTGAGTAGGGGGGATGGGGAGCCCCAAGGGGGTACATCGAACCAAGAATCGGGAGAGCAAGAAGGTCTGGAGGTCCATGGGAGGGTCGAGAATCAGAACAGGCCATGTCTAAAACCAGGAGAAAAAACAGGAGAACAGGCCATGTCTACAACTGGCACAGGCTCAGGGCGTTCAGGCACTGGGGAACTTTGGACCTTGCTATTACGATGGTTCTCTGCTGCTTGTGTGCTGAACGCAACCCTGTGGTTGGCCCTCTTGGCTTCAGAGTCTATGTGGCAGGTGTCGAGGCGCTCCTGCAATGCCCCATACATCGTGTGGATTGTGACTCTCAGCCTCTCTGTACTCCTCATGCTATTGGCTGCCCAAGTGCTCCTGCCAATATCTCTGGAGGCCCTGCTCCAGTGGCGGGGTGCTACCGGCTCCCAAAACAATTTGAATTTGAATTTGAATTGCTACTTGTTTTTTCAGCCAACTCAGGGCTGCTCGCCGTCTTCCAAGTCCAAGTCCCCCCCTGCGATACCCACAGAAAGCAGTGACACAGGGAGTATACTAAGCAATGGCAAGGGACAAAAGGGCAGTAGTCCTGTGCGAGGAAGAGACTTGTATGATTTATATGCTGGGGCCCTTGCACAAGAGCGAGGGTCCCAGCTTACTGTAGCGGCAAACAGGCAGATGCTTCCCCTCTTCCTGCTTGCAAACTTGTTGACAGGAGCTGTCAACATGGGGATGAATACATTGTCTGTGGGCAACTGGGCTGCAAGAGGCGTGGTTGTGGGCTACATGGTGATGGTGTGTGCTTCGGCTATCCTGCTAGACCAGTCAGGATTGAAGTTGAAATTCAAGCGATGATAAATGGGCACTTGAGGGCTCATCTAGGGGGTTGAACTTGAACTTGGTTACATAGCTTCAGCTAGCAATTTGGCTGCCCGTCGTCCTTGCTTGAACAGACCTTGCTTGAACAGGTCGACCGTTGTGTTACAGGGAATACAGATTAACCAAGAGTTGCTCTCTAGGTGTGCAGAGTTGTCTAAAACAATTTTCAAGCAGATACACGATTGTGTCCAATGGTTTCCAAGTACAAATACAACTATTTACATTGTTTCCAGAGTTGTCTTACTTGTTGCTCGGTTGCTCCAATGGTTCAACAACTATATAGAAGAGGGCCATTGTTCATTATCCTTACGCATGAACAAACAAACATGCTCAATGACCATTGTGTAACAAATGTAAGACAGCCCTAGTAACCATTGAAATGCGAATCGTCTAATCAACTTGAGAAATGGGGAGGGAGGGAGGGAGGGAGAAATCGAAACTACACCAGTAATCTTCTCTAGAGAATACGAAGACGTGCAATCGTACCTCTAGCAACCTACTTGTCGGAATCGACATGCCACGTCAGGTGGCCTGCCACTTTGGCGACCACTTGACATTTATGTAATTGGCAGTCCTAATCTCCTATTTTCATGCTCCGGTTCAAAAGAGTTTTCGGTGCTGCACAGGTCGCTAGCGAATAATCAAATCTTCTCCGGTCTGAGACCTCGGTCACACTAAACCTAGTGAAATATAGGATATCTAATCTACACTTTCTAGCGCTCACGTTTGAAATGAAATTTAAGCGATGATAAATGGGCACTTGAGGGCTCATCTAGGCTGGGAGTATACCGTTGGCAGCAGATGCTTTCGCTCTTGTTGGTCGCTGATTTTATGAGTGACCCAGGATTGTTCTGGGAGACTCCAAAATCTGCATCATGAAACGCAACGGACCCTCAAAAATATGTGCCTGTCACGCAACAGGCAGCGCATAGAATCACTCTAGGCGACAACGCTATAAGACATAACATGGCTAAGTTCTACCATATTACATTACATGTTAGAGTCTACTTGACACCACGAGGGTGTATGAGACTCGGTGCTTAAACAAAAAGAAGAGGACCCACAAAGCAAAAAAAAACCATTACATATATAAATTAGTGATCCTATGATAGCCTATGACTCTTCAGTCTTTCGGGTACGAGCACAAGTTATTTTAGAGTTCTCATAATTACATTGAACCTTGCTTTCACTTGAACCTGGTTATATAGCTTCAGCCAGCATTTTGGCTGCTCGCCGTCCTTGCTAGAACAGGCCTTGCTTGAACAGGTCAACCGTTATGTTACAGGATAACAGGAAAGAATGATTAACCAAGAGTTACTCTTGAGGTGTGCTGATTTCTCTAGAACAATATTCAAGCAGTTAAAGCGCGAGCAGTCTCCAATCGCGAGTTGCTTCCTACTAACGTCAATCCGCTGCTGTGATAACTTGAGTGCAGTTTAATCTCTTCATCAGTAACAAAAATGATTGCAAATCGAAGGATGAGTGCTCCCTCTCAGCGCACGAGCGCTGTGACCTGCAGCTCTGCCAGGTCACTAGCAGTATCGTCTCGTGTCCATCTGACGGGCTATGGCGAGCAGACTCAGGGTTAACAGCTTGAGCATTAGCATGCCTACCAGCTCCAGGGCTACTGGTGCCCGCGGTGCGACCATGTTGGCTAATAAGGGGACCAGCGGCCCTTTCGCCCCCCTCGTCGTCATTACCCGGAACCTTTACGGAGAGAAGGAGTTTAACAAGTTTCGAGGAAAGGCCATCTCCTTGCACTCTCAAGTGATCAAGGACTTCTGCAAGCCGCTGGGTGTGGACGGAAAGCAGATCCAGGGTGTCATTCGTCTGGCAAAGAAGAATGGAGAGAAGCTTGGATTCTTGGCATGAGCATTCGGAGACAATGATCCTTATTTCGAAAACCCTTGTTCATTTCTGCCTTAATATTTGCACCGCCTGTTACCCCGCAACAAAAGGCAGGCCTTCAGGCCATTCCCTGCTTGAAAGTCTAGCGCATCCTGTCTGGCCACCTCGTGTTGGCCACCTCTCGCTACTGTTCATCCACGCCCCCTGAACACCGGACGTTTGGGGGGGCCTGTGGCACTGTTTAAAGGCAGCTGAATGCCGATGGATGAGCAGTGATATATTCATCCACTAGTACAGCAGACAATAATGCCTGACTCGGGAGGAAAACGGGGGGGTTCGATCCTCCCAGAAGGTCGCGGTACTTGGCGGGTTGCGGGTCTGATCAGTACTAAGTTGCCCCCAGCGTAAGACCATGGCCGAAAAAAAGCTTGGCTGTGGATTAGTGGAACCTCTGGGTAATCTGTTCTCCTCCCGGCTTATTGGCATCTAATCAGATGCCAATAAGGCACTCGTGTCCTAGTAGTACAGCTGACAATGTTGTTGCAGTCCAGGGATAGGCCCGAGTAGGCTAACGGGACTTGCCCAACCGTGCCGGGAGGGGCCAAAACGAACAAGCACTGAGCATTACATCCAGCGAGAGCCTTCTAGCCGCTCCAGTATCTTTTCTTGGGCTGTTGCAGGTGGCCTCCGTATCCCTCTAGCCAGGCCCTCCTCTGTGCCACGTTTTAGCGGTGAAGCTTTAGGATTTAGACAGCCTCCGATCATAGTGGTAACCTGGATTAGGTCCATTGACTAATAGTCGCCAACCTCCGACCACCTCGGCGGCGTTGTTCGATAATTTCCGACGCCTAA
>JACBWV010000610.1:89991739-90036534 GCA_013435795.1 Chlamydomonas sp. ICE-L
TTGAGGGGAGGAAAGTTGTGTTGTTCACACTCACTGTCAGGTT
Source organism: Chlamydomonas sp. ICE-L (assembly GCA_013435795.1). Classification (NCBI taxonomy): domain Eukaryota; kingdom Viridiplantae; phylum Chlorophyta; class Chlorophyceae; order Chlamydomonadales; family Chlamydomonadaceae; genus Chlamydomonas; species Chlamydomonas sp. ICE-L. The sequence goes on from JACBWV010000610.1 coordinate 89,991,783, forward strand.
GGAGGTTGGACTTGACACATCAGCCACATGTGCATGGCACTCGTCCTTGCTGGGTAACCTCCTTTGAAGCTCCTGGCTGGACTGGGCTTGATTGAGAGTCCTTCTTGTCGTCATGATCTTGTAATTCCTATCTCTAGGAGGGTGACTTGTAGCCATGGTCGGTTCATCTGAGTTCTGTGGCTGAATGAAGCCAGATTAGTTTCAAATCACTGATGACACCTCTGGAGTTGTGGCCTATTCCCCCACAGTTCCAGACAGGTCATCTTCTTGTGAGTCAAAAGGGCTTTTCCTGTCTGCTGAATGGGAGGGTGCTTGCTGTTGTAAGGCCTCCTGTTCCTGTAGGGCGCAGCTGCCAGCTTTGTCTTCGGGAGATGGGCAGGGGGTTCTACTTGCTTCCTAGACACGTTGAAGAGGGCACTTTTGGAGCATAGGAAACCCGGTGGGTGGGAGGGACAAGGAGTGGTGGGGACTGAGGGAGTAGACATAAGTATTCAGAAGAGAGAGGTAAAGTCCCTTGAAAATTGAGTTAAGGTTAGTTGCTGAGGGAGACGATTGTGTGGAGATTTGTATTCTTGGGAACCGGGGAGTTAAGGTATAGGCTGCCATGGAAGGAGAGGTTATTTAGGTGGCAGGGACTAAGTTAGGTGTTCATAACCGTAATCCCATGGATAGGCAGTCAGGGTGGTAGGTCTAGCCTGCTACATCCTCAGAGTACAGGGATTCTAGAAACCTGAAAAAGCTCTAGTGGCCCATAATCTGTTTGGGCATTGGATGGGCTTGCTGGATTCATTGATACATGGTCTATGATGATCTTGAAGGCCTTTGTTGTCTTCCAGGTCGGAGATTCTGTTGGGACCACAAATCCTAGGGCGCCGGAAGCCAGTGGTCAGCAGCGCCGCAACAGGAGGGAACTAATATCATCAGCAGGGTAACCATCAGAGTTATTAGGCTGGTCGCCAACGGACGATCGCTTGTTGGCAGTCAAAAGCAACGGCAAATGGTATCCCTATCTGATTTAAGGGCAAGGGAGGATATGCTGCCTGGCGCTGGCCAGGTGTGTTTGTAAAGGTTGTTGCGGTTGAATACTCTGGGAGGGTGAAGAGGGGGGAGGTATGAGTCGCGTTTTTATGTGTTAGGCGTCCGTGAAGGTGTAGGCGGACTCAGCTGTTGTTTTCTCTTGTTCTTTTTGGGTTGTCTTGTTGTGGAGTTACGACGGGCGGGGTTTTTTCCTGGTTTTTTTTTTTTTTTGGCACAGGGGAGAGGGGCGGGAGTGTGTGTGGGATCGGCGATCCAAAGGGATCAGCGGCTTATTACCGAGGGTGAACGTTGCCAAGCGGCAAGTTCGACGACAGGAAGCTTCTGTTAAGCTGGAGGCGTATACAAATTGATCGTCTGAGATCAATGCAGCACTGTGTGGGTCTCGGTGAGGGCGTCGTCCTATACTCACTTCATAGATTTCGGTGACTTGTGGTCGCTCTTGCTTGCTCCAGTCGTAGGACGCAGTGGCAGATCCAAGGATGCTTGGTAGGAAGCGGCAGGCGGAGCAGCGGGAAGTAGGAATCCGCACAGGGAGTCCAGGTGCTTAGTTAAAACTCGGGCCTTCGACAAGTCAGAGGAGAACTGAATCCGAATGCGGAAATCAGCGGCTGTTCTTCGTTAGCGTCTAAAGATGGCGCACATACCTGTGAATGTAAGATTGTTACAACGGCATAGGCTCGATAGAGGAGAAGATGCTATTAAGCGCAACAGGCGCAATCATATAGAATAAGAGATGTGTACTGCAGGGTACTGCAGTCACGTGCAGGCACAGCTAGCCTGTGGCCTGGCGGCAGGCAACGCGGTACACAGGAGGGAAAGGTACGGTGTGCATTATGCCGACTCAGAGACTGATATATAAATCAGTCAATAACAATACTCACAGGAGGCACAAAGCAGGGTATGAAATACTGTGAGTTTAATGCTGTTAGCAGGGTACTTCAAAGCGCGCGCTTTTGCGCTTTTGAGCGCTGACTTTTGTGACACCCTTGCGCGCTATAGCGCAGATTTTTGCAACCCCTGTGCGCTTAGCGCGCTGTCTTTTTGAACACCAGTGCGCTTTCCTCTTTTCAGTCCCCCTGTTGCGCTTTCTCAATTTTTGAGTGACAGTCACTGACTCATTGAGTGACTGACTGAGTGACTCAAGGGGTGGGATTCAAATATTTTGACAGGCAGCCATCCTGACTACGTAGCACTGTAGCAGCACGCGGCGAGCCGTCGACCGTGCAATTTGAACGCTAACGGAAACAACCGTATTCTGGACTGTTAAATGCAACACCCGGCCGACTGAGGGTACGTCAAAATCCTATCTCTGGGCTTATTCAACGCTTCCGTTCCTCGCCCCTGCTCATCTGCTGCTCATCTGTTGCCATTTCGTCACAGCTAACTGCTCAAGTCTGATAGGCTCCTTCTAACCCACCACACGTAAGTTCGATTGCGTCTGAATCGACGAGTCGAGTACTCTTTCAGCTTGTTGAGTTGTGACCTGCCGAATTCCTGACGCGCTGACATCAAGTGTCTAAACGTTTCCTTTCCCCCTTGTGCAGTCCTTCTCCTCGACTCCTCGTCGCCCAGTTCACTCTCCTCCTGCTCCCATCCTCCTCTTTCTATCCTTTCCGCCTCCCCTCCTTCCTGCTCTACTCGCCTGTCGCCACTGCTGCTCGCCTCTGCTCGCTTCTGCTGCTCTCCTAGTCACCCCTACCGCTCTCCTAGTCGCCCCTACTGCTGCGATGGGCAAGCAGGATAACCCGACGAAGAAGGCCAAGACCGCTGGGGTCCCGACAGCGAAGACCAAGAACTACTGGGCCACGAGTAATTTCGATGCTTGGGTACATAATTTGATCGAGCTGTATCTGTGTGTGTTTGTTTATCGAGTTGCGACCTATGTCCTGGAATCTGCTGGATGCCATCATATCGTCTTGGCTAAAGCAACTCCTTCCACTTTGTGCAGCCGGATTCGTTGCCGTTTCTTATTCTGCGTCCCCGACAAAGCGGAAGGGAACCATTGCGGCTGCACTGGATGCTTCAGCCGGTCCTTCGGCCTTGCGGTGTTCTTGTCCCTGCTCCACGAGACACTCCCACTCCATCCGTGCATGCTAGCTTCAGCCGGTCCTTCAATTTGTAACAGATTTCCACCTCCAATTTGTAACAGGTTTCCACCTCCCCCCCTCACACACACCCACAAGAGTCTCTCTGGCACCCTACCAGTTCACCAGCAGCACAAGAAAAGCGCTGGAAAAAAAAACGGTTGCGCGCTTAAAAGCGCAGTTTATTTTTTTTTTTAGCGCTTTTTTTTAGGCTTTTGGAAAGCGCTGCGTTTTTTTTTTGCCTCTGCACTTGTAGCGCAGATCTTTTTTTCTCCAGTGCGCTATAGCGCTAGTCAATTGGCCAATTGAAGTACTCTGGCTGTTGGTACAAATGTTTGAATATCCGCCTGGCACCACGCAGAGGTGGACAGGATTGAACCAACCTAACCAACCTAAGCTAGACAGACTAATCAAAAGAAGAGGCTGTAACAAACCGAAATCTTCAAACTGCTGAAAGCACAGACTTATTCTGCTTAGTGAGCGAATGATTGCCTTCCACTAGCAAGGAAGAAGAGAAGCGTACAATATAAAACCAAGGAATCAGGTAAACTAATAATCCCTTCAGAATTCATCTGCCTTCACCTCCTTAGTGAGTCTGCTTAAGACCTGATGGAAAGGTCCAGGGCGGCAAAGAGTGGGAGGGTATATATAGTTCTATGAGCTCGATGTCATAGTTGTTCCATGGCATGCAAATGCCATCAATGCAAATGAGTGGCATAGGCGCACGCCCTGTCTCGACACCATCAATGCAAATGAAGGGTAAACCACAAGTGAGCTCCCGAACATGTGCATCGATCATAGCGGATTGATAGCATATTGCCCACTGTTGGGCTAGGGTGTTGGAGTAGGCAGCTATGAAAACTGCAAGCTGTCCAACATGATATATCAGTGGTGCGCCAGAAGGAGCGGGTGGGATGGAAACGCTGCAAAAGCTGGGACAATGGGGCTCTTGGGACAGGAATAAAGAAAGGCCGAGGTCACAATCGCTCAATCTCATTGAGTTTAGCAGCACAGAGGCCTTTGGTAGCTCTTGAGTAGTTATAGAACCTGACATGACCAGGTGCTACCCTACCAGGCTTGCTCGGAACTACGGTGGGAGAAATAGTGCAAGTCAAGACCTAGCACTTCGGCGTTCGCTCGGGCACATGTAGATCCACATCTCTCGTGGAATCGCACAAGAGAGAGAATGAGAAAACATGATAGACCTAACCAGAAATTGAAAGAAAAAATGACTCAAGACGGCGGATTCAAGACATGGTTATTTTAGGCGTACCACGCTAGAGAGCCCCACCTTGCTAGCAGCAGGCCTCGTTACTATCAGCCTGTTTCCATAAGACCAGGTTACGGTTATGAGTAACCCCGCAAACTGTAGTGCGGCAGTACCTCTTAACCCGTGTTCTAGCCAGCTTCCTGTCGCTTAACCCAGGTATACAACTTCGTGTTACCGATTGTCCCTGGAATCTGGGTTGTGGGGAAATGTGGGTTATGTGGTCGTTAAATCAGTTGTTCGACCGCGTGGAAGCGTTTGAATATTTATTCGACAGACGTCCCAGAAGCTTCTTCATTCCGAATATAGGAAGAGACGCCATTATGAGCTGGAAATGCAAAGAGATCTGTACCAGTTGCGTTGCTCGTTCGTAGGGTGCTCGTTGATGCCCCCATGCTGCCTCTGTTTGAAAAACAAACCTTGACCTGACGAATCCATGGCAGTGAGCGTCAGAGATTCTGAGAAATTGAAGGGATCGCGCGTGACTGCGATCTACAAGGTTGCAGCGCTCGCGCTCATCTCCACATTATGGCCGCAAGTGACCGCTGCGGCGGTCAAAGTGCCAGCGTGGAACCAAGGTGGATCGGGGTTACGCTTGACCGTGTGTGTGTGTGGGGGGGGGGGGGGGGGGGGGGGGGGGGGGGGGGGGGGGGGGGGGGGGGGGGGGGGGGGGGGGCACGGTTCAAGGTAACCCCGATCCGTCCCGGCACGTCATCAAATTTTGCCGGAAACTGGTGTACAAGTCGGTAGAGCGAAGTACAGGTTTAAGAGTGTTTCCGATTGTAAGGGTGGATTCCCATTGGACTGGATGGGTAAGTCGGTTGTAGTACTGGATGGGTCAGTATTTGTCGGTTGGGCCCTTTGGATGGGTCGTTGAGCTCTTTGGATGGTTCGTGCATCCGTACACGGCCACCCATCCAAAACGCACTCCCATTGCAAGCGACTGGATGGGTGCAGCAATACACGCATGTACCACCGGGACCCTTCGCAGGTACTTCCAATCAATAGTCGCAAGAAAAGACGGATCGATCGTTGACAGTTCAATTTCTTGCGCTGATCCATCCTACATCCATCTATTCCTCTTCTCAAGACCGCACTCCGCGACCTGAAGTCATACCTCGCGGCGTCCATTTATTTCTTTCAATCTTTCCACGCGATGAGCATGTCAGCCATGGAGCTATTCCGGCTCCTTTTCTTCATAATTATTCCTGCTGTAAACCGTTCTCGATCGGGCGCCATAGCTTGCGCAGGCGCTGCTTGTTCAACGGTAGCCTCTCTTCCGGGGAATGAGCATGAACGTCTAGCCATTACCGTGGCTATGATTCGGCATGGCTATAATTCGGCATCGGTGGCATAATCCCACAAGCCTTCCGTCGCCATGTTGCAGAGCGATGAAAGACGAAAAAGAAAAGTAGAATGAAGAAGGGGCGTCGAATGGAGAAGAAATTGTTAGAATGTCCCAGATTCTGTCTTGCTCGAAGATGATCTGTGATCCAAAAGTTCGGAAACTCCTGGCTAATGAAACTAGCAGGTCGGTTGAAGAAAGCAATACGCGTCAGTTGCGCGACCGTCGCCGGATCAATGCCGGACTGTGCCGGAAGGAGCTGGATATTTTGCGACCCATCCAGAGCCATCCAACCCACACCTCGGTCGAGGGCCTGGATGGATTTTGGCTTTTGGATGGGTCGTCTGGATGGGTATTTCGTCATTACATCCGTACAAATACGAACCATCCAAAACCCTTATGGTAAGGTAAACACTGGATTGGTCGTCGGTTATCCGTACTTAACGACCCATCCAGACCCATCCTGCCCCAATGGGAGTCCACCCTAATTCCCCGCATACCCCGGCTTACAGCCTGTTTCCATAAGACCAAGTTACGGTTATGGATAACCCCGCAAACTGTAGTGCGGCAGTACTCGTAACCCGTGTTCTAGCCAGCTTCCTGTCGCGCAACCCCGCTGTACAATTTAGTGTTTCCGATTGTCCCTGAAATCTGGGTTATGGGAAGATCTGGGTTATGTGATCGTTAAATCAGTTGTTCGACAGCTTGGAAGCGTTTGAATTATTTACTCGCCGGCTTGACTTTCTTTCGTGCAGCCGTCTGGCAATTCGAGTTCATGTTCTGACTCCAAGACGTTGGCCCTGTCCTTTGCCATTTCGTTACCATATCCCAGAAGCTTCTAGGGTACTCGTTGATGCCCCAATGCTGGTTCTGCTTGAAAAACAAACCTTGAACAGACGAATCCATAGCGGTGAGCGTCAGAGTTTCTAGGAAATTGAAGGGATCGCGCGTGACTGCGCGATCTACAAGATTGCAGCGCTCGCGCTCACCACATTATGGCCGCAAGTGACCGCTGCTGCGGTCAAAGTGCCAGCGTGGAACCAAGGCGGATCGGGGTTACGCTTAACCGTGGGGGGGGGGGGGGGGGGGGGGGGGGGGGGCACGGTTCAGGGTAACCCCGATGCGCACCGGCACGTCATCAAATTTTGCCGGAAACTGGTGTACAAGTCGGTCGAGCGAAGTTCAGGTTTAAGAGTGTTTCCGATTGTAATCGGGGTTAACCCCGCATAACAAAGGGTATATTCATCGGACACTGAGTCGGCATAATGCTTACCGGCTTTACCCGGGACAAATACACGACCTACCTGCCCCAACGAACACACGCGCACGACAGCAGACGCGTCCGATGCGATACCTCACAGCCCGGCACACGTGTCGTGTCGGACGCATCATGAAATTCATATCAGGCGTCCGAGAATCCACAATTACACGTCACACAGCCCACACAATAACAGCCTGGCCTACGGGTCCCGAACCGACTAGACCACCATCGGCCGCAACGGCCGGTAGCACGCTGCCGCGACTGATAGCAGAGGGATAGCCCTCTGACTGATAGTACTAACAGCCAGCGCACGGCCCGCCAAGGTAGCCCGACCCACGCCCACTGTTAGTGCTCAGTCCACTGTTAGTACCTACTGTTAGGGTGTGTTTCCAGCGTTTTCGGTCACCGTTGAAGTTCCGCTGAAGTCCACGCTGTCACGAAGTGTTTCCAGTGGGGTTCCGCTGACATTTTGCTATGTCCCGCTGAAGTCCACGCTGGCTTTTTTGACCGCTGAAGGCCGACGTGGACTTCAGCGGATCCTACGTGGACTTCAGCGGAATGCAAAACTTCAGCGGGAGCCCTGACCCTCCCGCTGAAGTTTCTCAATTCCGCTGAAGTCCAGCCCGGCGAGCATCGGCGAGCACCAAGTATTCTCTCCAGGATTCTCTCGATGAGGTTTGAGGCTTTCAGAACATGGACAATTTGACGTCCGCGAGAAACCAGCCCCTGCCCCACTGGAAACACACCCTTAGTTATAACATTACAGTTATCCCATATACTAACAGCAGATTATTATACATAGAAACAGGCTGTTAACGGCTTAGAAACAGGCTGTAAACCAGAGACTCTGCTGTAAACGTTAAGAATAGTGGTAGGTCGCGTAGTACACAGTAGGGTGGTAGGGGTACCCCAACCGCAACCGGTTGGGAGTGCTGCTCCCCACTGCCTACCTGTCCATCCCCCAGTGGCACCTCGGTACTCCGAGACTGCCTACCTGTCACCCCCCCCCATCCCTAGTAGCTCCACGGTGCTTCGACACTGCCTACCTATCCATCCCCCAGTGGCACCTCGATATCGGCGTAAGCGTGGTAGCGTCGTAGGCGTGGTAGGCATGGTAATTGTAAACGTACCACGCTAGAGAGCCCCGCCTTGCAAGAAGCAGGCCTCGTATAGTTGTAGGTCGCGTAGTAGACAGTAGGGTAGTAGGGGTACCTCAACCGGTTGGGAGTGCTGCTCCCCAATAAAACCCGATGCGATGCGCGAGAGGCAATTGTAGGCACGGATCATACATCAATTACAGGTGCGTTGTGTCCTGGTATCCGTCTCCAGCTGTAAACCATCGGCACGCGCAGCAGATGCGCTCACTGCGCTCACTGCCTACCCCCATGTACGCAGGACTAAGCAAAATGTCTACGAAGGAGGGCATGAGGTGTCCAAACCCAAGGAGGACCCAACCGCAGGCTTTTTCAACAAATACTCCTTCAGGTTTGTTCGAATGATGATTTCGATGATGCCTGTAGGTTGCTTACGAGCTTCCGTATTATCTACTTAAACGGTCTCTTCCACCTTCCTTCCTTCTGCTAATTTCTGTGCCTGTTGCCTATTCCCCCAGATGGATACCGAGCATCGTGCGTGGTGCGCGTAGGGGCGAGGTCGGCATGGAGCAGATGGTGCTGCCTCCTGCAATGTCATCCGAGGCGAGTCCCCCCCCCCCCTCCCCCCCTCCCTCCCTCAGTCCCCCCCCCCAAACTTTTCCTTCACTAGTCCACCGTCCTGCACCTACCTTTTGCCCTCCTCTCTACAGATGATGAGTAATCGATCCGAAATGTGAGCATTTATTGAATAAAATCACGCTGCTGCTGCCGTCGACCGAACAACCGGTATCACTGTCTTTGGCCTGATCTTGCTTTGACCTGATTGGCAGGAGCCCCCAGGGCCAGCCCGCTGTCCATCTGTTTGTTTATGCGACCGCCCCCGAGTAGAAGCCCGACACGCCAGACAGCGGTCTCGTAACTAACCGGCTTCGGCCCGCTCTATTCCGTTACCAACACTCTCCGCCAATTTCACGCTTGCGATGCTGCCTATGACTTGTTGCCTTGTTGCCTTGTTGCCTGAAACGCTTCGTCTGACGCCCTATCAATTGTTTGAGGCTGAGAACAACCCGTCGACCATTGCTGAACATCTACATACGGGGGGGTTCGCCCCTGGGGTTCGCCCCACGCCCCCTATTTTCTCGCTTTCCTTTTCTCTGCCTCACCGCTCCTGCTCCCTACCTACACAGGAGGCCTACGACAAGTTCCAAAGCAAATGGGACGAAGCTGTGGCCAGGGGCGAGGATCCAAGCCTACGCAAAGTCCTGTTTGCTGCTTGGGGCACGGACCTCGTTATTGCAGGTGGGCTGGAGCTGCTTGTTCTCTTATTATCCACTCCATTACGAGATCTCAAGGGTGCACATGCCGTGAATGCAGTTGCAGGCTCGTTTAACTTAGCACCTGTATGCACTTGTTTACATGTGGTACTGCTTACTCGATATGGTACTGTTTATGTCTTCCTGATTTGCTTCTACTCAAGGACTGGCCCTGGGACTTTTTTTTATTATTCAACTGTCCCTCAACCTGTCGCCCCACACTAATAGAATAACCACAACAATTAGACCCATGTTTTGGCCTTATACCAACAACAACAACAACAACCGGTACATCAACTGGCGACATACCTTTTAAATGCGACCACAAACGGTGTATTTTGGTTGCTATCTTAACAGATCCACTTGCCTACTGTCGTTAACTTTTCGGCCATCACCACTCAAGCTGTTGTGGTCAGTCTGTGTTGTCTTCGGAGCGTTCTTCTTCGTCAGGAGTTTGCAGTTCCATGTGCGGGAGCACCCAGATGTGAGTGAGCCCCATTAATTTGCTCCCCTACCTTTTAGCCTGCCTGAAGCCTCTCTGTCTTTCTAGGTTCTAGCTTAAGCAATGTCAGTTTCTAAGTAAATTTGAAGAAGTACCTCATGGCTTCCCTCCATGATATCCTGTGTTGGGCTTCTAGTCACCAGTCCTGTGACATGTCGGTAGCCTTGAGGTCATTTCTGAGGATGTGGACACTGGTCTGTCCCCTTTGCCTTGGTTATCCCGAAGCAAGGGGCGTATGAGTAATAACGAGCATTTGATCGGGGTTTCTTGAATTAGGTCTCCTTGCTATGTGGCGTAGGAAATAAAGTTTGTCTTCTCTCTTCTTCCTTGGACGGATGCTCCTGCCTAAATACTATTGACCTGACTTGCCCTAACCTCCTACCCTTGAACGTGCAGTGGCACCAAGACTGGCAGGGATGGCTCTTGGCAGTATGCTTCTTTGTGGATGGCTACGTTCTGGGCATCGCGCTGCAGCGCATGTCATTTGGGTGCATGCAGGTTGGTGTCAAATCGCGCGCCGCCCTCCTCAATGCCATCTGCCGCAAGTCCTTTGCCATGTCTTCCATCACGAAGAAAGATGCCTCAGACTGTGTGTCTTTCGTTGCCTCTGATCTCCAGAAGGTGTTTGAGGGAATCCAGGTATGACTCGACCTTGCGAATCTGCCAGTTGGCTACATGTGGCTATATGTAGCTATATGTGGCTTAATTTGGTTATATGTACTTTTATTTTGAGTGTCCTTGCTTCCTTGATTGCGGTACACTGTTCATCAATGCTTTTCCTTTTTAATCCCTTTACATTTCGGTTGGTCAAGTGGTCAAGTCCCTTTAGCCTATTTGGCCTACCCCTGGACATATATATAGATATGTCAATGTCTCATGTGGTTATTGTCCTTCTTCGAGCTACTTCCCTGTCGCATATGCTGTCGTACTACTGGCTGGTGCCCCCACCCACCCACCCACCCACACGCACCCACGCAGGAGATCCACTACCTGTGGACTGCTCCCGTCGAGGCCATGGCCATCCTGATCATTCTGGTGTGCCTCATCGAAGAATGGGCCCTGCCTGGCTGGGGTATGGTCTTTGTCATCATGCCCCTGCAGTATTTGTTTGGCTACTTCACCATTAGGCTGAAGAACAGCAACGTTGTAAACACCCAAGAGCGCAACGCGTTCTTCCAGGAGCTCCTACCCGCCATGAAGCTTGTCAAGTACTATGGCTGGGAGCAGTTCTTTGAGGAGGCTATTTCTGACGTGAGTTTGTGCAGCCTGCAAGCCAGAACCAGCATGAACCTACCTACTAGCCAGCTACTTCCGATACCAGTTATGTAAATCAGCTACTTAGCTACTTAGCTACTTAGCTACTAGCCAGCTACTCATGGAATCATTTGCACACTGCAAGCGGTCATGTAAATCAGGTACTTAGCTACTGTCCAGCAACTTGTGGTATCTTGAGCACACTGCAAGCGGCCATATAAATCAGCTACTTCGCTTCTAGCCAGCTACCTCCGGTATCATTTGCACGCTGCAAGCGGTAATATAAATCAGCTACTTATCTTCTTAGCTTTTACCCCTCTCTATAAAACAGCCAGAAAAACACCTGAGCCCCTTAATGGCGCAGATCCCCCCCGCCACCAGCACCCAACCCACCTCCCACCCACATGCCCCACATGCCCCACACGCACAACACACCCTGCTGGATATGGCACAGATCCCCCCGCCCCCCCTGCACCCACCCTACCCTCCACTCACCACTCACATGCCCCCCCACACCCTGCTGGCTGTGGCACAGATCCGCAAGCGTGAGCTTAAAATCCATGCCAAGATTGCTGTGATCAAGACCTGGCAGGTCATGATGGTGTTTGGTGCCCCTCCCATGACAGCGCTCATCATCTTCGCAGCCTATGAAATGAACGTGGGCAAGATCTCCTCCACTCTTACGTTCCCCATCCTGTAAGTCGTTCAACCTGATAGCATACAGATGCATCCTGCCTATCATGTTTTGATAGCGATTCAGCTACAGTTCAGCTGCACTGCCCCTCGTGGGCAGGCCCCCTATATTTGCCTTCTTCCTGATGCCGGTTTAGGTTTCATCCCAATCAGGTAAATGATGGTTAATATAGGTCCAGTGTGCGCTAGACCCAGGAACGTTTTAACCAAACAGATTGGCACATTTGTTTTCCCTTGCCTTCTTTGTACATGCTGTCCATGAGTTGTCCTTGGCTCCATCAAGCCGTGGGCGCATTTGGAGTCCAGTAGGGCACCAGGAAAAATGTCATCATCATTATATTCACCTTCCCCTTGCTTCTGGCTGCGCTCGCAACCATTGTCATGCAAATAAATCTTGACGTGCTCTCCTTTCCTCCTTCCCTCCCTCTTTTCCAGGTCTCTCTTCAATATTCTGCGCTTTCCTCTGGTTGTGCTTCCCAAGGCCATGCGTGCTGTTTCCGAAATGTTATCTGCCTTCACTCGCATCGAGGTAGGAAGGAGTGTGCTCTTGTGTCCAGCCTGTGACCCCCCCCCCCCCCACACACACACCCCACCCCACACACACACCCCATCCCCCCCCCCCACCCCACCTCCCCACCCCCACACACGCACACCCAAACACCTTACTGAAGGTGGTACAAACTTGATGTCCTCATCAAAATGTAAATGAGGAATACATTGCCCACCTGGCCCGACGAGCCTGCATCATAATACAAATGGCATACACGCACAGCACACAAAACACACACAACACACATGACACACATGATTCTGCATCACACTATAAATGAGGAATACACTGTGACCTGGGTTTTGCTTGTCAATGAGCCTGCATCACAATAAAAATGACACACATGACACACACAACATGCCCCTCCTCTCATCTGCAGGCATTTCTGAAGATGGAGACCCACGGTCGCGCCACCCTGTCTGGTCCACCAGGAGTGGAGATCTCCAATGCCGTGCTCACTCACCCTGGCAGTGGGGACAACAGCTTCAAGCTCAAGGTGCTCAAGTTCAGCGTGAAGCCTGGAGAGGTGGTGGCCGTGGTGGGACGTGTTGGTGCCGGCAAGTCCTCCCTCATTGATGCCATCCTTGGCAACATGGACACAATCCAAGGAACAGTGTCGTGTGGTGGCCGTATTGCCTACGTACCGCAGAACTGCTGGTGCCAGAATCTCTCACTGCGAGAGTCAATCCTGTTTGGCAGTGACTACAACGAGGACCGCTATGATGAGGTCATCCAAGCCTGTGCACTGGAGCTCGACATACAGGTATGCAGCAGCACCAAGGGCACTGCAACGCACACTGCCTCCCTCACCCACCCAACCCAGCCCCTTCCTACCCACCCACCCACTGGTACTACCTGACCAAACCCTCCAAGACTCAATCTACTTCGATGCCCCCCCCCCCCCTCACCCAACCAACTCAACCCCTTCCTACCCATCCACCCACCCACCCACTGGTATTGACCAACCACTTCAAGACTCAATCTACTTAATTTCCCCCCCTCCACTTCCACCATACCGGCATAGATCGTGTCCATTCAAGAAAAGATTTTCATCCCTGTTGGACCTGCGATACACATTGTAGTAGATGGCAAGTAAGCACCCCCCACCCCCACCCCCACCCTCCTTGCCCCCCCCCTCCTTGCCCCCCCCCCACCCAAACAGCCAAAGTGTAGCTGAATCATGCTAGAAATATCATCCCCCCCCCCCCCTCCTGGGGATTTTTCCGCTATCCTGGTACATAGCGATCGCTACTTTTGACCCTGTTAAGCCCCAACCCCAAAATCTCCACACACACACACCCCTAACATGCACTCACAGATCCTGCCTGCTGGTGACGAGTCCATGGCAGGCCTGCGTGGCATCAACCTGTCTGGTGGCCAGCGCCAGCGCCTCAACCTTGCCCGCTGCACTTATGCCCCATCTGACCTGGTGCTTCTGGACAATGCCCTGTCTGCTGTGGACCATCACACTGCCCATCACATATTCAAGCACTGCGTCAAGGACATGATGAAGGACAAGGCCGTTGTGTTCATCACCCACCAGGTATGGTGGGCTTTGGGGACAGTGTTTGTGGTGTCGGGTGTTGAGTGATGGTTGCCTGTCTGCCTGCCTACCTACCTACCCACCTACCTACCCACCCACCTACCTACCTACCTACCTACCTACCTACCTACCTACCTTCCTACCTTCCTACCCACCAACCTTCCTACCCACCTACCCACCTACCTACCTACCTACCTACCTACCTACCTACCTACCTACCTACCTACCTACCCACCTACCTACTAAAACCTAACTACCTACTATAACTTACTACCATGGCTGCAGGTGGAGTTCCTGCCCCAGTGTCACAAGGTAGCAATTATGGATAGTGGAGACATGCTGTACTTTGGACCGGTGAGTCTAGTCTCTCTCTCTCTCTCTCTCTCTCTCTCTCTCTCTCTCGCTCTCTCTCCCTCTCTCCCTCTCTCCCTCTCTCCCTCTCCCCCTCTCCCAGACTGGAGACAGAAACCAGTGAGTAAGAATAGGCAGGTGAAGAGCTCACTGATGCCTGCTTGGCCCCTCTTGCTCAGCTTTCCATCTTATGTTCTGGTCTGTCCTATGAACCTACCACTATGTATCTTTGTCAGTTCCTTGCGCAGCCATATTCGCCTCGCTTGTACCTCAGTATAGTGACCTGACCTGACCTGTCCCAGTCCTGTCCCAGCCCTGATCGCTTCTCTTGTACCTCTCTTGTCCTTCAGTACAACGACGCTGCCCGTGAGAAGTTGAGCAAGGTGGTTCCTGCATCGCACCTGTTGGCCGCAGCTGGTGCAGCAGAGCAGCCCAGAGACCCCCCCAAGGCTGCCGGTCTCAAGAAGGCCAAGTCCTCTGCCCTCCAAGTCGGAGCCTCAAGCCATCTGGCTTATGGTGAGAAGAAGAAGGTGAGTGAGCCCTTTGGATGGTTTTCGCTCTACCCTGTCGTACCAGTGGAGGCCAAGATACAGTCAGCAACAGGCATCAAGCAAGCTGGAAAATAATAACGGAAACTAGCATGGAAAATAAAATGGAAAGTGAAGTAGTGCAAGTAAATGAGCAAACTTTAAAGATGGATAAATTAGAGAACGCAATGCCAGATAGTGTGACAATGCAATAGGAATGCCTGGATTCTCTAAAACCTCAAACCCTCAACCCTCCTCCACTTACCATTCCCCTCCCCCACTTCCATTCCCCCTTCCCCCGCTTCCAACTCCGACTTACCATCCCTTTTTCCCCCTACCCCCCCTTCCCTTTTCCCCCTTCCCTCCCTTCCCTTCCCCACCTTTCTTCCCTTTTCCTTCTTCCCTTCCCTCTTCCCCCTTGCCCCTTCCCCCTTCCCCACTTCCCTCCCCAATCCCCCCACTGCCCTTCACCACTTCCCTTCCCTGTTCCCCCTTCCCAAAGGTTGAGCGCAAGATCTGCCTGACTCAGGGTGAGGCCATCAAGGCATTTGTCAAGCTTTCTCCGTTACTGGGCGCAGTCTTTGTACTGAACTTCATCATCTACCTGGCTTGTCAGACATCACGCCAGGTTAGTGTATATGCTGCCACCTGCACTGATGTGCACATGTGTTGGTGAACAGGTGTACTGTGATGTACACATGTACAGGCGAACATATGCAATAACTGTTCCTTGCATGCCCAATCAATCAATCAATCAATCAATCAATCAACCAACTAATCAATTAATCAATCAATCAACCAATCAATCAATCAATCAATCAATCAATCAATCAATCATATACTGATGCACCGCACTTACCATAACTACTGCCCTCTGCATGCATAGATCTCTGATTGGTGGCTGAGCCAGTGGAGCCAGGACACAAAGGAGTGGTACACCCGGGATGTGGTAAAATCTAATCCTGTCGATGCAGGTACTGATTTTCCGTATGAGAGCCTCAACGCCAGCCAGGCCTACATCATCACGTATGCCATCTGTGTGCTCTTCTTCCTTGCCGCAATGTGAGTCATGCATATGGATGCCTTTGCCTGCTCATGATTGACCATGCTGCTCATGGCCCCTGATTCCATGTATCGCATGTAGGGTTTCATGGGGTTTCATGGCCTAAGGCTCAAACAGGGAGGTAAACACATAAGTAACACATAAGAAACATAAGTAACACATAAGAAACATAAGTAAACACATAAGTAACACATAAGAAACATAAGTAACACATAAGAAAATCTATGCCCCTCAGCATGGGGGAAATAAACTCCTCACCAGCACGTCCAAATGGGTGAGCCTCAATTAAATTGGTACCCACTATTCACCCTTCTTTGCCTGACTCTATGTCCTCCCACCCTTCAGGGTCGCGCGTGGTCAGACATTCTTCTGGTGGGCACGTGGCTCTGGTCAAACCATCCACAAGAAGGCTGTGCACAAGTGAGTGGGAAATACGGGAGGGCACACTACACACCTGATACGACCCCCCCCCCCCCCCCCCCCCCCCCCCCCCCCCTCCCCCCCTTAGAAGAATGAATCAATGAAGAGGCTCTCTTATCCCCTTCCTTTTGAAATGCATTGCAAAAATGATTCCTGTGTATGTTTGTTACCCGCTTGTCCCATCTGAAGTATTTTATTCGTCAGCACCCCTCCCATCCTGTGACCTTGCGGCGACCTTCCACCACTACCCCTGCTGACACCTTCCGCCACTACCCCTGCTGACACCTTCCACCACCACCCCTACTGCTATTGCTGCACCACTTTTACCACAGCACGATGTTTGCCCCGCTGGGCTTCTTCCTCACCAACCCGGTGGGTGAGCTGCTGCTGGCTTTCACCAACGACCAGGATACCATGGACGAGCAGCTACTGGACAACCTGCACTACCTTGGCATCTACGGTCTCATCATCTTGTCCACCACTATCACCGTCTCCGTCACAATGTACTACTTCTCCATCTTCGGTGGCATCTTCATCATCGGTAAGTCAGCCAATATGTACTGTTGTACATCTGTAAATCTCCATATTTGGTTGCATATTCATCAGCAGTAGGCATGGTGCATGTGTGAAGCTCCATCCCACTATGTCACCCCACTGCCACCACGCCCCACCTCACCATGCCCTCCCACCCCCACCCGCTTTATGTACTGCTTCCCAATGCAGTTACGGTAATGATGCTGTACTATGACCCTATGTACCCCATGCAATCATCCTCATTCTGTACTGCAGTCACCCTCATTATGTACTGCTTCCCCATGCAGTCACGATCATGATGCTGTTTTACTACCTGCCGGCTGCAACGCGTCTCAAGGCACTGCGCACCAAGACTGCAAGCAAGCTGGTGGGCTTGGTGGCAGAGACGCTGGAGGGACTTAACGTTATCCAGGCCTTTGGCAAGAATGAGTACTTTGTGGCGACCGCTGCCGTGAGGTAAGCTAATGGAGCTGGATGTACCTTACAAAGATGATTGGTACCTGGTGTGGGTTTGTGTGAGGGTGCTAGCTGGCTAATGGATCTGGATGTATCAAACAAAGGATGATTGGTACCTGGTGTGGTACCTGGTACTTAGTGGCCATGAGGTATGCAAAATCTGATTGGCGAGCAGCCAAATTGATTGATGAAGCTATGAAACCATGTTCCAAGTTCAAGCCAAATGAGAAGTTAAACAACCAAGGGGGTGTATGAGAGGGTGGGAGGCCACGGCTGAAGCACAAGAGGAATAGGTGGGGAGAAGAGGTGTGCGTCTGTGGGTGTAGGGGGAGGGGGGGGGGGGGGCCTCCGGCCACACGGGCAATGTACTACATACATACATACATACATACATACATGCATGCATACATACATACATACATGCATACATACATTTAGTAAGCAAATGTTTCTGACATTTGCTGAACCTAATGTTCACCTTTCCAGGAGCGATGCACACCACTCCACTGTCTTCACCGGCGAATCCCTCAACCTATGGCTGGCACACTACTGCGACTTATATGGGGCTATCCTGGTGCTGGAAGTCTCATGCTTTGCTGTGTCTATGGCTGAATCCCTTGGTGTTGCCAAGGTCGGGCTGGCCTTCAGCAACACCATTCAGCTGCTGGTCTTCTACACATGGACAGTTCGCTTCATCGCGGAGACCCTATTCTCTATGTCTTCTGTGGAGAAGCTGGTGAGTAGGCAATGTCCAGTGTATATAAGCTGGTGGGTAGCTGCGGAGAATCTGATGGTTTCTTTATGAATGCTGCAGTGAAGCTGGTTGGTAGGCAATGTCAGGTGTATATTAGCTTATGGGTAGCTGCAGAGAAGCTGGTGGGTTCTTGATGTCTGCTGTGGAGAAGCTGGTGAGTAGTCAATGTCTAGTGTATTTAAGCTTATGAGTAGCTGCAGAGAAGCTGGTGGGTTCTCGATGTGTTGTAAAGAAGCTGGTGAGAAGTCAATTTCTGGTGTATAAGCTAGTGGGTAGCTGCAGCAAAGCTGATGGGTATTCAATGTCTTCTGTGGAGAAGCTGGTGAGTAGTCAATATCTGGTGAATATAGGCTGGTGGGTAGCTGAAGAGAAGCTGGTGGGTTCTCAATGTCTGCTGCAGAGAAGCTGGTGGGTAGTCAATGACTGGTGTAGAGAAGCGGGTGGCAGCAGTAGCAGTATGATGGGGAGTAGATAGTGGGTTTTGTTGATTTTTGTATTACTACAGATTACTATATTCATTATTGTTTCAAATAGTTTATTTTGTCTCTAAAACGAATTCATTAACTAACCCTTCACCAACTGATAAATGCTTAAATACATGTATTGCCTTCCTACAGGGCTGGCTGGCCACTGAAATTCCCGAGGAGGGCGCTGCAATGTACAAAGCTTCTCCTGAAGCCCTAGAAGGCAGCAAGGCAACACCTGCCCATCTGGGGAAGATTGTTGTGCGCCTCAACTCAGACAACTCAGACGGTTCAGACAGCTGCTGGCCAAGATGCGGCGTTGTGCAGTTTGAGAATGTGTGGATGAAGTACAGCGAATTGGCACCCTTTGCCCTCAAGGGTGTGTCCTTCACTCTGAACCACCAGGACAAGGTGAGGAGGCTTGTATGGGTGGCTTGTGTGTGTATTGTTCAAGACTCCAGTTGCATTGCACATGATCTGCACATTGCATCACGCATGATATTTGCTCAAAGGATGATGCCTCCTGACCCCATGATGCCACGAAGGACGGCTGTCATTGTGTCATGCTCAATCCACAAAACAGTAGAGCAACTATGCCGAACCAGATGGTGGTTGCCCCCAGTGCAAGCAAACGGGCTGGCCCCCTCAACCTCATGCTTCATAATATGACCTTCTACTAATTATTATGCATCTACAAGCCTGTTTGTGTGTGTGTGAGGCAGTAGCCTAACCACCTGCACCAGGATCACCCAGAATGTACATGCCCAATCAGAGCCGATCATGCCAAATCTGCCTCATCAGAGTCAACACAGCCCGAATCTGACTAGCGCGTGTTTTACCTTGCAGGTTGGTGTTGTTGGCCGTACTGGTTCAGGGAAGTCAACTCTTCTGCTGGCGCTGTTCCGGTGAGTGTTCAGTGTCAAACCTGCTCAGTGTCAAGCCCGCCCAGTCACTGAGTGTCAAACCCGCTGAGTGTCGAACCTATTCAATGTCAAACCAGTTCAGTGTCAAACCCGTTCAGTGTCAACCCGTGTACAGTATCAAACCCACTCAGTGTCAAACCCGCTAAGTGTCAAACCCGCTCTGAGTCGAACCAGCTCAGTGTCAAACGCGTTCAGTGTCAAACCTGCCTGTGTTGCCATCGTTTCTCACTGTCACCCCATCACCCCCACCACCTCTCTACCTTCACTTCCCTAGCCCCACCCTACCCCTGATAATTTGTTATCACCTCTCCCCACTGCACCACATTCACAGCCTCACTCCCTCGCCCTCGTGCTTCATACAATTTCATTACCATTTCTTGTCTGATGCCTCCTTTCCCCCACTCACCTATATCTCACCTCCCCTGACTGCCCTCTCCACTCACCCACACTCCCACTCCTCCTCCTCCCCCCACTTCCACTCATCCTTTCTGCCCCTTATTTCTCCACTCATCAATACCTCCACTTATTTTGTTTGCAGCATGTTTGACCTGCACAAGGGCTCCATCTCAGTGGACGGAGTGGACATTGCCTCTCTCCCACTGAAGCAGTTGCGCTTAGGTCTCTCCATCATCCCCCAGGAGCCCGTCGTTTTCTCCGGCACCGTGCGCAACAACTTGGACCCCTTCAAGAAACACACCGACGAGGAGCTGTACGGATTCCTTCGGGAGGCCTCTCTGTACTCGCTTGTGGAGGGCCTGGGAGGGCTGCAGGCCAAGGTCACAGGCTCTGGCTCAGGCGCCTGGTCGATTGGCCAGCAGCAGCTCATGTGCCTGGCCCGGGCCGCTTTGCGGAAGGTGCCTGTGCTCTGCCTGGACGAGGCCACCTCGGCTATGGACCCAGTGACTGAGCAGGAGGTGCAAGCGGTGATCAAGCGGGTGTTTGCTGAGCGCACCATCATCACCATTGCTCACCGCTTGGACACCGTGATTGAGTCGGACACTGTGCTGGTCATGGAGGCTGGGGAGCTGAAGGAGACAGGCCCTTCCAGCAGCCTGCTGTCTAACAACAAGTCCATGTTCAGTATGCTGGTGGACAAGACGGGTCCAGAGGCTGCAGCTGCGCTGCGAAAGATGGCGGCTGAGTTCCAAGCTACAAGGGCGTTGCACGTAAACTCCACCGCATGATAATTGTTGCTGGTTAGTCTGATCCCGTTGGGTGAAAATCCCTCAGGTATATATCATATCGGGTGGAAATCCCCTTGTGTGGAAATTATACATATACCATGTACATATGTATATATGAGGCCAACAACTACATACATGTGTGTATGTACATATAATTGCAATGGATGAATTACTAAATGTGATACGCATAGGTGCTTGTTGCGTTGCTGGTTGAATGCAATGCTGTTTGGGGGCCACCCAGTTTAGTTTCCCTGTTTCAAGCCCTTTTCAGATAAAGCGTTTAGGGCTCTGCACCAGTGATTGTTTTAGCGCGATTCAGCTACAGTTCAGCTATAGGGCCCCTTGTGACCATACACCCTATATTCGGTATAAATATTGATTGAGCTATGGGCCACAGACCTTGCTGGCTCATGGCATGCGCTCGCGGCTGCATTATTAGCAGATAATGGAATTGGACATAGGCGTAGTTTGTTGTGGTGCATTTAGCAAGTTGCAAGGGAAATTCAGGACTAGCGCAGGCTTGATGTGCAGCTGCGGTGTATGTCATTGCATGGATCTTTCACGCTGCTGAATCAGTATTGCAATGTGTACTCAGGGTGGTACAGGGTACTACTTCTTGCCAAATTGGTCAGCGCTTAAGTGCACAAACGTCAAATTGGTCGGCGCTTTTGAGTGCAACAAGCGCAAAAACTGCGCGCTGCGCCCACAGGGGGTTGGAAAAACTGCGCAAAACGCGCAGAGGGGCTAAAAAAGGCAGCGCGGCACTGTGCCGCCGCGCGCGCTTAGTAGTACCCTGGGGTGGTAGACCTGCATAATTGTCACTCTGATTGGAATCTATGTATTAGATGTCTGTTCTTGTATTAGGATTGCGAGTAAACACTCTAGTGTCAGGTGTTCTGGCTCTGACTGAGTGGTATGCGAGTTATCAGCATTGGGTTTAATTTATCAGGCCAAGGACATCAGTTGGTGATCCGAAGCGACACTTGGATGTGAAAGTTTCAAAGCCTTGTTGTTAGGCTACTGATAGAGTTCTGATTAATGTGAACCATGTTGGATGAGCTCGTGTATTCGAATTTTGATTTCTTTGCCCCACTTTCTCATGAGTACTGAGTATTTTCCTTAGTGAGTGCTGTCCTCACTTATCATGTCCTTTCTTCTGTCCACGTCCCTTTTCCTGGCCATATGCGTTTCGTAGTAGGGGCTTTTATTTGTTGGCCAGTTTTCCTTTTGATGATGGGACCTCCCATCACTGCATGGTGCAGTGCATGACAACAATGTAACTCCGAAGCCCTTCTCGTGAAGCTCCCCCGTCCCATCACAGTATCTTTTGTGTGTAGCCACCAGGGTAATTCAAAGCGCGCGCTTTTGCGCTATTGAGCGCTGACTTTTTGACCCCCTCTGCGCTTTAAGCACAGTTTTTTGCAACCCCTTGTGGGCGCAGCAAGCAATTTTTGCGCTTTTTGCACTACAAAGCGCAGTTTTTGTGTGTTCAAGTGCGCTTAAGCGCTGGCCAGTTTGACCATTTGAAGTACCCTGGTAGCCACCATCGCTGTTCAGCAAACCATTTTCAACTTTGATAAATTCGAGATCCCCTTGAGATTCTGTATTTAATAGGCTATTCAGATGCTTGTTCTGAGAAAAATTGCTACCAGGGGGCACCTGCTCAGGCCCCTCTTTAGGGTCATGCCTTTGAATTAGAGCACACTAGTGGAAGGGGAGGGTAGAGAGGGTGAAGACTAAAGACCTGGCAAGTGCAGCAAGTGCCCTGCGAACATTTTAACGGTGACTATGGCTAGCTCCGGCTTGCGCTATGGTGTCCTAAATTTCACGTCCTGTGAGTAACGGTATTACACGGATGTAACAATTTCAATTTCACCTGGCAGGTGCCCAAAAGCCTGAGGCGTTGGGGGCAGGGAGCACACAGATAGGTGCATTCTGGTGGAGTATACACGTTTCGGTAGGTGCACATAGGTGCTACAACACTGTATGTGACCTCCCCCCACCACCCCGCCACCTCAAAACCCATCAGCCCACCACCGCAAAAACCATCAACCCAGCACCTAATAACATCAGCCACCACCTCAAAAAACATAACCACACCACTTCCCAACATCAGCCCTCCATACCTACCACCATCACACACACACACATATAGACATAAATAATCAGTTTTGGTGGTGGTAATGGTGGTTGTGTGGTGGTGCTTTTTTGCCAAAACTTCTCAACAGCATGTATGTCAAGTGTATTCCACATTCTATTTTTGAGATTCACCACGGCCCATGAACCATACATAGCCCAGGAGGCAAGCTATCCATTGACCGTGCCACTTGTTTGAAATTCTAAGTCAGCCAAGAGCTATTAGTCTTACAGTGGAAGTGACACTTTCTGCACAAACATTTGTGTATATAAAGCTCAAGCTCAGGGGTACCATGTCCTGGCCCTCTTCAGAGCCATGGCTTTGATGAATGGGCACACTGGTTGGGGGAAAGGGTAGAGGGGGTGAATACCTTCCTGGTATAACAAATCCAGATTCCATAGGGCCAGGGAGCTCACTGATATGTGCATTGGAGTGAATTCTGAAAAAACGCAAGGGTCTGTCCTAAGCTGTTTGGGGGGTCTGGTAGGAAGACACATGAGGCACATAAGACACATGGGGATTACCGTCAGCCAGCTATGGACTTTATATAGGCCCTTATATGTGAGTAGGCCCTGTGGCCGCCATCGCTGTTCGCTACTAGGCTTTGTCAAGTCCTGCTTGTCACTTCACAACGTTGTAACAACACCGTGTTTTCGCCCTATCGTCTACGAGAAACAAGGAAAACAAGAGGTGTTGGGTTTTCATCACGCATCCCAAGATCCCTGCGGCCTGCTCTGGCTGAGTCGCGCAAACTACGCAACGGCTTCCCTACCTCTGGACATAAGCATTGGACGTCGAGTTCCTGTCTCTACTATCACCCGCGTGCCTGGCCGCTTGCTGGACGTAGTTGCTAATAGAGAAGTGTGTAGATAACACCACATAAGTGCTTACAGCTGTGACTTATACACACCTGGCCTGTGTGGGGGGACTCCCAATTATCTGCAAGCAGACAGGCACTGCCTACTTCCGGGACGGAGCCCGAGGAGTAATGATCACCTTGTACCAACGATGTACTGCTTGTGCCTATAGCTGGGACTTTCAATGTGATCAACCTCCACCAGGCCACCAATAGGAATCCCACTCTGACGGTGACCTACACGGACAATGAGGCTCTCTTCACCATCCCTGCTGAGGGCAACGGTGCTGACAGAGTGATCTCCAGGGCCAGGTTACTATGTGGACTGAATACTGTCAACGTGATCCCTCCCTCCAAGAGTCCAGGCAGACTGCTGCTCAAGACCCTAACCAAGATCCCATTGGAGCAGTCACTGAGCCAGCTACTGGCCCAGTGACTCTGATCGACCCGGCATCAAGGAACCTCTGGCAGGCACGCCTTTGGCCCATCATCTAGGTACACAAATCCCCTGTCTGTGTAATGATGGTGACGCACTCTGAGACCCCTACAGCTAATAGCACTACCCCACCGTGTACTGAGCCAAATGAGGTCCAGAGTGCAGAGCATGTGCCCACCACTAGAGCACCCAGTTATCTTCATTGGCCTGAATGTCATAACAAAGCTGGCTATGCTCTCAAACCACCTTCCTCCTCATCCCCTGTGACAGCCACTGATCCCACTGCATCTTCACATCAACATGTGATCAATTCTGGTGCACCCAGTGACTACCAGAAGTGGGGGGCTGAACAGTTGCTGAAGATAGCTGACGAAGCAGGAGATGGTGATGACACTGGCGAGCTCACGCTTGGAATACTCAAGAGCTCCATGCTAGCTGTATATAACAGCAGGTATGGAGTTAGGGCCAGATTAGACCCTGACAAGAACCCTGGTGAGGTACCAGCTGAAACCACTGGGGAACCACAACCTGACACAGCTGTGAATGTAAGTCCTGAAGTGCAACCTGAAGTGCAACCTGAGCAGTTGCCTAGTGATTCCTCTGTTAGACCCCTAGGTGTCCTCAACTTTGTTCCCCCAAACACAACCTCTGATAGTGATGGTGAGAGTGATGATGGCAGCAGTGATGATGCCAACGACGTTGATGGACCAAGGGTAACTTTCAACGACTGTGCAGGGAGCCCTTCAGGAAACTATGTCTGCCCTGCCCTCACTGCTATGGTTGATCATATTGAAACAACAAGTGTCCACCTGTCATTGTGTACTGGCCCAGACCCACTCTCCATCAACTCATGAGTAGGTTCCACATTAGATACGAGGAACACAAGGCTTACCATGGCACTGCATGGTTTATTGTACCTTATCATCCTTATGTGGTGAAACCCCACATCCAGCACATTTCCAGATTGGCTGATCTGATTTGTAAACTCCAAACTGCTGAACCTAACATGAAGAGTTCAGTGCAACGGGCAATATGCCTACAAGCTGCAATGGTTAACACATATGCACTTGTCATCATGCAGCGACCATATGTCCTCCTCCAGTCCTATTACATGGAGGAACATGGCCACTTCCTGATCTACATGGATGATATTGTTTTGCCCTGGACCCACCAGGACTACTATCTCATGGAGATGTTCCCTCCTAAAAGTAATGATAACGCCTGGTGGGGCGTGGTGTTAAGGGAGCCCGTCGTACGCGGGTGGGGAGCAGTCTCCTACCTCAACTGGGCAAGCTACCATCGCGGTTGACGACGACCTGCAACGCCAAGAGCGACCGAAGGGGGAGTCGAACCCCCGACTCTTCATTCTTTAGCAATCTGGTCTACCACTAGACCATTATGTTCCCTCCTACCTTCCCAGCCACACCTACCACTCAAGAGGACTTCAACAGGTTCCTGGCTCTAATAACTAGGAAGACGCAGTCAGATGGATTTTTTCAGATTCCATACCTCCTGCCTCAGCTAGCTGACTACCCTTGAACAGTTGAACAATTAGACTAGCACGGCCAGCATGAACTGTCCCATTGTGCCCCTGTCTACCTGTCCACTCTTTTGCAAGATGAACAGTGGGATTGAGCATGGTTTTAAGTTGATTAACTTGCATGATCACTTTAAACCATGACAATTGATTGTATGACTGCAAGACATATGGCTTTAACTGTTAATATGATTAAGTAAGTGCAGAAGTGGTAGAGTGGTCATTAAATATGGTCACCACAGCCGGAGGTCTCCGGTTCGAATCTTCTCTGACATGTGCTCTAGAAATCCCTGGTTTCCTAGTTATCGCACGGGGGGTATTGTTAACTGCAATGTGCAGACGGTAAGACGCCATACCTGGCGTATAGAACCTTGTAACAAGTATTATTATTAAGTAAATGCATAAGAACTTGAGGCCCATTTACAGACCTGCACGCATTCAATCTATCTGAAGTAGGGTAGTGGTGAATGTTCGTTTGGTCGAGGGTTGGTATCTCTCACTGACCCTAAGTGCGCCTACATTTATTTGCATATTGTAAGAGGGGCAACACTATTCGAACTGAATTCTCTGTGTCGCTAGTTTGTGTCGGGAGACCCACCTCCTGGGGTGAAAGTCCTTCCACAACTAAAAACAAAACCAGGCTCACATGTGCCTTGACAAGTTGCCCCTAATCAAGACTGCTTAGATGGAGAGAGATGACATTAAATTGGATTACTGGCCTCTATAGAAATAAATGCTGCAAAGCATCAAATCTTTAAGGACTGTGATCGACAATTGACTAAAGTTCAGACTTGAGCATCTTGTCATACCCATTATAGGTAATTTAAAAAGCTGCAATTGGTCTTGCAGCTTACTTATATTAGTATGTTTTTGACTGCCAAAATGACTTCGTCATTTCAAATTAGTATTGATGTATATCTGGTTACACTGGTTATACCTTGACAGTAGTTGCAGTGGCGGGGATGTTATGGTACGACATATCCGTCGTACCATAGCTACCTCGACTATGAGAGGTCCGGCCAGGGCAGCGACCCTGGACCGCAGGCCAGCTAGTGGCTGATACCGTCAGCCAGCTATGGCCCTTATGTAGTATTGTGAGTAGGTCCTGTGGCCGCCGTCGCCGTTTGCTACTAGGCTTTGACTATTCCTGCTTGTCACTATCTTTCACAACGTTGTATGTAACAACTGTGTCGCACCTACCGTGTCTCCGCCCTATCGCCTACGAGAAGCAAGGAAAACAGTATATAACCACCTAGTATATAACCACCTACAATTCCATCTCCCCTCCTAGCAGAAAACGGAACTATGTCTTCAGCATTGTCTTTTTTCAGAAATCTTGAGGCCATTTTGGTAGCCACAAGTGGCGATCAAAGCCTGAATCTGGGAAGGTGGTCAACCGCCAGTAGAGCGCTAAGCGCCCCTACCTTAAAGGAGGGTCCGGGGGGCATAGCCCCCCGGATTATATTAGGGGGGGGGGGGGGCGGGGGGGGGGGGGGGGGGGGGGGGGGGGGTTAGAACTCATTTTGAACATGGATGACATATGTTACACTGGTTTGTAACAACTTTGTCAAGCATCTAATTGTACAGAAAAGTAACCACTGGATGTACTACTACAACCTAGCCCCAACATTCCGGCAGACCTATAACATACTCACTATTAAGTTATCATCAATACACATTCCTTGCCCATCAAAAGAAAAGGGTCTGCTTGATCAAATCACATCTTGCAAAAATTGATACTATCAACTGTGGTGGTAGTATTTGGGGTGGGGTGGGGTGGGTCTTCACACACATACACTCTCATCCCTCATCACACCTGTCTCCTGTGTTGGTGCAACCTCTGCAGGCATGGCCTGGACCTTTGACTTAGCAATTTCCCCAAGGCAGGGGTTGCGGGGGAGGGGGCCGCGCCCAAGGTCCGGCCTCTCCCATGAATTCGACGAATAGAGATGGGTCTTTGGGTAGGACGTTGGTAGAGGGGTGGGTGGTGCGAATATACTCGCATGGCCGTTATAACGGGTTTCAGAGGAGTAGTCGCGACTGGATTGAAGACGCTCGACAAACTTGTCATTGCCACGACTGCCTTTGGTAGTTACAGACTGCGCAAACTCTGCTGTCTTAACACGGGTGGCGCAGACGAACGCGGTTTAGTTAGATATATTTCGGCCATACCTGGCTATGCCGTTGCAATAACCAACCAATCAACAAACTAAGCTGGACTGGACAGGTGCATGTGCCCACCCATCCACCCATCACCCCTCAGGGCCTGGTGGAAGTTGGAACGCGGATGTAACTCCACGGGCTGCACTACTGTACTTTCTGGCTTGGGCAGTTGGCCTCAGGGGTCACTTTCAGTTCTGGTCTCTGTCAGGTTCTCACAAGAGCTGCCTTAGAGCTAGCTAGCTACCTACCTGGGCTGCTAGCTAGCTAGCTACCTACCTGTGCGACCCAGGTGCGACCCAGGGCACAAATCACTCACTCGCGGTCGCACTTCGTGGCGACCAAGGGCCCATGTCGCCCTAATCTCGCACACCTGAGGGTCGCACGGTGGTCGCACCTGGGTCGCAGATTTGGCGACCGGTCGCAAAAAAGAAAACTGCTTCTGTCCAGGCGTTCTGATCCCTGCATAATACCGGTATGTTATGAAAGAGGCAATTTTCATCTGTCCTGAAGACCCTTCTATACAAAAACGTTACAAATTTCAGGCTTGAAAACAAGTTTACCCCTTCATCTAGGTTGTGATCAAAAGCAAAATCGAAAGCATAAAATCGAAAGCGGATCACATTTTTTGTCTCTGTGATCAGTCCCCTTTTGGTCCGCTTTTGGTGGGGAACAAAATCAGACCAAAATCGGACCCAAAGCTAAATCGACCAAAACCAAAAGCAGTGTGACCTACCCCTTAAAGGGTCTCGTTAGATCCCACACATGATCAAGCCCTTGATGAAAGATTAGTCAGACGACTGATGTTATACACGGTAGCCCATGTGGGGGAATAATCGCAACTCAAGCTGGCAGCTCGACTGGAAACGTGAGACAGTTGCAAATTCGCACTGCACGCTATAAGCCTGGGGGACAGTATCGGGCAGTATGGGGGGACGAGGTAGACGGTGGCGGTGGCAGCCTCAGCGTGCGTGCGTTGATGAGGCGAACTCTGGCACCAAGCAAGTACCGTCCGTTGGTCCCTAGCACTACGACGAAACGGTTGTCTTCGAGGCGTTCTCTCTCTTGGAACACCGCTCTTGGAACACCGCCCGGTGAACACCGCCTCCACCAGGGCCTCCATCGTGACCAAGCCACGCCTGCCGGCGTTGCATTTCTTCTCCCCTGAGCTTCCATCAAGATCAAGAACTAGCAGTCTTCAGAACGTGCCCTTGATCCAAGCTCCTCGTCGTCAGTACCCAAGATCGATTGATCGCTGGTGTTTGTCACCGGTCTTTAAGCCAGGCTTTCTAGCTTCTTCTTTCTTTCATTCAATCTACCCTCGCATTATCGAAGGTTAGCACCTTGATTTCCCCCTTGCAATCCCATTCCTCTTCCGCGCGTCACGAATCTTGTCGTGGTCCGGCCAGCGAGGCAACTGCGAGGACTAAGCAGCTTTGCGGATTTATCTGTAACGAATAATGGTGCGCAGGCTCATCCAATGGGGCATCAGCCCAACCACCCTTCCCAAATCTCAAAATCCCCAGATGCACTCATTTCCCGAAGCCTGTTGTGCATCTGATGAGTCCATCCCAATTCCTCTCCATCCCATTCTAAAAGGCTATCAGTTGACCATGCATGTTCAGAAGTTCTTTGCATCAGCAGACAAGTTTATGTGCCACGTGCTTCTGTCCTTGGCTCAATCTTGCATGCATCTTGGGAATGTTGATATTTAGGGGGGGGGCTTCTGTCGTGGGCTCAATCTGGCATTTGCCAACGATTCTTTAGCTAGAATGTGAAGGGGCTCTGCAATCTGGGACCACACGTCCATCTTCTCCACCTCATTTCAATTTATCAATGTATGATAGGAGAGGAGTGAGAATGGGTTGACCTGTTGGTCTGATCTGTGCACCTGTCCGCGCACAAACTCACTCAAACTAACAGGCACACACACACGCACTCACACACAAACACTGCGTGGCAATCAGATAATGCGTAAATGCTTCATGTTAGTATTGTATGCTGATGGTGTTTGTGCCTGATGGATGTGGACAGCATGAGTAGGTGGCGAGATGTAAGCTGGAGCGTGTAGGTGTAGTGCATGGGTGGTAGCCCAAGCTCAGGTGCAGAAGCGATCTGTGAAAACAAAACCCACGGTAGCCTTCCCCTGAGCAATCGGATGGAAAGGTTCCCTTCAGTTCACACCCCGTTGCAAGGTGTAACAATTTTCAATCTTAGAGCATGGGTGGGGTGTGTGGCAGTTCACAATTCAAACTTTGCGGTCATCCTGCCATGCTTCACAGTGCTCGCTCCTATTCTACCTCAACCGCACCCTCACCTACATCCTCGCCCGCACCCACACCCACATTCACACCCTCACCCACATCCACACCCTCTCCCACACCCGCACCCTCACCCACACCCTCACCCACACTCTCACCCACACCTCCACCCACACCCACACCTGCACCCTCACCCTCACCCACCCGTCTGAGATGTGTTGTTTTGGGGAGACAGTCAAGAAAACTGATCCAAATAGAAACAAACAAAAAACCCAACAAATAAACCAACACACCCCACAAACACACAAACAAACACACCCACAAACACACAAACTAATTAACAAACACGCAGACGAACAAATAAAAATACCTGCAGACGAAACCAAAAAAAATCTATCAACAATCATCCTTCTCTTCTCAGGCGGTTGACCCCGTCTCCTTCCATTCCATTGTCGCATGCAGAAGACACATGGGACAGGCCCAGAACCCTCCCCCAGGGAAATGATAGCCCCCCCCCACCCCACCCCCCCCCACCCCCCCTATTGGCGGTTGGCCCCAGTGAAAGCAAACAGGCTGGCCCCCTCAACCTCACGCCTTGTAACAAGGCGAACTATGTATTTATTTATTTGTGTATCCTTCTCTTCTCAGGCGAGTGACCCAAAAGAAGTGTCGGCAGAGCCAAGCCAGGCCAACGAAGAACCAGACAAGATGGAGACAGACGCTGCCCCCGTGGCAGAAGAGAAGATGGAGACACCCACAGAGGCAACAGCTGCTCCTGTTGCACCGTCCACAGCTGGAGCTGCAGCTTCAAAACCCAAGGCAGCCAAGAAAGAAGCCAAGCCAGAAACACCAAAAGAGAAGAACCACACCATAGTCATGGTTCAGACGTCGAAGCATGACTCCACCAGGTTCTACTTTGACCATGCCAGTCAGGCCGAAGCCATTGAGGGTGTACTTCGGATGTACGAAACCAGATTGAAGGAGTTGAACCCGGGGGCGAAGACCATTACCTACGACCTGACATCTTTAACACAGTACATGGATGATCTGGTGAGTGGGTGGGATAGTCTCATGACCTGGTGCGTGGGCGGGATAATTGAGTGAGTGGATGGCCTGGTGAGTGGGTAGGATGGTCTCAAGATATTGCGCGTGGGTGTTAAATGGTCATGTTGTGGGAGAACCTTAGGGCGAAGATCATTACATACGACCTGCCCTCTTTGACACAGTACATGGATGGCCTGGTGAGCGTGTGAAAGACCTGGTTTACTGTGTGCACCAACCATGAAGGCACAGGTCGTATATATATAGGGTATATATTTGGTGTGAGCAATAGTCAGTTTTGTATATTGCCTTGCCTTATCCTGCTTGCAACCCGCCATCCAATATGTAGGGTAATAGGGTATTTACCTGGTAGGGGCAATAGTCTGTTGTGTATGTTGCCTTGCCTTATCCTGCTTGCAACCCGTCATCCAGATATGTAGGGTATTTACTTAGTGGGATAAATAGTTTGTTGAAGAAAAGGTTCATGCTAAAAAGATGTTGGATATGCGAATATATAGCAACCTGTCATCCTACTATATAGCTGGCGCCCATGATCTCCTCAAACAACCTGACATACACAAGTGCATCTACCTAATAATGGAAGCTAACAGCACCCCCACTTGCCCTCATGCCTACCACTTACCACCTGCTCTCCTCAGGCTGGCCAACATTGGTGCTGACTGTACGTATCTTGGATATGCATGTGTGTATATATATATATATATATATATATATATATATATATATATATATATGTACTAGTACATTGCCCGTGTGGCCGGAGGCAACCCGCCACCCCACCCACCCAGGTCCTGGGTCCTAGTACAGTAGCCCGTGTGGCCGGTGGCCACCCCTTCCTGCCCCCCCACCCTACCTCCTTCTTCCTCCCTCCCTCCCTGTGTCCTCCTTCCTACCCCCTCCCTCTTTTCTGCTTCCTATCCTCCTCTACTTCCTCTTCACCCTCCCTCCATCTCTCCCCATTTCCTGCTTTCTTACCCTTGACCCTACCTCCATGCCTCCCCCTCCCTTCTGTCCCCCTCCCACTTTCCTCTCCCCCCCCCCCCCCCCCCCCCCCATTCTCTCAACCCACCATCCCTCCCCCCATGCACCACGATTAATTCACATACTCCCCTACCTGCCCCCCCGAACGTTCGCGATACCAAACTCGCCGAGAAAACCGAACATGCCCAATCGCAAAGCTACATGCCCGAGGCTTGTTCTTCCAAGTTTACCCAGGCAGCATTTAAAGATGTTGGGTTGACCCGGGGTTGACCAGACAAATCCTGGTAGCATAGGCTTCACGCCTGGACTGGATGTCTGCCACGGACCGCTTTGGGACAGCAGCAACGGCTAATCGTCGACGCTGATTAGCATGGTTCCTTTCCTCGTCGTTCTGGCTAGAACCGTTGCACGCTGCCTTGCAATATTGAGACCCTCCTGCCATCTAAAAAATGTTGCTGCTGCGGTATCATGGAGGTCTCAAGAAGCAAACGTTTTTAGGTAGAAGGGATGAGCGCCGCAAGCGCGATAGCTCGCAGATGGAAGGAATGCCCATGACGATATGAAGAAAGTTGAAGTAATAACTTGCAACAACTCTCTGCAAACCGAACAAATGCGATGCGATGGAAAAGCGAAAGAGCGCATGCTTGATATGAATGGTGGCAAGGCTCGCAGGCGGAGAGATAAATTATCAATGATCAGCTAAACGTCGACGCTGGTTGGCATGGCTTCTGTCCTCGTCGGTCTCAAGGGGTCGCCTTGCTCGCTGAGTTGCAGTATTCTCTGCCCTTGTAACGGATCTGAATCGTTACACCATAGCGACATTCGGCAAAGAAGTCATATGATGTCCGAGTACTAATCCTCTAGTACATATACCCATTACTCCCGTTACAGCCCTCTTTGCATCAAAAATTGGTTGCTGGTGCGGCAGCATAGTGGCCTCCAGAAGCAACATATTGTAGAAGATGAGCCTAAGCGCCATGTGTGCTAAAGGTCGCGAAGAACGAAACAAATGACGAAGGATTGAAACTACTTGATTTGTGTTTGAGGCATGGATGCGGAAGGAAGATCACGACAGCGGAACAGGTCTGTGTTGCGTGAATGGTAGGGCTTTGTGGACAGAGAGTAATGCGGAAAGCGCAGCAAGGTGCAGCGAAGCTCAGTGGAGAGCACAGAAGAGTTGGAGAATTAGTTTGGTTGCGTAGCTGGTCTGGTTTGTTTGAAAACTGAAGTAGGAGGGTGGAAGAGATAAGTACGTCGTACTGTCGTCAAGGGGTTTCGGAGGCGTCGCGTGGTTTCGGATCCCTCACCGCAAAAAGTTTGCGTGAAATCCCTGTATGTCTACATATATATATATATATATATATATATATATATATATATATATATATATATATATATATATCGCATTGCAACCTGTCAACCTACTGTATAGCTGGCGCCCATGAGCTTTACCGACAAACTGATGTACACAAGCGCATCTACCTAATAATGGAAGCTAACAGCACCCCCACTTGCCCTCATGCCTACCACTTACCACCTGCTCTCCTCGGATTGGCCGACATTGGTGATGGCTGAACGTATCTTGGATATGCATATGTATATATCGCATTGCAACCTGTCAACCTACTGTAT
Source organism: Chlamydomonas sp. ICE-L (assembly GCA_013435795.1). Classification (NCBI taxonomy): domain Eukaryota; kingdom Viridiplantae; phylum Chlorophyta; class Chlorophyceae; order Chlamydomonadales; family Chlamydomonadaceae; genus Chlamydomonas; species Chlamydomonas sp. ICE-L. Next base: position 90,025,465 of record JACBWV010000610.1, read on the forward strand.
AGCTGGCGCCCATGAGCTCCTCAGACAAACTGACATACACAAGCTCATCTACCTGATAATGGAAGCTAACAGCACCCCCACTTGCCCTCATGCCTACCACTTGCCTCCTGCTCTCCTCGGACTGGCCGACATTGGTGCTGACTGTAGAGAGAGATCAACATCCTCAGGTAGGTCGCCACAACTCTCATGAAGTGATGATTAACACAATCAAATATTGTTATGGTACGACTACTAGGTCGAGACCTAGTACACACCAGTTCTGGTCAGTCTGTGAAGTGATGTTTGACGCAATCTAATATGTATTGAATTATTGCTAGGGTTGTCAAGTACGATCTCGTATAGATATGTTGTGTAGATATAGCCAAGATACCTGGATATAGCGTATGATATATCGTACAGTATCGTATGATATACCAATATATTGTACAGTACATTGTGTGATAGCATATTATGTATCGCCCGATAATCTAGGGGACCAGTACAATATTGACATCCCTAATTATCGCACTGATCAATTGGGTGTCCAATCCACCTTTTCCTCGGACTTTGATTCCACTCAGTTGGGATCAGTTGAGACTTTGATTCCACTCAGTTAGGATCAGTTGGGATCATTTGGGAATGCTGTGATCATGCCCATTGATTGGGCGTTGATTGTGTCAGGATCTGACATAGTATGATAACGCCTGGTGGGGCGTGGTTTGAAGGGAGCTCTGTCTTGCGGCGGTAGAGAACGGGCTGCTACTTTACCTTGACTGTGCTACCATGGCGGTTAACAGCGACCACGAACACTAAAGCGCACCCGTAGGGATTTGAACCCAGCACCTTCTTCAGTCCAGCAAAATGATCAACCATTGAACCGTTCGCTGAACCGGGATAGGGTCTGACATACTCTCATAGGCGTTACCGGTACCGCCCAGAGGCGTTACCATAGGCGTTACCGGTTCTTGGAGTACCGCCCCTAAGACTAAGGGTAGACCTATGGGGCTCACTAGCAGGTCTTAGGCAGCTCTTCTTTTAGCCACCTGTCTGAGATAACAAGATCTAAATAGCTGCCAACTATAAATATGCTTTCTTAGGTTGTTTACGTTCGGTAGCCTTAATGGTTTCCTACGAATTAAGTTTAGTTGCTGCTTTATTAAGCATTACCATACATCCTCTATCAGATGTTTAATCAGGTCCATTGGTTGTGTGGAAATTACAGTGAGAAACGAAGTGAGAAGAGATGCAAGACCTCCTGAGACAAGTTATATGCAGTGCCGCCTGCAACGCTAACAATTGGCGGAGAGTGATCGCGATGGAGCGACAGCGACAGGTGGCAACGGAAGCGAGTTAGTTATGAGACCGTTGGCTGACGTGTCAGGCTTCATCACGGTCAGATGGATGGTTGGATGGTCGGTCGGTCGGTCGGTCGGACGGACAAATGGGTAATCCTGGGGGCTCCCGCCCCCCAGAAGAAGGGGCTCCGCCAAAAATTGAGATACTCAACAGGAATATGGCAAATCTGCCCAATCGAGCAGTACTGTCGTAACTGCCTGGGCTTAAAAGAGATGGACCAGTAATATGAGCGAGAAAAAAGTAGTTAGCAGTACCATGGCAAATCGGGCGCATTGGTAAAGGATATTCCACCCTGTCATATTTAGGGGCCGGCATATCATATGATGATGACCAAAGGCGAGTATGATATCATATAATATCATACAAATTGCATCATATGATATCACTAAATGGTAAATTTAGCCTAGCCAGGCCGCCGGCATCATATGATATCATTTTACCGTTCCCTTTTCACATTGCTATGATTTCTTGTACTGCTTGCTTGGGGGTTGATTGCTCTGATCAACTGGTTGCTATGGCTTATTGTACTGTTTGCTTGGGGGTTGATTGCCCCTATCAACTGTATTGCTATGACTTATTGTACTGCTTGCTTGGGGGTTGATTGCCCCTATCAACTGTATTGCTATGACTTATTGTACTGCTTGCTTGGGGGTTGATTGCCCCTATCAACTGTATTGCTATGACTTATTGTACTGCTTGCTTGGGGGTTGATTGCCCCTATCAACTGTATTGCTATGACTTATTGTACTGCTTGCTTGGGGGTTGATTGCCCCTATCAACTGTATTGCTATGACTTCTTGTACTGCTTACTTGGGGGTTGATTGCCCCTATCAACTGTATTGCTATGACTTCTTATACTGCTTGCTTGGGGGTTGATTGCTCTGATCGACTGTATTGCTATGACTTCTTATACTGCTTGCTTGGGGGGTGATTGCTCTGATCGACTGTATTGCTATGACGTCTTTTACTCCTTACTTGGGGGTTGATCCTCAGATCAACTATCTACATTTGATGTAGCCCCCTTGGTAATATGTATTTAATTTCACTGGTCGAAACTCGGCAAGTCCCTTCAGTCTAGTTGCCTCCGTGTTGACTGTGACATGCAGTAGGCTGGCGGATTGCCGTCAATAAATATATCAATAACTAACACAACCGCTTCTCATTTGCTCTAACTTGCAACCAAGACATGTATGTATGTTACAGTCTAGGGGTAGGCCAAATGGGCTAAAGGGACTTGCCCAACCGTATAAGAAGGGCTTGAAAGAAAAAGCACTGATGAACTGAACCCCAAACAATCGTTTAACCGACAGGGGCCCTGAGTTCGTGCTACAGTGATAATTAATTGCGACCAAGACATGTGTTAAACTGTAGCAATCCACCCGATTGCATTAATTACTCGGGAGTGTGGTGTGCTAGTGTGTATACTTCCATTGTTTACTCCTGCTGCAGAGGGTGAGCAGCCTGAAGGCTGATAGACCGTGGACCACAAATAGACCAAAGACCACAAATTAAATTCGCATTTGCTCTGACTTGCAGCTGGGACCCCACCATCCAAGGCTACAAGAAGTGGGACCGCAAGTGGTTGAAAGCTAAGCTGCAAGAGCTGCTGATTAGCATCGCTCAGCCTCGCAAGACCTGATCGGATCTGGTCGTAATGATCATTTATTTGTACCGTCACATCGTGGATGCTTTACTAATCCCCTTGCCAGAGCAGGCTTCCTATTGTTTCCCTAGTAGGATTGGTTTTGTTTGGTTACTTGGTGTGTCAGTTTCGAGGGGGACAGGTCACGCCTTTCATTCTGTAAACTGTTTTATTTGTAAAACTGGACCCCGAGTCTCCTGTTCACGTTTCTGCCCCCTGTTTCTGGTAACTTTCTGAGTCTGTCATACCACACTCAAACTACGTTACATGGCTCCAGGGGGGGGGTCCTTGTATGCCTCATGCATCTTGCACCTTTTGAATGAAAATATATCACTGCATAGCCATGTAGACCAAGTCTATGGCTCTGTGAACCTACTCGACTTTTTGTCTTTGGGCGCATTTGATTCTTTGGCATTCGGACTTATTCAAGGTACCTTCTACTTCTTGGAGACGAGGGGGCTGAGCCTGGCTTGTGTGCACATCAGGGTTGTCCAAACGGACCCCAGAAGTTGCTTCCTGGGACGCACCCAAATAGGTAGGTTGGGTCCAGGGACGCAGCCGATTTCGTAGGTTGCGTCCTAGGACGCAGTAAAGTTTGAAGGTTGCGTCCCAAAAATTCCTCTTTCCCCCTCCCACAGCAACAGCAGCTTGATGCGTCCCACTGCGTCTCATTTTTTCTCCATGCTTGATGCGTCCCACTGCGGCCCACTGCGTCTCAATTTTTCTCCATGCTTGATGCGTCCCAGCAGCAGCAGCAGCAGCGGGCTTGGTAACAAAAAAATCATCCAGCCTTCGCTGCTTGGTCGGAGCATTGGGCGTGCCGCTAGATTGCATTTTGACGGTTCGAATATTTTTGGAGAGATCGACCAGAATAAATCGATCACATCAAAAATTATAGGCTTTAGACTAGGTTGCTGTTTGAACCCCGCTCATCCACTCAGGGCCTGGGGGCATGTGGGGGATTTTTAGGTTCGAGTCCATTCAAATTATGTGGCTGAGAGAGTCCTTTGCGTCCTGCACCACCCACTGAGACACTCTCGAGTCGGACGCATCAGACGCATTGGGGCGCATTGGGACGCATGAGAACGCAGGGTAATGAAGTGAGACGCAACTAACTTCCAAAACCTGCGTCCCGGACGCAACCAATATATGAGGCTGCGTCCAGGACGCAACCGACCCTGCCAATGTTGCGTCCTGGGACGCAACGGCCCTCCCCATGTTGCGTCCTGGGACGCAAGGACGTGCGTCTTGGACTACCCTGGTGCACATGCATGTTGACAACATGTCCCATGAAACGGTATCAGCCACTAGCTGGCCTGCGGTTCAGGGTCGCTGCCCTGGCCGGACCTCTCATACTCGAGGTAGCTATGGTACGACTGATATGTCGTACCATAACATATTTACATGTACCGTAGGCGCATGATATAATGGCGGGAAATAGAGATGGCGGAAGGCAATCCTGAAAGGGGTTATATTCAGTGCTGCGCATAAAGGTTGGCGATTTTTACAGATTTGGGGGGCTCCGTAAATTGGCTCAGGTTACCAATGGCGGAATCCTTTTTACGATTTTTGGCGGAGCCCCCCCTTCTGGGACGCGGGAGCCCCCAGTGTTACCCATTTGTCCGGTCAACCGACCGACCGCGACCGTCTGACCATGATGAAGCCAGGCACGTCAGCCAGCGGTCTCGTAACTAACTCGCTTCCCTTGCCACCTGTTGCTCCGTCGCGATCACTCTCCGCCATGTTTTTAGCATCGCAGGCGCAGGCGACGCTGCATCGAACTTGTTCGCTTTAGCCCTCTCTGGACCCCCCCAGGGTCAAGAGAGGGCTAAGTTCGCCCCATATCTCTCTCCGTCTCTCCGTGACTCTGTCCAGGCGTTTGAACGATCCCGGGCACGTCCGCACCCAAACATTTGGTTCATAGTTGGAGTGCGCATGACTAGAGTTATCAGCAATTCAGCATCGCAGCGGTCAATATTCTTCACACAAGTTGTTCAATGTTTCGGCCAAATGGGTGGTATTTCAGCCGGAGGGCTCTGGCCTCTGATTTCAGCCGTACTTCCAGGTAAAGGCCGGGCACTGGGTGAAACGGGTCCCGGGAAAAAAACATGTGTCTAGACCGCGATGCTGATGCTCAAAATGTTTTGCTGGGTGAATTATTGATCGGTGTTTGGGAAGGTCATGCACATTCAATAATAGTATAGATTCAATGTGCATTTACAAAAAAATGATCCACAAACCAAGAATAATGCCCCGTATCGGTCTCGAATAGGTGACCTTGGCGTTATTAGCACCACGCTCTAACCAACTGAGCTAACAGGGCCTACTCACAGGCGATGGCTTAACCTCCCATTACAAAATATATGATCCCGAAGGGATGGCAGAAACACAATCCACAGACTAAGTGGCTATCAGTGGGCAGTTGCCTTCTCCTCCAGCCCCCCCCATGTATCTCTCTTGCACCTACTCAGCCCACAGCTAGGATGGGTCCTCCCCCGCTCGCCCGCCACCCCTCCCCACTCCACAGGGTTCCCTGTCACTCTAACCAAACTCAAGGTTAAGCATGGCACCGCCTTGCAGAGTGTAGCAACAAAGGGCCTCCAATCTGAGGCACGGGCTACGTACGTGAGCCTTGCCTTGGGTCCACCTTACTGCCCACGGTATCTCTCTGCCCGGACACGGGCGTTTGCTAGGCTGCTTCCTTCACTCTGGTCCCTTCCTTGGGAAAACAGCCAAAAGGACATTTTGTGGCGCCTTATGGCCGATGGCGTTCCAGGGGCCTCCTCCCGGGTACAGTTCCGCTGCCCGTTTTGCCCTGATGTGCCTTCTGACTGCGACCCCCGCCTCCACTGCTTTTGGACGTGCCCCGTTGCTTTAGCGGTCCGTGAGGCTCTCCAGGTTCCCTTGGCCACCCTTTCTGCCTGCCCCATCCAGAGAGCTAGCCTCTGGGTGTGCAACCCCCGCCCCTCCTCAGCCATGGATACCGATGTGTGGGGAATTGTTTGCCTTGCGGCCCTGTCAGCTATGGATCATGGCCGCCGGCAATTGTGGAGGATAGCCTCCTCTGTCCGTGGTGAGGCCACTTCCGGCCCTCGCCAGGCCACTCTGTATGAGTTATGGGGCCTTCCACCTCCTCAGGTGCCAGCTGTTCGCCCCCTCTCAGAGCGGGCTGGAGCACTTGCTGTGTCTGATTTCTGGGCTCGCATTGCTGATTTTGTCGCTACAGAAGAGCCCCCTCCTGAGTGGGAGGACACGGTGGGAGATGATCACTCCTTTATCAGCCACGGTGGGTCCCGTGTTAACATGGAGTTCCCTACCCTCCACACATGTCAGTGGCGGATCCTCCGATGGCCCAGGACCATCCCCCCGACCATTTGCTTCTCTCCAGAATGAGCTTCTTCCCCTAATCCTCCCTGACAGCCTGGATGACTAGCTTGGATTTGTTCTTGTCCCTTTGTAGCAACCGTCTTGTTTCTGGCGGTGTAGATGATGGGGGGTAGCTTCTGTTTTCACTTCTCGAGTCTCCGTTTGACTCTTGACCTGTTGGCTGCTCTCCTGTGCCCTCTCTCCGTCCTTTAGCTTAATGGTTTCTTGACAATAGGCTATGGACTCTCTTAGCTTTTCCCCGCTGGTCTTGGTCTTTCGCTTTCCCACGCTTTTTATCGTGTTAGTAGTTAGTCTGCTAGGTTGTTAAGTGTCCTTTCTTAGCTGTGCTCTTCCTTGTGGCGTTTTGGCTGACGGCTTGGCCTTGTGTTTGCCTTTAGATAGGGAGTGTTAAGGCCGCCTTTTAGAGCTCTATGCCTCTCTCCTTGTTTGTTTGGTGATTTCCTGTGCCTTTTGTCCTTCACGTCTTCTTGTAGAATCTCGCTTTTTAGGCCTCGGCAACTCTCAGCCTTCTACTATATACACTTAATTCGCTAGTTTCTCTATGCCTTGGTAGTTCGCATTGCTTGTTTGTCAAGCCTTTTATTTGCTCTTTCGTACGCTTTTTGGAGGTCACCTCCTGGACCAGGTTCTGAGGGGTATGTTTGCCCAAACCCCCATCTGTTATAAAACTGTCCAGCTGCCACGGCGCTGGTTCAGTCTCGACATTGATTTTTGCTGAGTATGTAACTATATCCTCTCACTAAGTGGCCATTGTAATCTTTCTTTACAGAACTTTCTCGACAGTGATGTGCTGAGTTTATGTAACGAACCCTCTCTCCTATCTCTCTGCTCTCTCTCTCTCTCTCTCTCTCTCTCTCTCTCTCTCTCTCTCTCGAATTTCCAATATGTGTGTTTGTAAGTATGTTTGTATGTTGCCAAAACCCTCAGTGTTATAAAACTGTCCAGCTGCCCCCGCGCTGTTCAGTCTCGGCATTGAATTTTGCTGAGTATGCAACAATATCCTCTCTCACTTTCCCAAGTATCCTCTCTCTCACTTTCTCCATGGGTTGCATTTGTTTTTTTATCCTAGGATCTCCTGTCCATCTGTGCAATATGATTGTGCTGATTGACTTGCGCTTTTTTCTGTTGAGAGCATTATTCGCTGCATATTCAGGTGCTCAATACCCCGTTTCAGAAAACAGCGCCCTCTTTAGATATGTATGATGCCTAATGTCTATCGCCCAGTGTACCTGGCGGGGTGTGGTGTAGAGTTGCCTTTTCGTTTTAGACCATCCTGTCATCCTGTTACGGTTGGGCAAGTCCCTAAAGCCTATTTGGCCTACCCCCGGGCTGGAACGACATACAACATTCATACATAGTCCGGTTATGTTTACACGTCCCACCTGGACGAGTCTTTAAACTGTATCATCTGGGGAAAACCTGCTTACCTGGTATGCTCCCTGTTTTCTGGCGATATGCTCATTGTTTTTTATTTCAAGTTCCTACAGGTCAGCTGGCGTCCCAGGCCCAACCCAGGTAGCAAATGTGCGACGGTGGCTCAAATCACTTCACTGGCACCACACACGTTGCGACGCAAGGCCCATTTCCGGCAATACTGCTACACCTGAAGGATGCACAGAGTCGCTGAATTTGCGCTGGCAAGAATAACTCAGTATGCTCTCTGTTTGTGTGGGTATCACATGGGGGGACTTGGAATTGGAAGACGGTGAGGAGCCCAAAGTTGGTTGAAAAACCATGCACCGATCCGATCAAATCTAGGTAGTTTCCACATGTTCTGATTTCGTTACATGCTCCGCACTCATCCCGCACTACACAGCTTATATTTTCAGCTACAAGCAGCATTTTCCAGGCAGCTCCCTGAGCCAGCTTCTGGGGCATGCCTCAAGATGTCTGCTCCAAGAGCAAGTACATAAAAGTTGGTTGTGCCAGCTCCAGGGTGAATACCCCAAGAGCAGTACAGAAAGTTGGTTGTGCCAGCTCCAGGGTGCATCAGGTAACACCACTTTTGTTTTCCTAATACTACTCCTCCCATTCAAGGCTGGTTGACCATGAAATCAACTAAACAGGATCACTGGAACACAATGCAATCATAGCATCAACAGTAACAGTGAAATATCAGCATAATCTCAGTGAAATCACTGCACAGTCTGGGTGAAATCTCAGCATAGTCTCGGTGATATCACGGTACAGTCTCAGAAAATCAAAGAACAGTCTCAGTGAAATCACATAATACTTTCAGTAATATCAGAGAACAATTTCAGTAAAATCAGAGTGAATCTCGCCAAGCCTCTGCTTATCTTTGTTATAAATGCGATGGTAGCTTGTCCAGTTGAGGTAGGAGACCGCTCCCCACCCGCGTACGACGGGCTCCCTTAACACCACGCCCCACCAGGCGTTATCATTACCTTTTTTGTTGTTGTTATAAATTCATAATCACTCAAAGATTCCTGCCTCTGGTCAAACAGGTCTTGCACATCAGCAGGGTCTGCCTGGGTGCTGATAACACCAAGCTCGTCCTCCTCTTCATCATGATCACTCACAGACGCCCACCCTTTGGTCATCCTTATCTTATCTTTGTTGTGAGCATTCGAAGATGCTGCCTCTGATGTCGATCAGGTTTTCAACAATAGCAGGGTCCTGCCTGTGTGCTGATGTCACCAAGCTCGTCCTCCTCTTCAACATGATCTCTCACGGCCGCCCCACCCTTTGGTCATCCTTATCCTATCTTTGTTGTGATCATTCGAAGATGCTGCCTCTGATGTCGATCAGATCTCGTACAACAAGAGGGTCTGCCAGAGTGCTGATGTCACCCAGCTGGTCATCATCAGAGGAAGCTACCTTGCGAAGGATGCGGCGCATAATCTTGCCAGATCGGGTTTTGGGGGAGACCAGAGGGGGCCCCTGTAGTAGGGGTTTAAGGTATCGGGCGTTAGGGCTCAGATATTAGGGTTAAGGTTGAATGTTTAGGGCTAAAAGGTTGTGCTGTGTGTTCGTGTGATGAGGCCAAATTAGGAAGGATACGGCGCATGATCTTGCCATATCGTGTCACGGGGAGACAGAGGGAGCCCCTGCAGTATATGGTATCGGGCACTAGGGTTCAGGATGCTGTCTGAGTGAGCTTCGTCGTCCACCAGAGTGTCATACTCATGCCCTCTAAGTTGTGTGTTGATTGTTGTACCGGGTCGTTGTGTGTGTGACGTGTTCGGAGAGGGTGTTGGCGTGTTGAGTGTCAAGTTGACCGAACAGCGCACATGCTCATGCGGCCAGACAAAATACATGCAATTAGACATCCAATGCCATAGCTTAGTGTCTGCGTGAGCTTCTTCTTGATTCAACAGAGCGCTTGACTCACATGCTCTTCTTTCGAGAAGCCCAAATGGGCAGTATTGTGTGGGGGGGGGGGGGAGGTGCGTGGTGGTGATGGGTGTTGAGTTCTTTTGTGCTCTGGTCTGTTGTGTGTGGGTGTTGTTGGTGGGGTGGGTGGTGGGTGGTGGTATTGAGTTTGGGTAGGGTATGGGGTAGGTTTGTTTGGGTTGTTTGTTTGACAACAGCTACATGGACTTGGACGACCAGAAATGCATGCAATTAGGACTCATGCCATTTCTTGGTTTCCGGTCACCACTTTCAGAGTTTAACTTTTCAGCTACAAGCAGCATCTTCTAAGGCAGCTCCCCTGACTGGCTATTCAGCCTAACCTGGCGCAACCTATTGCAACTCAAGGCTGGCAACAATTATTTGCTCACGACCTGCTGAAATAGTTTGGGTGCAACCCAGTGGCTGGCTCAGAGAGCTGCCAAGAAGCTGCTAAGAAAGACTGTAAAGAAAAAACCTGGGACCACTTACAGTGAATGAAATCTGGGACAGCGAAGGCGCCGATTGCTTCTCGAACCTGTCTGTTTGAGCTCCTTCTTTAACATATACGTCGTACTCAACGTGCTCCTTTCAAGGTCACAAAGGCATAGATGCCCTGGCCCCTGGGGGATGAGAGGGGAGAGGGAGTGTGTAGAGTGAGTTGTGGAGCGTGTTTGTGAGTGTGAGCATGGTGTGGGCGTGGTTGTGAGAGCGAGCTTTTTCTTCAAGACAGCGTCGTACTCAATGAGTCCATGCGCTCTTGCAAGGTCACGAAGGCATAGATGCCCTGGTCCTGAAGGATGAGAGGTGAGAGGGAGTGTGAGAGTGTGACCATGAGTGTGAGCATGGTTTGAGCCTAGGCTCGCGTCTTTCTTCATCAGAGCGTCGTACCAAAGGTGTCGCCGGCAGCTCCACGAAGGCGTAGAATGCCAGCTTTCCCTGAGGATGAGAGGTGAGAGGGAGTGTGAGAGTGAGTTTTGTGAGTGTAGCATGAGTGTGGGCGTGTTGAGAGAGCACTCCTGACTTCACCAGCAGCGAACTCAATGTCTCCATCTCGGGTCACAAGGCATAGATGCCCTGGCCCTGAGAGGGCAAACTTATAAGGGGGGGGGCGAGGGAGAGTAGACATAGTTAGTGGGTGGGCCAGGCAGGTTAGTTGGGAGTGGATGCAAATACACAGAGGCAGTGGGATCGGGGGAGCGGAGGGAGAGGGGGAGGGGGAAGAAAAACCAGAGGACGTAGGGTGTGGGGGGGGGGTGGGAGGGGGGGGGGTGGCGGCGCGCGGGGGCTAAGCAGCAGACATATATTAGTGGGTGGCCCAGGCAGGTGTAGTGGGGGGGGGGGGGGGGGGGGGG
>JACBWV010000610.1:90042746-90108756 GCA_013435795.1 Chlamydomonas sp. ICE-L
TTGGGAGTCCCTGCATCCATGCCTTTGTGAGCCCCTTCAGTATGTACTGGTCTATTGTAAACCAAAATCGCTTGAGGATGACGAGTCCGGGGGTTCGATCCTTGTTCGCTCTTGGGCGTTGCATGTCATCGTCACCCGCATGGTACTTCCAGATTGAGGTAGAGAAAAACCGCCTCCCCACCCGCGTACGACGGGGCTCCCTTAAACCAAAGCCACGCCCCTCAGGCGTTATCATTACCTTATGTATCAGAAAAAAACTTTTTATTTACCGCTACCAGTATTGGAATCGCTACCTTGGACTTCTGTTGTTGGCCAAACCTTCATGCTAAAACCCATACTCTAATGCTCGGCCCTCGCCTCCCAACCCTATCGGGCCCACCTACCCAAATCGCTACCAGGATCCACCTTGAAAAGCACCAAATCCCTAGTCGCTACCAGATGATCCCCTTTCTGAAACAAAAAAAAGCTCTGGTGTGCATACATAATTGGGGAACTGCGACTACTATAATGTTTGTTTAACTAATTTTAACTATATTAAAAAAAAACCATGAAACTAATATTGACTTAGATTTCAGAAAATTTATCCCTTTCAGGGGGGGTGGGGGGGGGGGGGGGGGGGGGGGTGGGGGGGGGGGGTCAACTTTTATAAACTTGCACTGCGCCCAGAGACCTGCAAGTTTGTAGCCTTTGCATCGTGCGACCGGTGCTTCCTGACGTGATCGGAATCTAGCGTTCGAATTTTTTGTTTGTTCCCACACAGGCCTGCGATTTCCGTAGATCACAAAAAGCCCACAGTCCGGAGTGCAGTGTATGAGTAGGGTCATGGGGGTAAGTGTGTGCGTGCGGTTTCAGCAGTGGTTTGGAAAGGGACGGTGGGGGTACGTGGGGAGAAAGAGTGTGTGAGTATGGGGTGGGGTAGTGGGCAGGGAGAGGTCAGGAAAGTAGTGGAATACTGTTTTGGTCTGCTTGGGGGTGGTTTTGAATGGTTTGCATGTGTGGTAGGGGTGGAGGGGCAAGCTTAAGTTAATGGGACGAAATTAATGGAGAGAATGGTATGTTTTTTAATGTGGTTGGGAAAGGGAGGTGTCGCACGAGGGGGGAGATTGGGCTGGGGGGTGTGTGGGGCACGGGGGTTCATGGGGAGAGAGAAACTGGAAGCGGCACTAGGGAGGGGGGCAGGCTATTTGAGTGGAGTAGGGAGCGTGCAGGTCCTAGGGGGGAGGGGTTGGTGTGGTGTTGGGGGGGGGGTGTGTTTGGGTTTTGGTGGTTTGTTGGTTTGGTTTCTTTGTGGGTTTGTTGTTTTTTTTTTTTTGTTTTTTTGCTTTTTTGGTTTTGGTTTTTTTGTTTTTTTTTTTTTTTGTTTTTATATTTTTTGTTTTTTCTTTTGTTTTTTTTTTTTTGTTTTTCTTTTTTGCTTTTTTTTTGTTTTTTTTTTTTTTTCCTACTCCTTCCTTCCTTGCCTTTCGTTTTGCATAGCGGTACATATTTTCAGCTGCAAATGGGGGAAATGTTTTGACTGCGTGGCATGTGAAGGAGGAGATGGGGGCATGTGGTTGTGGGTGGAGGGGGGGGGGAGGGGGGGGGGGGCATACAAGGCCCTGACCCCTTCTTAACCACTAGAGAAGCCAAAGGGGACTGGGTGGGTTTGAGGGGTGGACACCGGCCACAGGCCAAAGGCCAATGTACTCGTACATAATACATACAATACCATAATACAAACTTACTCTTATTCGTTGGTTACATGTCACATGTTGTGTAGGTGTGGAGGCATTTGGGCGTAGTAAGCTCCTCGCAGAGAGGGAGCGCTTATGGAGCTGACCCAAAGGAGGGGCAATTGGCTCTTGTTGTATTGGATTTTGGCTTGCCATATCTGGGGCGCTAGCTTTGCTTACTACCATTCGGCTACCTCCTACACTGCACCTCTTCAGGCTTTGTGCGTGGGACATTTCGCAATTTTGCGGAGAGAGATTGGGTGAGCTGTTGAGTAGGGGGGATTGATGGGGGAGCCCCAAGGGGGTACATTCAACCAAGATCGGCGAAGCAAGGAAGGTCTGGAGGTCCACCATGGGAGGTCGAGAATCGAACAGGCCCATGTCTATTAAAAAAAACAGGAAGAAAAAAAAACAGTGGAGGGAGGGGGTGAGAAACAGGGCAGTTCAAAACTGGCACAGCTCTTCAGGGCGCTTTCGCAGGCCACTGGGGAACTTTGGACCTTGCTATTACGATGGTTCTCTGCTGCTTGTGTGCTGAACGCAACCCTGTGGTTGGCCCTCTTGGCTTCAGAGTCTATGTGGCAGGTGTCGAGGCGCTCCTGCAATGCCCCATACATCGTGTGGATTGTGACTCTCAGCCTCTCTGTACTCCTCATTGCGATTGGTGCCAAGCGCCCTCGCCAATATCTCTGGAAGGCCCTGCTCCACAGTGGCGGGGTGGCTACCGGCTCCCAAAAACAATTTGAATTTGATTGAATTGCTAATGTTTTTCAGCCAATCAGGGCTGCTGCGCCGTCTCAAGTCAAGTCCCCCCTGCGATACCCACAGAAAACTAGTGACAACAGGGAGTATACTAAGCAATGGCAAGGACCAAAAAGGGGCAGTAAAGTAGGTAAAAGGGCAGTAGTCCTGTGGAGGAAGGAGGACGAGAGAACTTGTATTATGATTTATATGGTGGGGGGGCCCTTGCACCCAAAGAATCGGAGGGTCCCAGCTTACGAAGCGGGCAAAACAGGCAGAAGCTACCACTCTTCCTGCCTTGCCAAAATTGTTGAAGGAGCTGTTCAAAAACATGGGATGAATACATTGTCTGTGGGGCACATGGGCTGCACGGAGGCGTTGGTTGCTGGGCTCATGGTGGACATGATGGCCTGGATGTGTTGCTTCGGCTATTCCTGCTTAGGACAGTCCAGGATTGAAGTTGAAATTCAAGCGATGATAAATGGGCACTTGAGGGCTCATCTAGGGGGTTGAACTTGAACTTGGTTACATAGCTTCAGCTAGCAATTTGGCTTTATTTGGGCTGCCGTCGGTTCCCTTGGCTTGAACAGACCTTGCTTGAAACAGGTCGGGGACCGGTTGTTGTTAACATGGGAATACAGATGTAAAACCAAGGAGGTTGCTCTCTAGGTGTGCAGAGTTGTCTAAAACAATTTTCAAGCAGATACACGATTGTGTCCAATGGTTTCCAAGTACAAATACAACTATTTACATTGTTTCCAGAGTTGTCTTACTTGTTGCTCGGTTGCTCCAATGGTTCAACAACTATATAGAAGAGGGCCATTGTTCCATTTAATCCTTACGCATGAAACAAAACAAAAACATTGTTGCTCAATGGAACCATTGTGTAACAAAAATGTAAGACGCCCTAGTAACCATTGAAAAGGCGGAATCGTCCTAATTTCAACTTTGAGAAATGGGGAGGGGAGGGAGGGAGGGAGAAATCGAAACTACACCAGTAATCTTTCTCTAGAGAATACGAAGACGTGCAATCGTACCTCTAGCAACCTACTTGTTCGAATAATAGACCTTGCCACGGTCCATGGTGGCCGCCACTTTGGCGAAACCACTTGACATTTATGTAATTGGGCAGTCCTAATCTTCTTATTTTTCATTGCTCGGTTAAAAGAGGTTTTCGGTGCTGCACAGGGTCAAGCTAGAGGAAGAAGAATCAATCTCTCGGTTCTGAGAACTCGTCACACTAAAACCTAGTTGAAAATAAGGGATAAATCTAAATCTACACTTTCTAGCGCTCACGTTTGAAATGAAATTTAAGCGATGATAAATGGGCACTTGAGGGCTCATCTAGGCTGGGAGTATACCGTTGGCAGCAGATGCGTTCGCTCTTGTTGGTCGCTGATTTTATGAGTGACCCAGGATTGTTCTCCTGGGAGACTCCAAAATCTGCATCATGAAACGCAACGGACCCTCAAAAAATATTGTGACTGTCACGGAACAGGGCAGCGGCATAGACATAGAATCAACTCTAGGCGACAACGCTATTTAAGACATGCTATCAAGCTTGGGATAACATCCGGAGGAGTGGACTTGTTGTGTGCCAGGGCACCGCCAAATCTTATAAATGCGGGGAGACGGAGGAGAAAATAATTATTACAAAAGATAGTGGCAACCATAAAGGGACACAGGCGGAGGAAAGGGGGGCCGGGTAGCCTGGAAACCTGATCAGGGGTTACAGGTTAGGGGATTAGACAGGCGCGTGTCAAGAAAGAACCGGATGACTCAAGTCAACAGTTATAAAGGCTGACATCAGTACTGTCAGGGGGACCGATAGTTTCTAAGGAAGGACATAAAGTAAACATAAAGTAGTCACCAAGTTCTTAAAACGCGGTGAGGTGAGAGCACCGCAATTCATTCGCTGGAACAACATGGCTAAAAGTTTCTAACCCATATTACATTACTGTTAGAGTCTACTTGACCCACGAGGTGGTGTATGAGGACTCGGTGCTTTAAACAAAAAAAAGAAAGGAGGGAACCCAACAAAGCAAAAAAAAAACATTAATATATAAAATTAGTGATCCTATATAGCCTATGACTCTTCGTCTTCGGGTACAGAGCACAAGTTATTTTAGAGTTCTCCTAATTACATTGAACCTTGGCTTTCACTTGAACCTGGTTATATAGCTTAGGCCAGCATTTGGCTGCATGGCTCGGCGTCCGTGCTAGACTAGAAACAGGGGCCTTGCTGAAAAAACCAGGTTCAACGTTATGTTACAGGGGATAACAGGATAAAGAAATGCATTAACCAGAGGTTACTCTGAGGTTGTGCTGATTTCTCTAGAAAACAATATTCAAGCAGTTTTAAGCGTGGGGCGAGCAGATCTCCAATCGCGAGAGGTTTGCTTCCTAACTAAACGTCGATTCCCGCTGCTGTGATTAACTTGAGTGCAAGTTTAATCTCTTCATCAGTAACAAAAAAAAATGATGCAAAAAAATCGAAGGTGAGTGCTCCATTCAGCGCAACGGAGGCTGGTGGACCTGGAGGTCTTGGCAAGGTCCACTAGCAGTATGTCGTCTCGTGTGCCAATTCTGACGGCTTATGGCGGGGCAGACTCGGGCGTTGTTTAAAACAAAAGCTTGAAGCATTAGATTGCCTACCAGATCTTCCAGGGCTAATGGTGGCCCGCGGTGCGGAACCATGTGGCAATAAGGGGACCCAGGCGGGCCCTTTCGGCCCCCCTGGTCGTCATTACCCGGAAACCTAAAACAAAACCTTTACGGGAATAGAGAAGGAGTAACAAGTTTCGAGAAAAAAACAAGGCCCCATCTCCTGCAACTCTAAGTGATCAAGACTTCTGCCAAGCCCGCTTGGGTGTTTGTGGGGACGGGGGGAATGCGAGTCCAGGGGTGTCATCCGTCCTCTGGCAAAAAGGAAGAAGACTGGGAGGAAGCTTGGCTTCTTGGCATTGAGAATTCGGAACAATGATTCTTATTCGAAACCCGTGTATTTCTGGCACTTATATTTGGCACCGACTTTTACCCCGCCAACCAAAAAAGGTAGGCCTTCAGGCCATTTTTACCTGCTTGAAAAGTCTTAGCCGCAATCCTGTTCTCGCCACCTCGTGTATTTGTCTTGGCCACCCTCTACGGCTACTGGTCATTCCAGCCCCCTGAAAAACCGGAACGTTTGGGGGGGGCCTGATGTGGACTGTTTTAAAACGGCAGCTGAATTGCCGATGGATGCGCGAGTGATATATTCATCCACTAGTTAAGCTGGCCAATAATTGCCTGGAATCGGGGGGGGGCGAAAAACGGGGGGGTTCGATCACTCTCGAAGAAAGGGTTCGGCGGTGGCTTAGAGGTTATGGCGGGGTTCTGATCAGTACTAAAGTTTACCCAGCAGTAAGGCCCAATGGCCGAAAAAAAAGGCTGGATGTGGATTAGTGGAACCTCTGGGTAATCGTTCCCTCCCGGCTTAATGGCATCTAATCAGATGCCAAATAAGACTCGTGTCAGTTAGTAAACAGGGTGACAATGTTGTTGCAGTCCCAGGGATTAGGCCCGAGTAGGGCTAACGGGGGGACCGCCCAACGTGGCCGGGAGGGGCCAAAACGAAACAAGCATGAGGCATTACATCCAAGGCTTCGAGGGGGCCTTCCTAGCCCGCTCCAGTATCTTTTCTGGGCTGTTGCAGGGGGCCTCCGTATCCCTCTAGCCAGGGCCCTCCTCTGTGCACCGTTTTTTTTTTTTTAGCGGTTTGAAAGCTTAGGATTTTTTAGACAGACTCCGATAATAGGTAACCTGGATTTTGGTCCATTGACTAATAGTTCGCCAACCTTTCGGACCACCCTCGCGGGTAGCAAGTGCGATAATCCGACGCATCCTGTCGTCCCTGGTGGATTTACTTCGGGTTCAAAGCCCATGTGATGATTTTGTTAAGCGTTTGGCCGGAATGGGTAAAGGGTTGATGATCTTGAACACTGGTTTTTTGCCTGATTAACTGAGTATTTGGCTGGGGTGTTACCAGGTCAACCGGATTCATGGGGATTCATTGTTTTAGGTGCTGCTGGTTCTCATACGTAGGTTAACATGGCCCTATGTGTGAGTGCCTATTCCTCAGCACCTCCTAGGACTGACTTATAGGGTAGTCTAGATTGGTGGAGCGTTACGACGCTTTGTTTAGGCAGCTTCCTTTCAGCTGTCTTTCTTGGTTTTGGTGGAAGGTGGTACTTAATTCAGACCACCGTTATAGCGTCTTGATGGTTTTCTGACTCTTAGTTCCATAGGCAGATGGTTCGTTCGGTGGAGCTCATCATAGATTAGCTATTTCTTTTTACTCCACACTGTTTTTAGATCACCAGCCCCTCATGTGATTGGAACTTTTTGTGGAGTGTAGTAGTTGTTTCCCTTTGGATTTTACTGTAATTTGGTGGGCTGGGTCATCTTGCCGTTGTACTTGTAGATGTCCTTGCAGTTGTACTTGCAGATGTACCGCCGCTCACCTCTTTCTTGTTCTTCCGAGTGTATTTCAAGCGCCCTTTTCATTCCTTCCTTTGCAGTAAATTCTTTGAAGTCCTTTTTTCTGCGTTTCCTATTTTTCAGGTGGACAATAGGTTTTATGTACTATGGTTGTACATCTACCCTTCTATTGTTCATTGAACTGTGTTTCCTTTGTGGTTACAAGTTCTTGAAAATTTTAACTTCGCATCCTTTGGATTTTTTCAGTTACTGCAGTTTGGTTTGCTTGTGGTTAGGCGCTTGGTGTGTCTTGAGTGCATGAGTTCTTTGCGGTGCGATACCCACCTCTTAGAATGTTTTTCGTTAGTGCCGTAGCTGGGGATTTATGATAATTAACTTTCATAAATCTTCTTACTTCCATCTTTGAGTGAGAAACCAGTTCATCATGGGTTTTTCATCCCAACCTAGTCATGAATTCTATGCTAAGAATAGTTTTTAAGGTAGTGGATTTTTCCATCGACTTTTTTTTTCCATCGTAGTCTTTAGTGTCCTCTTGTCTGCGTCCTTTAGGCTTTGATTCTCTCGTGTGCTGCGCTCACACGATATTTAAATCCGTCTCTTTGGTTATCATTGATTGGCGTTAGGTTCCTATTCCCGGATCGGGTTTTCTATACCGTTGTTCCCCAACTTTGATATACGATTTTTTTCAGTCTTCTCTTTAGGTTAAGTTCTCGGTTCTTTCAGTCACCGTTGTTCCCCTTCCTTTGGTATTGGGATTGATTTCTGTTTGACCTCCCTGTGCTTTTCTGGTTTGGTGCCTACTATTCTGGGTGAATAGCATTTTTGCGCTTCCCATGGATGGTTACATTTCCATTTTGGTCTCAGCTCAGCTCGGTATGACCCAAGTTTTTTGCTGCTACATTTTCGGAGTACTACAGTGGTTTTTGGTTCATCCTTTCTCATCCTTTTATTTTAGACAAGGCTTTCTTCTGGTTTCCTGTTTTTCCGCCGTTCCTTAATATTTTTGTTTGCTACCAGTTTATGGTTCTATGTCCCCAGTGCCATAGGTGGAGTACTAGTATTGTATGTCACCTGCGTCATAGGTGGAGTATCAGCATGAATAGCGGTGCTCTCGCTTGTTTTATGTCTTGGTGACTCCTTGTGTACTCCCTTAGAAACTATCGGTCCTGACAGTACTATGTCAGCTTCCTGTGGACTGCGTCATCGGTTCTTCTGACACGCGCTGTCTAGCCTGTACCCTGATCAGGTTCCAGGCTACCGCCCCCTTTCCTCCACTGGTGCCCCTTAATGGGTCTCCTGTGCTTGTAACTTATTCTCGTCTCCGCATTTATAGATTGGCGTGCTGCACACACAAAGTCCACTCTCCGGAGTGTTATCCAAGCTGATAGATTGTGTCCGATCAAATGGTTGAATAGAAAAACGTTTGTTTGAATAATGCAAAATTGTCTCATTAACTTGAGAAATGGGGATGGAGGGAGGGAAAATTGAAACTATAGCACTACTCTTCTCCTGGAGATTACAACGTCGCAGCATTAGCAACCTAGTTATCGGAATTGACCTGCCACGTCAGGTGGCTGCCACTTTGGCGACCACTTGGCATTCATGTAATTGGCAGCCCCAAGCTTCCCATTTTTCATGCCCGGTTGCGATGCGCTCCTCAAAAGAGTTTTCGATGCTGCACTGGTCGCTAAGCGAGTAATCAAAATCTTCTTCGGTCTGGGACCTCGGGCACACTAAACCTAGAGAGAGGAGGATATCTAATATAACCTACACTTTCTAGCGCTCGCGGTTTCCCCCCCTAGGTGAAAGCTTGCTGCCAAGCCATCCACCCACTCCACTTCGTTCGTGTTTTCGTGATCCTTCCCCTCTTCCCCCACCCGAACTATGTTCAATGTAGATATGCGATGCTCCAACATACGATGCTCCAACTCAAGCAAGCTGCGCCAATCCTTGCGAGGAGGTTTCTGAAACAGGGGGTTTAGGAGGTGCTTCTGTCCAAAGCTTCTCTGCGCGAGTGATGAAAGAAGGCCGGAAGAAGCCGAATTTTTAAAGGGCCTGAACGCTAGGAAACAAATCTCCGACATCAACCTACGACATCAACCTACGAAAAAACCCTGTTGACATAAAGCTCCGACAAGCATGCGTATCTGATCCGAGCCTGCCTTTGGTTTCAAGGCCATCCTTAATCCAGGACCCGGACATAAAATTTGGGGGCGGTGCACCCCGCGCCAAGGCAACGGCTGGAGTTTACTTAAGAGATTTCTGCGGGGACAAATTGTCGGAGCCTGACAACTACGAGTACGGACGAGCGTGAGTGCGAGTCACACCCACACCCATGACGCAACATTTTTCTAAGCTGAGGACCCCGAAAAAGTGGCCTTCAGTTGAAAGCCTCAGGTTGGAATCCATGGGGAGAAGGAATCCTGGTTTCTCTCGCAGTTTATTTACCAGACGTGTCGGAATTCGAAGGTTCTTTGGCCCGTGGCCAGGCTAACGACCTAACTGACCTGTCCCACTTCCTGTCCACATTTGTCAAAAGTCCAGTGAGGCCCCCCCGCCCCCGCCAGCTATTTACCCCACAGGCTGTTATTACCGTCCAGAACTCGCGATTCTATCCCCTGCTTCGAGAAACTCCGAATCTAAACCAGTAGAATCCCTAACCCGCAACGCATTCCCCATTGGAGGGAGCAATGAAGTTGGAAGTGTAAGGAAGGATCGTCGCCTGTTTTCAGCCTTGTTTCTCTAGGCCAAAGGAATTGAAGAAATCATTCAAAAAAACAAAGCGAGACGGACACAGCCCCTTCTAACAGTCGACGATGCGCCCAGGAAATAAAGACAGGGTGAGCGATCAAGCCTCAGCAAATAAAGAGGTTTCTGAACAAACTGGAGAAAGAGGAGGGAAACGCTTTTTGCAGTGGGGGTGAGGGGACGTGCGGTTTCCTGGGTTTGGGTTTTTTTTACAGCAGGGCAGAAAAGAAGAGAAAACGAGCTTGTGTGAACTATGAAGGGGCGTGGCCTGCTAGTGTGGTCCCTTAGCTTTGCGCTACTACATGCAATTTTATGGTAGACAACACGCTACAGGTGTGGCTTACTTTCACCTTAGGCCCATCTCCAAAACAAAAAACCAAATACACCCCCCAGCCCACACACCACATACCCCCACCCCCCAAAAACCACAACGTCCCCCCCCCCCACCCCACCCCCCCCCCCCCCCCCCCCCCCCCCCCCCCCCCCCCCCCCCCCCCCCCCCCCCCCCCCCCCCCCCCCCCCCCCCCCCCCCCCCCATCCTATGCGTTTATAGTACTCCCCGTATAACACGACTTCCCTGTCAAAAAGTTTTCGCGGCCGACGCCTTTATCTTTCAAAAACCCAAATGTAGATACATATTTACGCTCATGTATCCTTTTTAGCGCCTTTATTGATTGAAATTCTGGCCTTTTCTGGCCCACCCAATTTTTTGATGAACCATTTTCTTCAGCTGGCCGTACTCATAACGATAACCCTAAAAACAGCATTTCTGCAGGAGGGCGAGCGCAACTAGCTAAAACTGGCGCCAAAAGGACCTCGATAGTTCGAATATTGTCCTCGTAATGTGATTCGAATCCGATTTGGATCACTATTGCATCGACCGGAGACGAAGGTTTTCCGAGTGTTGCGGAAAAAAAAAAGCCCCAGAAAACTGTCGACTAAGTTTTAGGGGCTCAGTTTGGCGCTTGCCTTATCTTCAATAGGACCACTGGCGGAAGGTTTGTGCTGTGGTGTTTTGAGATTTCCAATCGCACAGATTTAGAAATTGAGGGGTTGGCATGCTATGTGCAAGTCTGAGTGAATCTTATGCTGGGCATGGAGGCTCCACACCTCCACTGATGCGCTCCCTTTTAGCACCCTGGGTGGGCTGGGAGGCCAGGGGCTTGATGCATGCATGTATGTTTTTACAACTAATTCAGTTGGAAAAGGTTGTGGGTTGGGCAATTTGTCTGGTTTACCGTGGTCAGCCCTAAATGATTATCAGTCACAGGAGGAATTGGAAAAAAGATAGTGTTGGAAGAACGTGGGCACCACCATCACTACGGCCTCCTAACTTCTTCCACTCCCACCACCCTCGCTGCTTAAGGTTATTATCGCCACGACTTGAGGTGGCTACTGTTGACCAGAAGGACACCAGCGGCAAGTGGCCCCAGCTCTCCCTATTGAGCTTAACGAACGAAGCAGCTCATCATGAAGCACCATGCGAAGTTTTTGGAAAGCTTCAAATTCATGCGGTGATTACACAACGCATATTTTCAGGTAAAAGTTTGTTTCTTTTTTTCGTTGGTGGCATTGGCATTGCCCGGCATTGGAAGCTTGGTTTTAAGCAAAAGGCGCTCATCAAAAGCTTCAAACCGTTATGCATTGAGGAATTTGGAGGCAATAAGGTCGACATTTTGGACAGGATTGCTTCGGCCATGGCAAATTTAGAAGAGGGCATATTAAGTCATTTTTGGGCGAGACCAGGCATTCTTTCAGGCATGGGGGTCAAGCCTCTATTCACCACCCACGACCCACCAAACAAACTGCACGCACCCAAAGTTTGTGAAATTACCACCCTCCCTCCGTTCTTTCTCCTCATGCCTTGCTCACAGATTACAGGAAAACCTCATAATAAGAAACCTGTGTGACGGCCAGGGTCCCAGACTAACGAACCTATAAAAAACATTCTTGAAACGTGGCTCCAGCCCAGAATTTCTGGGTGCTATAACCTACCCCAAATCCTGGGACTATCTGGCAGTACCACTTTGGGATTGCTCAAAAAAACTTAAGGGGACAAGCCAGACACCGTAGTTCTCCTGGCTCATAAACGGCACATTGGCCACGGGCATATAGCCCCTGATGTATGTATGTAAACAGTCAGGGGGTAGGGCCATCATTTAATTAGGCTTAAGGGACTAACTGCCCACAGTGAGAGGGAAGGGCTTCAAACAGAAGAACATGATGAACTGAATCCCAAAACCAATGGGGGGGTTAAAAAATTAGGTTTCTATTCCTCAGCGTATTATACGGGCCATTATATATGAAAAGTGTTCCATCTTCGAACCACTTTCTCTCCGCCAAACCACCATATCACAGCTTCCCTTTCATATTCTGCTCACCCCAGAAACGAGGGGAGGGGCTACTCCTTTCTGATCAACATTTAGTGGTCTTCTATGAATTTAAATATCATCCCTATAATAAAAATAAAAGTGGTGTATGTGAACTATGGTTTCTCTCTGGAAATCATCAAATTTTCATTACACAAATAGTTTGTTGTTGTAATACCGATTCCCTTGGGTCATCACAAGATTCCCTGGGGTTCACTGTACGTTGGGGAATTGCCCGTAATGTCTGTTATTTTAGGAGATGCCTTCATCCATTTTTTCCCAAGTTAATATCTGCTCATGGCCGGCCAGGTCAATTATGGAGGCAAACTTGTCTCCTGGCATACTGCAACATTTGGCCAACCATTATAGCCCCTGGTGGCAGCCAGGGTCAATCTATTAAGCAAATGTCTCCTGGCATTTTTTACTGCACATGCCAACGGCATTTATAGCCCCCTGTGGCAGCCCAGGTCAATTATTAGAAACTGTCTCTTGTCCTATTCTCAAATTTATTACAATAACCATTCCTATAATTAAAGACCCTTGTGGATAAAAAAGCAAACTTGCTGCCCTGTCAGGGGCCATTTCCATGTGCGCATTTCTCATCTTATTACGGGAACTCTTTTGCCACCAACCACCACACATCTCCACAATGACCGGAATAAATTGGCAAAACTGTATTGATAATAAACTAGAGAAAAAGTATAAGTGATATCCTTCACTACTCTTACAGCACTTCATCCATATTTGCACACTATGCAAACAAAAACCTATGATAGGTATAATAGAATAGGTTTTGATTTTGCCACCCACCCTCTTTTGACGATCCATTTAGTAGCATCCTAGGGCGGGTTCAGTAGTGAAAGCTAGGCATGCCGGATTTAATTAATATCTTTAAGTATTTTAGAAAACAAATTGATGCCTTCACCGACCTTCCGAGGGTATGGTAAAGTCATGTTTCCAGGGTTGTGTGTTATCACTCTTCAGTATTATTAAAGGTCGGGGTTTCATTGGTCGAGATCTTGCTTACGCATGGAGGTTTTCAGCCTCCATTCCACCACCCACGGACCAAACTGCACGCACATAAAGTTTGATTCCCACCTTCCTTGAACATGGGGAATTGGCAACGGCTTGGGGCCCGGTGTTGACGAGGCTGAGAGGAGGAGTTTTGCCCAAGCAAATGCACAACATGCAGCAGGGCAAGCTCCACGAGGGGGGAGCAAGGAGCAAAGTGTTGCAGCATGCCCAAGTGTCTTTGAAAAGACATCATGATGGAATTCAGCAAGAAGGACAACCCGCACCGATTGCTAGGGCTGAAAGTCAAGTGACGAAGGGCTACAAGATCATTAGCTGCTGAGGCACGTTGTTTTCAGGGCATGGGTGTGGATGCTGACATGGCAGCATTTGAGAAGGTGGTCTCCCAGTGTAGCTGGCAGGGGAGAAGAGGTATGCGTGGCCTAACCGTGTAGGCCTGCAAGACCGACCTGAGGTGATGGGGGGGCCATGTGGCCTGCCAGCCGACACTGTGAGGGGTTAATTGTGGCTAACATGCCTGCCAGGCCGACAATGGTGGATGTGCATGGGTGCTACATGTGCCTGCAGCCGGGACCGACCCTGAGGGATGGGGCACAGAGAATGCTGCCGGACTGGATTCTGGATCCGGCAAAGGAATGGTCAGGACACAGACAAGGGTAGGGACCAAGTCGAGCAAGGGACCATCCAGGGGCAGGGTAGCAGTCCCCTATTCAGGCAGGCCAATCATCAGGACCCCCTCAACATTCCTCACCAAGTATGCCGCGAGGACACAATCAGAGGCAAGACTCCCAACAAACGGAAGAGCAGATGTGGGGTCGACTACCAGGGGGCTACCAGGTGACTCGTGGAATGGCGAGGCAAAAGCTGATTGCATGGGTCAAAACCCAGTCAGTGTAGCGACCAAAAGACAAGCCCGGCCGGGGGCAGGAGGTCAAGCAGCCAGATCACAGGACACCACCAGCAGAGCCGTGTAACTCTGACCAGCACCGGGGTCCTGGATATTGGCGGTGTGATCTGCACCCGGACCATCCAGGCCGAGGGCCCAGGCCACCGTCCTCGGGGCTATGCTGGTGACACTGCACCCCGGGGGGGGGGACCTCCAGGTCCGCAGGCCCTGCCAGCCGTCCGCGGGTTGATATTCTGGGTGACCTGCACCCCACATCCAGGCGAGCCCATGCCGATCTGTCCTCTTAGTGATTGCGGTAGTGACCTGCACGCCCCACCAGTCCGGGCCGAGACGCATCAGGCCATTTCCTGGGATATTGCTGTGACGCTGCACCCCACCATCCAGGCCGAGGACGCGAGGGGCCACCTTCCTGTTATTTTGGGTTGACGGGCTTCACCCCCCATCCAGGGCCTGAGGACAGCCACCGTCTATATGTGATGGGGGGGTGACCGGAGGACCCCACCACCATTCAGCGCCGAGACGCCCACTCCACCGGTCCGGGGACATGCGTTAATTATTTGGAGAAGAAGACGTAACATCGGGGGGGGGTTGGCAATCCCCGGCCCGCAATCATGGGCCGTGCATATTGCCCGGTGACCAAGCCACACTCCGGCGTATCATTCGTGGCAGGGACCCCATCCCTGGTGACTCGGAGTGTCAGCTCTAGTGAGTAGCATTTATTTTTGCCGCCCTTGTACGAAATAGCCCTTGTACTGCCCTAGTACTGGCATGTCCATACATTCTGCTCCCTTGTAGTTAAAGAGCCCTGGTGTGTACTGCCGGGGTTGTTACTGCATTGTCCATACATTCATGGGGGGCTGCCCTTGGTATTGGATGGATGTGCCTTGTACTGCTACTGCCGTTGTAACTGGCATGTCCATACATTCATGCTGGGGGGCCCTTGTATGATGGAGGCCGGGTTGGTCACGCCTATACTAGTCATGTCCATACCTTCATACTGCCCTTGATGATGGAGCCCATTGTACTGCCGTTGTACTGGGGAGGTGTGTCCAGTACACTGTTCAGTGCGTGTCCTTGTATGATGGGCCTTGTAGCTGGTGGGCTATACTGTGGCATGTCCATACAGTTCAGCGGTGTTCCTTGTAGTATGGAGGTCCTTGGTACTGCCCTAGTCGCTGGGCATGGGTCCATACATTCATGGGGGGGGGGCTGACCCTTGTATATGGAGCCCTGGTACTGAGTGTGAAGTGGGTCAGGCATTGTTTTTTTAGCCATGGTAAAAACAGGGAACCACAAGGCTGCTAGGGTTGCTGCCAGTTGCTGAGGGCTCCTTTCTGCATCTCGTCATCCAGGTGAAAACAAACAAGGCTTACTAGGGTGCTGCCAGGGTGATGTGTGCTGCAGTGGTGGAAAACAAAAGGCCTGGCGAGGCTTACTGAGGCTCCAAAATCCACAACACCAACACCAACACTAAAAAAACATTCACTACTTAGTGTAACCCCCGGCGCTGATACTTGCTTTGCAGGCTGCTATTCAAAGGATTGGGTCAGATCTCTTCTTTGGTTGGCTAATCTCCAACTGCCGTAGGGAGATTCCTAGGCCTGGGAGTTGACAGCTGACCGACTGCCTCTGCCCCTGGTGTCGGGCCGGATGGGGTCGGGTGCCCTTGGGGTCGGACCAATTGCAAACCCATTGTGTTTATCCGTAATAGCCCTACAGTGGTGGGTATGGTATAGATTTCACTGCATTTGTGGGGGGGTGCATATGGGCATATCCTTCCGATGCCCAGTTACATACATGGGCCTGCGTGCCGGGCATCAAGACATGGCCTGCATGCCGGCGGATGGTGGGGGGGAGCATACATGCCTGTCTGCCCATACATGCATGCATGCGTGCCCCATACATGCCAGCCTGCGAGCTAGGGGCGCAAACATGCATGGCCCATAGGGGGGAGACTATACATGTCCGTTTGGCAGCGGAGGGACAAACAGGTATTGCGCCATGACATACATGCATGTCTGCATGCCCATACATACTCCTTTGGACTCACGCTTGCACGTGTGGTATTGCACCTATCCTAATAAGGCAACAGATGTGTACTCCTTTGGACTCACGCTTGCACGAGTGGTATTGCACCTATCTGTACAAGCAATGAAGATTTTCAGCCTGCGTTTGCTATGGAGTCTGATCCCCAGGCACCTTGAGAAGCAATTATTACACATGTAGATGTGATTCAATACATGGCACATTGGCCTGGCCTGTGGGTGGGTGAATGTGTGTAGATGAGATTCGGCACATTGGCCTGGCCTGTGGGTGGGTGGGTGTATTAGACGTGATTCAAAATATTGACACAAGGCACATTGGCTTGGTCTGTGGGTGGGTGGGCGTACGTAGATGTGATGCAACACATTGATACAGGCACATTGGCCTGGCCTGTGGGTGGGTGGGTGTATGTAGACGTGATTCAAAACATTGACACAAGGGACATTGGCCTGGCCTGTGGGTGGGTGGGCGTACGTAAATGTGATGCAACACATTGACACAGGCACATTGGCCTGGCCTGTGGGTGGGTGGGTGGGTGTATGTAGACGTGATTCAATACATCGACACAAGGCATATTGGCCTGGCCTGTGGGTGGGTGGGTGTATGTAGACGTGATTCAAAACATTGACACAAGGCACATTGGCTTGGTCTGTGGGTGGGTGGGCGTACGTAAATGTGATGCAACACATTGACACAGGCACATTGGCCTGGCCTGTGGGTGGGTGGGTGAACGTAAATGTGATGCAACAAATTGACACAGGCACATTGGCCTGGCCTGTGGGTAGGTGGGTGTATGTAGACGTGATTCAATACATGGCACTTTGGCCCGGCCTGTGTGTGTGTAGATGAACACAAGTGCACCGATTATTTTGTACGATTGGCAACACCATTTGAACTGGCAAAGTGAATCCTAGGTGTCGCTGGCTTGCATTAGGAGACTAACCTCCTGCGGTGAAATTCCTTTCGAAACTAAAAAAAGGCACATTCGCCTGGCCTGTGGGTGGGTAGGTGGGTGGGTGGGTGAGTTGACCTAGTCAGTTTATAACTGACATTTTTGTGAATGTTGAGTTTGATTTCTGTCTGTCTGTCTCTGTCTGTCTGTCTCTGTCTGCCTGTCTGTCTGTCAGCCTGTCAGTGTCTATCTGTGTCTGTGTCTGTCTGTCTGTCTGTCTGTCTGCCTGCCTGCCTGCCTGTCTGTCTGCCTGTCTGTCCGTCTGGTTGTCTGTCTTGTCTGTCTGTCTGTCTGTCTGTCTGTCTGTCTGTCTGTCTGTCTGTCTGTCTGTTTGTCTGTCTGTCTGTCTGTCTGTCTGTCTGTCTGTCTGTCTGGTTGTCTGTCAGTCTGAGTGTGAGTCTAGAATCAAGAGCAGTAAGCAAAGGAAATTTACTATATTAGAGCAAAGCTGAGTGTATCGATTTCAGGAACATGGTTTAAATGTTATATTTACAACACCTTAACAATGTGAAAGATCTGGTAGAGGATTGCCCCATGGTAAGCTTCTTTAAGGGCTCAACTTTGAAGCAAATGCTTCCCAAAAAAGGACCCCCCCCAGGTCTAATTCGTGTCCCTACATTAATGTGTATTGTGTTTTTTTGCAGCCTCAGGGGTCTAGGTTGGAACCCTGCAAGTTGCAGTGTCCACGATATAGACTCGGGGCGACCGGCAACCTAGACCATGGGCGACCGGCCGCTGACGACCTGCAGGTCTAGTATGAGTAGCCATGCATTACAATTGTACTTGCAGTGACCAGAAGCTGTAGAAGGTGATCTGGTTCGATATGCTATTTGTCTGATGATGCCTTTGGGGAAAATCATGTTACCTATGTAAATCCGTTTCTCTTTTCTCCCCTTAATGACCACGTTTTATAGTCGTGAAAACAAGCCCCCCACCCCCCACCCTCCTCACCCAACCGCTCAGTACTCACTTTCTCAGGATCCAGGCTGGAAAGGCCCTTACACTTCAGCAACGTAACAAATGATTTATTTGAAACGACTAAATGAGATCAGAGGCTTTATTCACAAGTTAAAGATATGTGGACCTGTGGTAGCTCCAAGCCTTAAGAGGCATCCTTGTAACATACAAATGTCCCGTATATATTGTCAACACTGCATGTCCGGTTCGTTTCTCTTTTTCGACTTCCCATGTGTAATACCTCACCTGAGGTTTGAACAGGGACAAATTGAACTTGAACTTGAACTTCGTTACATAGCAAGCAATTTGGCTGCTCGCCATATTCGGCAGTAGAAAATACATTTACCAGGAGAATGTAAACGTGAACATTCGTGTTTATTTTTATCTCTTCACAATCAAAATCAATTACAGAAACTATTATGACTATAAAAAGACTTGATCCAATCGCTCCATACATTCATGGATGAACAGAGGAAGCTTCGTTCGACCTTTCACCTCTGGACTGCACATCAGATAATGTCGAGGAATCATTTTTCTCTCAGATTGGGAAATGAAGTTCAGATACTCAAATCTTGAATTCGGTGAGACTTCGTTAGTACATTCAAAAACCACATGACGTTCAACTACAACGGTTCCAGAATCACCTACATGAATTTACATACCGGTGTAACAAAACACCTTGTGAGGTAGGTTTCTAATGAGATAAGAAGGCATTTCTGGTTTGCCACTCTCATCCCACGAAGAGGACCTCCAAGTTCGGTACACAGCATTCTTCCTTCCTTGTGATCCAAAGCTTTCATCTCTAGGGTGCGTATCTGATGACTTGGTGCTGAAGTAAAAGAAAGGATGATTGGAAAATAGGACCTACTCTACTTTCTTCCAGTTAAGTGCTTTAAGTTTCAAAGGTCCCCCACCTCCATGTAAATTGGTGGCCTGAGATTCATCCTGGGAATCTTCCAAGGAGCACAACATCTTAAGGGCATCAGGTCAGGGTAATTCAAAGCACGCACTTTTGCGCTTTTGAGCGCTGACTATTTTGACTCCCTCTGCGCTATAAGCGCAGTTTTTTGCAACCCCTTGAGGGCGCTGCAAGCAATTTTTGCGCTTTTTGCTCTACAAAGCGCAGTTTTTTTGTTTCCAAGTGCGCTAAAGCGCTGGCCAATTTGGCCATTTGAAGTACCCTGCATCAGGTACTTCCTTGCTCCAGCAGTCTTCGCGTTCCCTAGCCATATTGAAATAAGCAAGGGCAACATCCTTCATCATTCCATGGTTACCATCACAGAATTTCACAATGGAGTTCTAGAATTTAATTACTGAATTCAACGAGTAACAGTGAATTAGGAATTGGCCTATTTATTTCAGAGCAATGTGTTGGGGGACGGATCGCTTTAATCCTAGGACTCGCTTCATAAAACCAGCATGCCTCAAATGAATATCTGAATATGCTACTTGGCCTGTGCTGGTAGCACCAAGAATATGTTGAATGTGACCAGTGCTCCAGATTTGGGAGCCGTCCATTCCAGCAGAGAGGACAAAGTACTGGAACAACCAAAGCATGGAGTACCTTCTATCCTGAACTGCCCATCCTTAGTCCATATATGTAACCCGCTCGATCCCGGCCAAAAAGGTCGTGCTGCGTGTTCAGAAGCATGTTCCATGCATCCCTTCTCACTAAAAATACAACTAACAACAAGGTATTAAAACTAATAAACCCTCTCCAGACTTTGATCAGTCGGGCAAAGGTCATATTGCTCATTCAAGAAGTTAGGGAGTTTAAAACCACGATCCGATCATTGTTCTGATTAACTTTGAGGTCCATGTCCTTAGCATACCGGTACTCGGATAATTTGTCAAGCATCTTCTGGAGATCCCTAGCACAATTGGCTAAAAGAGTAAGGTTGTCTGCGTACATCATATGTGAAATACTGGTGTATTCATTCAATCCAATGCATGCTAGAGCTGGCACGTATGTCTACTCCCATCTACCAAGTCACGAGAAACATCTGCGTACAGGTATTTGGTAGCCCTTACAAGGGGAGCAGGCATATCCCCCTTTTCAAGGAGTTTGCAAAGATCTTTCCTGTGGACAGTGTCATAAACTGGACTAAAGTCTACAAAAGCACAGTAAGCGTAAACAAGCGCTTGCAAGCTAAGGGCTAAGTAAAGTGTGCATCACATTTTTAAGGAAGCGTAAACAAGCGCTTGAAAGCCAAGGGTTAAGTGAAGTGTGCAGTTGCAGGGCTGAAGTGACGGCCCTATAAAGAAGAAAGGACAGATTAGTATAATCCAGCTAGACAGGTCTGTGGTTCGAGCCCTTGCCAGGTTCCCAAATGTCAGAACTGCCGTCTTGGACGAGGTAGAGATTTCCCTCCGTGCTGTCGCGCGGTAGTCCAAGCTCAGGGGCAGTAGCGGTCAGCAAAACCAAAAACCCGACGCAGTAACCATTCTCCAGTATGTACGGTACATGCGAACAGGAGGGTTCCTTCAACCTCACGCCCCATGGCAGGGCGTATGAATGTTTTATTTCCAAGCTAGGATGGAGGGTGGCGCCCCTCAATCCTCAAGCGAACAGTATACTCACATGCTCCACCACCTTGGCTCGGCACGTGGGACAGTCCCCTGCCTTCTCTCAGCAAGGGGAGCACATGACAACCTGGGTACTTCAGGAGGACCCCCAGCTCTGCTGCCTGAGTCGCACGTCCTACGTCCTGCGACCCAACGGACCCTTCCTTCTGGTCAACGGACCCTCCCCACATTGCGTCCTGCGACGCAACGGACCCATTGACATTGCGTCTGCGACGGAGGACGCAGCGTCCTGAACAAACCTAGTGACAACATGGGTACAAGGCAGCAAGCACACCTCCCACTCCCTCTCCATACACACAACACACAGATCCTCATCCTCATCCTCTGTCCCCACTGCTGCCATGCGACCAAGTGTGTGGCTGTGGGAAGGGGTAATATGGGGGGGAGGGGTGGTGGTGGTGGTGGGGTAATGTGGGGGGGAGGCAACACTGCAGAGGGGATGGGTGGTGGTGGTGGTGGTGGGGTAATATGGGGGGGAGGCAACATTGCCTCCACGAGACCGACTCTCTGGCTTTGGAAAGGGGGGGAGACAACACTAGGGGGGATGAGTGGTGGTGGGGTAATATGGGGGGGAGGCAACATTGCTTCCACAAGACCAACTCTGGATCTGGAAAGGGGGGGGAGAGAACACTGCAAAGGGGATGGGTAGTGGTGGTGGTGGGTGAGCAGCCACCACGGCAGCCTGCCTGACCTGATGAAACAGAGCAGAATTAAATCCCAGATGTACAGCACTGGTGTGGCCTACCGCCCAGGGCTGGGTAGCATGTGCAGAGAGTGGGGCAGGGCTACAAGCGGAAGGTTCCATTTGGCTCGTGTAAGAGGGTCATATGCTGGGCGATGCAATGGCGGAAGAGGGTAGAGGCATGGAGGAGGGTGCAGAGGTAGAGGAAGGCCTATGTATCAAGGAACGGTAAGCTCCTGTAGGGTAAGCTTGCACCTGAGGTCTAGGGAGATGGGTCGGAGGGGAGAGCGTACATCCTGCCTGCAGCACCACCCGTGGCTATAGCTAGGGCCTGATCCTGTGGGGCCTGATGGGAGTAAGGTTGCAAAATGTGAGGCTGTCGGACCAGAGGAGGTATAACATGAGGTGGTACTGCATGAGGTTGAAACATGCTTGGCTGCACAACTGGAGGCTGTACAATGCAAGGCTGACTGTAATTAACAGGCGGTACAACCTGATGATGTACAATCCAAGGCTGCCTAGTATAAACATGCGGTATAACCTGATGCTGTAGAACCCGAGGCTGTACAAACTGCTCATGTTGCCCATGTTGGGGGCACATCTGCATGAGACTGGAAGTGGTTCAGAAAGGGGAGAGCTGCCGATTCCTGATCCTGGCTTTGGTACTCTGAGCGCTCATCCAGTAGAAAGTGATACAGAAGTTCAGACACTTGCTGCAACGATCGATCTGTGTTGCCGTCAGACATTGTTGCCTCCAATGCAAGAATGGGCCCTGCAGCGACGATCATCCACTGGTTGCCAGTGCTGCTTGTAGCTAGACACATGAGAGCAAGTGTGGCCATCATCTGCACACATGCTGCATTGCCAGTGGATAACAGTGCCACCAAGGGGGGAATGGCACCTGCAGCAGCCATTGCATTGCCCTCCTGGTGACCTAGAGTCTGAAGGTACCTTGCTGCCTCCAACTGCTCCTGCACACTGGAAGTGGGTCCAAGCTTTTCAATGTTATCCTGTATGTCTAACATGCTGACAGCAGACACCTGTCCCCCACTTGATCTTGTGGGAAGATACGGGGTCGCTTGCATCTGTCTGTGATACTGCCCCGAAGTTTCGGAATTGTGACAAGGGCTTCGAGATCCTGGGTCGAACATCCGCATATGATCCGCCTTGGGAAGTGTACCGGATTTGCACTACAATTTCTCCTGCAATTTCTCAATTTTCGGAAACCACAGCCCATGTTGATGTGAGAAGACTGACGCTACAGTACCCAAATCGTCTCCTTAAATGCTTTTCATAGACACACCTTTATTTCAGCATTGACGTCCTTCCTCTGAATGATCGAATTGGCGAAGCGTAGATCTGTGCAGCTCGCAGCTGCACAGCTCGCCCTATGCGTCCTAGTGTTTAGCAGCCTTGTTAGCGGCAGTAGCCACAAGGTGAGGATTCGAATTCGATCTATTGCCTCGAGACGAGCTGTAGTTTGTAACTTCGGATAGCTACATTCCAGTCATCGTGCTACTTCTTGCGATAGGTCCCTTGCACAGCATAGTGTAGATTGTGCAAGTTATTTAGGTCGTGTGGACGGCAGGTTGCGAGTCAGGCTGCTCTGACCCAATCTGCATTCAGCTTGGATTAGGACCTTGGTGTCCTGGGCTGATCAGAGGGAACAGGGGTATTCACACTGTTTAGCAAAGTATAGCACAGTTCACTATATTGTGCAAATTACTCAAACTCAAAAATAACCACTCACTTCACTTTCCACTTTCTCATTGGTTGGAATTTAAGCATGGGTTGCCCCCAAAGTTTGACCCCCCATTGAGAACGCACACACACACACACACACACACACACACACACACACACACACACACACGCGTGCAACCTACACAAACACATTCACCACCAGCTCAAAAGCGCTATCTAGCTGAACCACTAGCAGGACCAAAAAAAAATAGCATTAGCACTTGCGTATACAAAAATACCAGCACAAATACAAGGACTATCACAAGCGCAAGCGCTCCCTCCAGTGCTTTACTTTTCAGCTATGAGCAGCAGCTAGGCAGCTCCCCTGGCTGGCTATTCTGCCAAACCTAGCGCAACCTTGTGCACCTTGGACCAGCTGGCATAATCAGCTGTCCAGAACGGCTAAAATATTTGGGTTTAGCACATTACCTCACTCAAGGAGCTGCCTAGAAGCTATCACAAAAATGCAAAAAGAAAATCCCTGACTCCCTCCCCCCAGCACACGCCCACCTGCACCCACGCTCACACCCATACTCCTCTGCCCCCCCCTCCAGTATGACCCTAATTCTCAAGTGACGCTGTGGGTGAACAAGGTTGGGCCATACAACAATCCTCAGGAGACGTACAACTACCACCACCTGCCATTCTGCAAGGCTCAGCCGGGCAAGAAGGCTGAGCACTCTTGGGGTGGGCTGGGGGAGGTGTTACAGGGCAATGAGCTGATCAACAGCCAGCTTGATATCAATTTCCAAGGTAGGTTGTTAAGTTAAGGTTTTTTTCAAGGAATGGATCGGGTGGGTGGTTGGGTGGGGGTTGGGGGCGTCAGGTGGGTAGGTGGTGAAGGAGTGAAATTAGCTTGAGGTGAGGAATCCGTTTGTAATCTCAGTGCCGTAGTAACATGGGTGGGGGGGTTGAAGGCTGTGGCTTAGTGGTAGAAGCATGGAAGCACTTAAGGTCGGTCTGTGAAAGTATCCTGATGTGTTCATAGTTGGGGTGGGGTGGGGTGGTTACATATATTCTACAATTGCGAGATGTGCTGATATCTGAATAAGCAAACCGGTAACTATCGAGCCGATCGAGCTACTGACTCACCTACTATGGGAGCTGCCTAGGAGCTGATCCTCGTAGCTGAAAAGAACAGCTAGGACATACCAATTACCTGGGTAGTTACTGCCCCTCCATAGGTAGCGACTTCAGTACATCAGGCGTACTGCTGGAGGAGCAAATCGGAAGAGCAAAACATGATGCGCAAAACACATGAGCAAAACGGATGCGCCGCAGGCCCTTAGGGTTCGGCCTGCAAAACTGCATGCGCCCCACGCCACCTGTATATTTGATCACGTCACGTTACACTCAAATGCAGTCTCGTCATGTCACGACAAAATCCCTACGGGCGTTCACATCCTGGTTATATGTAGGGTTGTCAACATAGTTCTGGTTCCAAGGTTATCCCACAGTATATCATGCAATATTTTACAATGTATTGTACGCTATCAAACAACATATCATATGATATATTGATAAATTGTTTGATGTATTGAAATATCGCACGATTTGCATATCTAGGATATC
This sequence comes from Chlamydomonas sp. ICE-L, assembly GCA_013435795.1. Taxonomy (NCBI): domain Eukaryota; kingdom Viridiplantae; phylum Chlorophyta; class Chlorophyceae; order Chlamydomonadales; family Chlamydomonadaceae; genus Chlamydomonas; species Chlamydomonas sp. ICE-L. The sequence goes on from JACBWV010000610.1 coordinate 90,067,267, forward strand.
GTACTAAACAACCCTAGCTATATGGCTGAGTGATCAACTGGATGACTAGCAAACAACTGGTAAGCTAAAGATAGTAGAAATGCAGTTAACATGTACTTAACTATTATCAAAGTGGATAAGACGTTCATAAAATTAGTAAAAAGGTCATGCTGGAGGGGCGTGGTGTTAAGGGGACCCTCAACACCACACCCCAGCAGCTGGGGAAAGTCACCATGGAAGACGGTAATAAACTTACAAAATGCTTTGTGCACTTCAGATGGTTAAAAAAGACATATAAATAAAAAATCTTATCCCACAAGTGATACTGCATACTGCACTTCTGTTGGTTGACATTCCTCTGAACCCCAAAAGCTGTTCCCACATGTGTTAATGCATTTTTTGCTTCAGTTTGTTGAAAGTCCTCTGACAAACCAAAATCCTGGGCTACAATCCCTCAAACAAAAAAACACCACTTTGTTCTGTTTTTGTTGTTATTTCGGGGAACCCCAAAAGCTGTTCCCACATGTGCCCCTGCATACTGCGCTTCAGTTGGTTGAAAGTCCTCTAAACCTTAAACACTGTTCCCATCTCCTCTGTGCTGTTGGGCGGAAGTCCTATTATAGGCGCAGTAGGGATCTGCCAAAGCAAAACCCACATTAACCATTCCCCGGTGTAAACGAACGGGAAAGTACTTTCAACCTCACACCCCATGGCAAGGCGTAACAATTTTCAGTTTCAAATTTTCTTGGTGTGGAGGTTATTGAAGTCGATTGTTCCGAATTCACTCAACTAACAGGACCCAAATTGGCGAATTCACTCAACTAACAGGACCCAAATTGGCGAACTAACAGGACCCAAATTGGCGAATTCACTCAACTAACAGGACCCAAATTGGCGAATTCACTCAACTAACAGGACCCGAATTCACTCACCTAACAGGAACCAAATTCACTCAATTAACAATTCTCAATTTGCTCTTCCCATTTGCAGCGTCGGCCTCGAAGCAGCTCATCTGCTCCCAAACACTAGATGCGTCCAAGGCTGCGCAGTTTGAGCATGCCATTAAGCATGCCTATTGGTACGAGCTCTTCCTGGATGACTTGCCTGTGTGGGGCTTTGTGGGTGAGATACGCCATGACAGTGGTGGAGACGTCGCGTACATCTACACACACAAAACCTTTGATCTCTCCTACAACGGAGACAAGGTAGGACCAGAACAGGCTGTGTGGCCACTGCCTGTTTTTTGGGCTATGTGTAGCAGCAGGCTGTGTGGCCACTTAGTCTTTTGGGGGCATGTGTGGCAGCTTCTGGGCACCTTCTCTTTAAATACACCATATAAATCTGGTAGCTTGAGTCTTAGTCTAGATAAAGAATAAGTTACCCCGGGGTCACCGCAGATGGCACTCTCTTTAAAAGAGTGGCTTTGTGTGGCAGCTTCTGGGCAGCTACTTTCCCCCGTACTTGAGTCAACCTTAAAGCCAGCTAGCTACTGCGTCTGAACGCTGACATGGCAGTCATTCAAATGCAGCTGTAAGCTTTGGGCTTGACCCAGGGGCTGGCTAATGGAGCTGGGTGGAAGCTGCTATGCGTAGCCCAAAAATAAACAGGATGTATGATGTAGGAACCATGACTTGTGAAGCTATAACAGGGTGCTCAGGTGCTGCGGACTTACTGTCTGGTCCCTGGAAAGATAACGTGAGTGTAACGTAGGAAAAACGGTGTGTGTGACGTAGGAACCATGACTTTTGAATCAATGGCACATTGCTCAGGTGCTGCGGACTGACTATCAGACCCCTAGGGAAAAAACGTGAGTGTGACATAGGAAAAACGGTGTGTGTGACGTAGGAACCATGACTTGGGAATCAATGGCATGCTGCTCAGGTGCTGCAGACTGACTGTCTGACCCCTGAAAGCCCAAAGCCCAAAGCCTACATGTTTTGTGGTGTTCATAAGTCCCCCTTGACTCAGTCAGGCTCGAGCACATTTGGAGCCCAGGAGGGCACCAGGGAAATGTCATCAGCATCATCAGCATCAGCAGCATCAGCATCAGCATAATGCCATATTTCTGATGCTGGCATGACATGATAGCATATGAATACATATGGTTGTCAAGTACGATATTGTGTAGATATACCGTATGATAAATCGTACAATATACCAATGATAGATAGATAGATTGATAGATAGATAGATAGATAGATAGGTAGATAGATAGATAGATAGGTCAATGATATATTGACGATATTGCATGATATTTTGCACAAATTATCAACGTATCGTACAACATGTGGTAGGGGCAGCACGTCGCACTGGGGTGGCACCAAGTCGCTCATTTGCAACGTGTCGCACACAAAACAGTGATCTTCCAGAATTGCAACCACATCATCCCAGTCAAGCTATCCTTGCCAGATCTCTTAAATAATCCCAATCAGTGTATCCTTACCCAGATCTATCAGATCATCCCAATCAGTGTATCCTTACCCAGATCACCCAGATCTCTTAAATAATCCCAATCAGTGTATCCTTACCCAGATCACCCAGATCTCTTAAATAATCCCAATCAGCGTATCCTTACCCAGATCACCCAGATCTCTTAAATAATCCCAATCAGTGTATCCTTACCCAGATCACCCAGATCTCTTAAATAATCCCAAGCAGTTTATCCTTAACCAGATCACCCAGATCCCTTAGATCATCCTGATATATCACCCCATCCTCACCCCTATGCAGATCATCCAAGTCAACGTGACCTCAGACAACCAACTAAATGTTACCCACCCCACTCCACTCCTACCCAACCCACCCCTACCCACCCCAATCCTATGCAGATCATCCATGTCAGCTTGAACTCAGGCATCCAACCCAACACTACCCAACACTACCCAACCCAACCCAACCCAACCCAACACTACCCACCCCACCCCACTCCTACCCACCCCAACCCTATGCAGATCATCCAAGTCAACTTGACCTCAGACAACCAACCCAACCCAACCCAACCCAACCCAACCCAACCCAACCCAACCCAACCCAACCCAACCCAACCCAACCCAACCCAACCCAACCCAACCCAACCCAACCCAACCCAACCCAACCCAACCCAACCCAACCCAACCCAACCAACCCAACCCAACCCAACCCACCCAACCCAACCCAACCCAACCCAACCCAACCCAACCCTACCCTACCCTACCCTACCCTACCCTACCCTACCCTACCCTACCCTACCCTACCCTACCCTACCCAAGTCAACCCAACCCAACCCAACCCAACCCAACCCAACCCAACCCGACCCGACCCGACCCACCCCACCCCACCCCACCCCTATGCAGATCATCCAAGTCAACTTGACCTCAGACAACCCAGTAGCCGTAGTAGATGGGGCTCAACTAGAATTCACTTACTCAGTGAACTGGGTACCGTCCACCATTCCTTTCGCAAGGCGCTTTGAGCGATACTTAGATTATAATTTCTTTGAGCATAAGGTAGGTACTAGCGTGAGTCCAGTGCACTTTTGAGGGGGGGGGGGGGGAGGGGGAGGGTCCAACCGGGTGTGGTGGGTCTATTTATAAGGCCGTTGTCTGCTGGTGAGCCGGTGCCTTACAAATATAATTACAATTTCTTTGAGCACAAGGTAGGTCCTAGGGTGGGCCCAGTGCACTCATGAGGGGGGGGGGGGGGGGGGGGGGGGGGTCTGTGTGTGTGGTGGTGGTGGTGTGGGGGGGAGGGTGGTGGTGGTGGTGGGGGTCTATTTATAAGTACAATTTCTTTGAGAAAAAGGTAGATCCTAGCGTGGGCCCAGTGCACTCGTGGGGTGGGGGGGGTGGGGGGGAGGTGTGTGTGGGGGGGTCCAACCGGGTGGGGGGGGGTCTATTTATAAGGCTGTTGTCTGTTGGTGCGCTTTGAGCGGTACTTAAATTACAATTTCTTCGAGCACGAGGTAGGTCCTAAAAATTGAACCTTCAACCACACCCGCCTGGTTTTCAAATGTTAATTGACGCGCAGGGTATTTCCCGTAATGCACACCCAGGATTATCACTAGCGGGTCCAGTGGGCTCTTGATGGTGGGGTTACGATGATGAAGTTGCGTACTTCTAAAGCTGTACACTAGTGTGGGTCCAGTGCACTCATGCAGGTGGGGTCACGATGGTGGAGATGGCGTACTTCTAAAGCAGTACACTAGCGTAGTTCGAGTTGACTCATGGGGGGGGGGTCCACCCGGGGGGGTGGATCTATTAATAAGGCCGTTGTCTGCTGGTGAGCCAGTACCCTACGCCTGCAGACAGCACAACCAGGCCTCACTGTTACAAGCACCTTGGGCGCATACCTGCTTTGTTCATTATGCTCGTTGCACTACCTCATCTTGCTTGCAACCTGACATCTAAATATATGGTGCAGTGCGTAGGACCATTACCAGTCTAGTCTCACTTGCACCTCTTGGATTGCATCTTTCCATATGCATTTGCATTTGCATCCTGCGTTTTATTGTTACCTTCACCTGTCTTCCTGTTGGTGTATTCTATTTAAATGTATGGCGCAGTGTTGATAAGAGTATCGCCCGTCTGGACAGGTTTACAACATCAAGTTGTGCGACCCTCAATCACAAATCTGAATAGGTTTACAACATCGGGTTGTGCCACACTCAATCACAAATCTGAACAACTTTATAACGTCGCGTTGTGCCACCCTCAATCACAAAGCTGAATAGTTTGACAACATCGCGTTGTGCCACCCTCAATCACATATCTGAACCCATGCACCTTCCATATCATTAGTTCTTCATCTTCGACTCCTTCATCATGGTCATCTTCTCACTGGCCTGTTGAACACCTAAACAACAAGGACTTTTGCCACCCTCCATCACGAATCTGAACCCATGCACCTAAGCGCCCTAAATCCTAAATCCTAAACCCTGAACCCTCAAATCCTGCAGATCCATTGGTTCTCCATCTTCAACTCCTTCATCATGGTCATCTTCCTCACTGGCCTGGTTGCGATCATCCTAATGCGCACCTTACGAAAAGATTACGCGCGCTACGCAAAGACAGAGGACGATCTGGAGAGCCTTGAGAGGGACTTGAGTGAGGAATCTGGGTGGAAGCTAGTGTATGGGGACGTTTTCCGACCGCCACAGCAACTTACCCTCCTTGCTGCCTGTGTGGGCACCGGCATCCAGCTAGCGCTGCTATGTTTGTTTGTTATTTTCTTCACCATTGCTGGAAGCTTCTTTGAAGAGAGGGGGACCATTCTGACCGCCTTCATCGTGTGTTATGCACTCACCTCATTTGTAGGGGGCTACGTATCAGGTGCGGAAATACGGAACACAGCTGGGGTCTTGGATTCACTTATGAATAGATTTATCGTACATCCTTCATCACGCGCTATGCACTTACCTCATTTGTAGGGGGCTACGTGTCAGGTGCGCCTTCATCGTGTGTTATGCACTCACCTCATTTGTAGGGGGCTTCGTGTCAGGTGCGGAAATACAGAACACAGCTGGGTCTTGGATTCACATATTAATAGATTTACATACAGCCTTCATCGTGTGTTATGCACTTACCTCATTTGTAGGGTGCTACATGTCAGGTGTGATGTGTAAGTTGGTTTGCTTGTTTGTTTGTTTTGAGAATACTGGTAGAGAGGAAATTGTGTGATACTGTGATTGGGAATACCGGTAGAGAGGAAATTGTGTGATAGTGTGATTGGGAATACCGGTAGAGAGGAAATTGTGTGATTGTGTGATAGTGTGATTGGGAATACCGGTAGAGAGGAAATTGTGTGATAGTGTGATTGGGAATACCGGTAGAGAGGAAATTGTGTGATTGTGTGATAGTGTGATAGGGAATACCGGTAGAGAGGAAATTGTGTGATTGTGTGATAGTGTGATTGGGAATACCGGTAGAGAGGAAATTGTGTGATTGTGTGATAGTGTGATTGGGAATACCGGTAGAGAGGAAATTGTGTGATAGTGTGAATGGGAATACCGGTAGAGAGGAAATTGTGTGATTGTGTGATAGTGTGATTGGGAATACCGGTAGAGAGGAAATTGTGTGATAGTGTGAATGGTAATACTGGTAGAGAGGAAATTGTGTGATGGTGTGAATGGTAATACCGGTAGAGAAGAAATTGTGTGATAGTGTGAATGGGAATACCGATACAGAGGAAATTGTGTGATTGTGTGAGTGTGGTTGGTAATACCGGTAGAAAGGAAATTGTGTGATTGGGTGATAGTGTGATTGGGAGTACCGGTAGAGAGGAAAACAAATTGTGTGAGCGGGTGATTGGGAATACCGGTAGAGAGGAAATTGTGTGATCGTGTGATTGAGAATACCGGTAGAATAATTCAAATATAGAGAAATTGTGCCGTTCTTTGTGTTTATGATTGGAAAGGGTGGGTGTTGCGCGCTTAACTCATTTGTTGGGGGCTGCGTAACAGGTTCGACGAGCAAGTTGATTTGTATTTTTAGAATATAGAGGAAATTGTGTGATTGCTTGTGTTCATGATTGGGAAGGGTGGTTGTTGCGCACTTAAATCATTTGTAGGGGGCTGCGTATCAAGGTGCAAAATACAGAGTGCAGCTAGGGGAACAAATACCCGGCCGCGATACAGCTTATCAAGTACAATTCTAGGTCCTGGATTCACATATTAACAGACTGCCTTTATCATGTTTTACGCACTTACATCATTTGTAGGGGACTATGTGTAGGCTTTGTCATGTTTTACGCACTTACATCATTTGTAGGGGATTATGTGTAGGCTTTGTCATGTTTTACGCACTTACATCATTTGTAGGGGATTATGTGTAGGCTTTGTCATGTTTTACGCATTCACATAACGTATTACTCACACATCACACCACACTATCACTCACCAATCACACACCACACTCACACCACACTCATTCTCACTCACTCACACACCATACTCACACAACTTCAGCTCCGCATACATACATCACACACACCGCCAGTATTACTCACACACCACACTCACACTCACTAATCACACACCACACTCACACTCACCAACCACACTCCACACCACACTCACACTTATCAGTCACTTACACCGCCAGCATTACTCACACACCACTGCCCCACTGGCAGGACTTGCACACGGCTTGCATGACACACACACCACTAACACAACCACAGTTGGCTTCTACACCCACAACTGCTTACATGACTCATACCCACCACCACCACCACACACACACACACTCTCACACACACACACCACTAACACAACCACAGTTGGCTTCTACACCCACAACTGCTTACATGCCCCCCCCCCCCCCCTCACACACACACAACCATAGTCAGCTTCTACACCCACAACTGCTTACGTGACTCATCCCCCCCCCCCCCCCCCCCCCCCCCCCCCCCTCACACACACACAACCACAGTTGGCTTCTACGCCCACCACTGCTTTCGTGCCCCCCCCCCCCCACCCCCCCCACCCCTCTCACCCCTCTCACACACACACACACACACACACCACTAACACAACCACAGTTGGCTTCCACGCCCACAACTGCTAACGTGACTCATACCCCCCCCCCCCCCCCCCACACACACACACACACCCCACACACACACCCTCACACACACACCACTAACACAACCACAGTTGGATTCTACGCCCACCACTGCTAACATGACTCATACCCCCCCCCCCCCCCCCCCCCCCCTCACACACACACAACTTCACGCATACACCACACCTCCGACCATACACCCCACCCCCCCACCCCACCCCACCAACACATCCACACGTGGCTTCTACGTGTGCAACGATGGGCGCAACTGGATCCACACAATGTTGGCCACCGCATGCCTCTTCCCTGGTGTGTGCACCACACTCACACACCACACACCACACTCACACATCACACTCACACACCACACCACCAACACATCCACAGGTGGATTCTATGCGCGCAATGATGGGCGCAACTGGATCCGCACAATGTTGGCCACTGCATGCCTCTTCCCTGGTGTGTGCTTCGGCATTGCCTTGCTGCTCAACACCATCGCCTTGTGTTACCACTCTCTGGCAGCGGTGCCCTTTGGCTACATCATGCTCGTCATCTGTTTGTGGGGATTTATATCCTTCCCTCTGTGCCTCATCGGAACTGTGTTTGGGAGGAACTGGTGAGTGCAGGACACTGTTTCCTGTTTAGGCCATGCGTAGCAGCTTCTTTGCAGCTCTGTGCCTCATCGGTACTGTGTTTGGGAGGAACTGGTGAGTGTAGGACACTGTTTCCTGTTTAGGCTATGCGTAGCAGCTTCTATGCAGCTCTGTGCCTCATCGATACTGTGTTTGGGAGGAACTGGTGAGTGCAGGAAACTGTTTCCTGTTTAGGCTATGCGTAGCAGCTTCTATGCAGCTCTTTACCTCATCGGTACTGTGTTTAGGAGGAACTGGTGAGTGAGGGAGCGGATGGAGTCAGGCTACTTGGTAATGTGTTTGGGAGGAACTGGTGAGTATCATATACAAAAACATATGATGCCATTTTTATGGTATCATCCTCTCCTTTGGTCAGCATCATATGATATGCCGGTCCCTACTCATCGGTAATGTGTTTGGGAGGAACTGGTGAGTATCATATATATGAAGCTTCCTGTGGACTGTAACTTACACACATGCACTGTAACTTACATATGTAAGCTTCCGCTGGACTGTAACTTACATACATACACTTACTTACATGCACTTGCATACATGCATGTGTCCTCTGAAACCAAGTCCCTGAATCCATATTAGCTTCCGATGGACTGTAATAAATAAATAAATAGTATGTCTTATTGCGAGGTGTGAAGTTGGGGTTGCCAGCCCGTTTGCCTGCAATGGGGCCAACCACCAATCGATGGACTGTAACTTACATGTGTGCATATGTCCTCTGATCAATTCATTCTCTGTGTCTTGTTAGATCTCTACCCCCCCAACTACCCATGCATTCTTTCTGCACTTGACTATCCAAGATTGGGCGAGTCCTTCCATCCACCTTGGCTACCCATGGACAGTTACATATCACACATTGGCTACCCATAGGCTGAAACATATCACATATGTGCACGTTGTCCTGTAGGAGCTCTATCCCCAACTACCCATGCATCCATTCACTTATTCTGCACTTGACTATCCAAGGTTGGGCGAGTCCCTCCATCCACATTGGCTACCCATGGACTGTAACATATCACATATGCGCACGTTGTCCTGTAGGAGCTCCATCCTCAACTACCCATACATATCACCCATACCCACCTAAACACCCATACATACCACCCATACCCACCCATACACCCATACATACAACCCATACCCACCCATACACCCATACATACAACCCATACCCACCCATACACCCATGCATACCACCCATACCCACCCATGCACCCATACATACAACCCATACATACAACCCATACATACCACCCATACACTCACACACTCACCCACCCATACACCCACCCATACACCCACCCATACACCACACCATCCACCTGTAAGAGCTCCATCCCCAACTACCCATGCACCCACTCATACAATCTACCATACACCAACTCACGCGTACACCTACCCATACACCAACCATACGCCCTACCATACACCTGTAGGAGCTCCATCCCCAACTACCCAACTACCCATACGCACCACCCATACACACCCATACACCCACTCATACATCCACCCATACACACCCGTACACCCACCCATACATCCACCCATACATCCACCCATACACCCACTTATGCACCCACACATACACCCACCCATACACCCACCCATGCACCCACCCTTACACCCATACCCATGGAGGAGCTCCATCCACAACTGCCCATACACTCTACCATACACCACTATACCCCTGTTGGAGCTCCATCCCCAACTACCCATACACCCATATATACCACCCATACCCACCCATACACCCACCCGTACACGCACCCATACACAACACCATCCACCTGTAGGAGCTCCATCCCCAACTACCCGTGCCGAGTGAAGCGCATTCCCTCACCAGTACCAGATCGCAAGTGGTACCTGAAGCCCTTCTTCATCTCTCTCATTGGGGGCCTGCTCCCCTTTGGTTCCATCTTCATAGAGATGTACTTTGTGTTCACCAGCTTCTGGAACTATAAGGTGTGCTTGAGATGAGAAAGAGGGTTGAAATGGCGGTGGTGGGATAAACCGTCATTGTGAACCAAGTCTGATATAGGGTCAACATAATGCAAGTGGGACCTACACACCTATCTACCTACACACCTACACACCTACCTGAACACCTACCTAACTAAATACCTATACACCTACCTACACACCGACATATCTAGCTAAACACCTACCTACTTACCTACCTACCTACCTACCTACCTACTTACCTACCTACACACCTACACTCCTGCACGCCTACCTACACACCTACCTACCCACATACCTACCTATGCACATACCTACCTACCTACCTACCAGCCTACACACTTACCTACACATACCTACACACCTAACGTGCTTTTTGTGATCGTTTCTTTTCCTTGTGTTCCCTTCATCTGTTTTTTGGGGCTCTGTTCTTACCTTTTTTTTTAGTTTCTCTTCCTTTTTGCTTTTGTGTCTTCTTTTTTTGGTTTTTCTTTTTTATTTCCTGTTGCATTACTGGGTTTTTGTTTGTTTTCCCTTATTTTTCTTCGCTTTTTTGCGTTATTTTTGTCGTTTACGTTCTTGTTTTTTTTCCCTATCTCGCTTTCTTGTATTCCCGTTTTTTTTTCTGTTTTTTCTTCTGTTGGTCTTTTGTTCCGGGTCGGCCCTTTTCTTTCCTCTAGGTTTAGTGTTTCTCTCCTCGTTTTTTTTTTTTTTTTTCCTCCCCGGTGGGTTTTGCGGTGTGCTGTTTTTTAGCGTCACCTTCCGTTGTTTTTTGTTTTTTTTCCGTTTCCTCTTTTTTTTTCTTCCCTATTTGTCTCTCTTTTCTTTGTGTTTTTTCTCCGCGTGGTGCTTTCTTTTTGGTGGCCCCCCTGGTTCCATTTTTTTCTTCGTTTTGTTTCTTTGCATTCCCTTCTTGTTTCTTTTTTTTCTTTTTGTTCGTGTTCTTATTTGTGTTATCTCTTTTCGTCACTTCCTTGTTTCTTTTTGCTGTCCTTCGCATTCGTTGTGCGCTTGTCTGCCCTTGTTATGTTCTCTTTTTTTGTATGCTGAAGTTTTCCTCTAAGTTGAGGCTCTGTGTTGTGTGTCCTCCTTGCTGTTTATTTTCTTCCTTCGCTATTTTGTTTCTGTGTTTTTTTTTGTTCGCGCTTCTTCTTTCATCTCTTTCTCCGCGTTTCTGCTTGCCTTTTATCCCTTATCTCGCTGGATTTCTTTTTTTTTATGTTCTCTTGTTCCCCTGCTCTTCCTATTTCTTTTTATTTGTTTTCTTTTTTTTTCTTTTTTTCGTGGTACGCTCTGCTTCTTGCTTTCACTGTTGTTTTGTATCGTATGTGCTCCTTGTTTGTTTGCGTCCTCTTTTTTTTTTTCTCTTTGCCTTATTTTTGTTGTGTCTATCTTCCGCTTCTCTTTTCCTTTTGGTGTCTTGTTTTGTTTCTTGTTTTCTCTTCGATATTAACCTCCCTACTCTTCCTTGGCCTGCCGACATACTACACACCTACAACATATAAACCTAACTACATACCTTCTACAGACCACCCCCAAATACAAGGCATCCGGCCGACCGACCCACCCACCGACCGACCCACGCACCGACCGACCCACCCACCCACCGACCCAAGGCCCGACCCACCGACCGACCACACCGGCGAACACCAACCGGGCGACGACGGACAGACAGAACCACGCGACGAACCCACGACCACCGACCGACCTACCCACCGACCGACGGACCCACGACCGACCGCCCACTACGACCGGACCTGACCGACGACCGACGGACCACCGACCGCGACGGACCGAGCGAACGACCGAACGAACGACGGACCGACCGACCGACCGACCTGACCGACCTACCTACCTACCTACCTACCTACTACCTACCCACTTACCTATCCACCTACCTAACTACCTAACTACCTACCTTCTAACCACCCACCTTCCTTTCTACCTACCTACCTACCCACCTACCTACCTACTTACCTACCTACCCACCCACCCACCCCACCTACCTACCCACCTACCTACCTGCCTACCCACCTACCCGCCTACCTACCTACCTACCTACCTACCTACCTACCTACCATCCCTATCTAATGACCTTCCACTATTGCACTTGCCAACCGCCGCCACCAACCACCACCAACCGCCACTATTGCACTTGCCTTGCGCCGCCAACCGCTGCCACCAACCACCACCAACCGCTACTATTGCACTTGCCTTGCGTCGCCAACCGCCGCCACCAACCACCACTAACCACCACCAACCACCACTATTGCACTTGCCTTGCGCCACAGGTCTACTTTGTGTATGGCTTCATGCTGTTGGTGATGAGCATCCTGTTGATCGTCACAGTCTGTGTCACCATCGTGGGAACCTACTTCCAACTTAATGCGGAGAACTACCACTGGTGGTGGACCCCCTTCGGCATCGCATCATCCACGGGATTCTACGTCCTTCTCTACGCGGTGAGAATATATATATATATATATATATATATATATATATATATATATATATATATACTAGTACGGTAGCCCGTGCGGCCGGTGGCCACACAGACACACATCACCCCCACCCCAATCATAATAGGGTGCCCGTTGGGCTGGGTTACAGAATAGGCTACACATATGTCATCACCCTCCACCCCTCTCATAAATACAGTCATCATGTTTCCCCCACTTCAAATGCTAACATATCTGCCCCCCCCCCCCCCCCACACCACACACACACACACACACACACACACACACACACACAGTCCCCACTCTGCCCAAACCTCGACCCAGGCCCAATCTCAAATTTGCCTCACCCCTTTACCTGCCAACACACATGTACTTCCGATTAATCTGATCTTCTCTCGGCTACTTTAGCAGATGGGTTTAACAGAAGCGATTATGATGTTTCCAGCTGAGTTCGAAATCGCGCAGACGTTTGGACGTTTCGTCAGACGACGCGGAAATGCGAAGACTTTTGGAAATTGCAAACGAACGTCTGCGCAGTTTCAGACTCAGGTTGAAACATCGGAATTGCGCGAGAGCAAAGCTGCTTACCTGTAGCTTCCTCTTCGCGCATGGATACCTGGTTGGGCGTGCAAGCTGTTTCCCGAAAGGGCCTTTGTTCGGTCAACTCTATCACGCACTCGCTACAGCTCATCGCGAAAATAACCTTATTGTTGCAGGGTGGGAGTGGTGTGGGGTGGGGGTGAAGATCTTGAAGAGGTACTGCACGCGGTGCAAGGAGCACGCAGCAAGAAGGAAGTCGGGAGTCGGAAGAACGTCACAGGGTTGCAGGGACTTAGATCGTGCAGAGATACCATCACATGAGCCGTGCGAGTGTCTTAGCTCGCAGGAAGATGAATGTATCAATAGAGCCTGCAGAAAGGCTGGAGAATGGAAGTCAACCACCTCCAATCACGAATCAAGCGATGTGAAAGCACAATGAGATGACGAATGTAATGCTGAGATGAAGAATCAAGGGCGCATGCGTGAGCCAAGTGAAAGTCAAGGGCCAGCCGAATCATGAGCCGAAGTGAAAGTTCTGGAGCATGAGCCGCAGGTCGCTCCGTGAAGAAGCATTACACTGAAAACCATTATTCCGAGCGCCATGCAAAGCGATCTGAGGGTCAGCAAATGACCTTCGAGGAGAGGATCTCCTCACTCGTTTCACTGCAATTCATTGCAGTCACAGTGTGGGAGGCAGTTGAGGATACGAAATGAGCGCGCGCATAGCTTAGCGCATCTGCTGTTTCGGTAAATGAAAATTTTGCTGGGCCAAGACTTGGGTTTACGGAAAGTCGGTTGCAAGTCGGTTACACATCGCACGCTCATGGCACGTGGGTACGCGATGATGACACCACCACGACCACAACCACGACCACGACCGCGACCACGACCATGATTTCTTTATATATATATATATATATATATATATATATATATATATATATATGGTACACCTTATTACAAGGCGTGAGGTTGAGAGGTCCAGCTCTTGATGGTTTGGTTGAGGAGGCCAGCCCTTGCACTACCCCTGGTGGTGGACCCCCTTCAGCATCGCACCATCCACGGGATTCTATGTCCTTCTCTATGCGGTGAACATATATATGGTACGCCTTGTTACAAGGCGTGATGTGGAGGGGGGCTGCCCTTGACAGTTTGGTTGAGGGTGGGCTTGGGTTGATGAGGCCAGCCCTTGCACTACCCCTGGTGGTGGACCCCCTTTGGGTTGAAAAGGCCAGCCCTTGCACTACCCCTGGTGGTGGACCCCCTTTGGGTTGAGGAGGCCAGCCCTTGCACTACCCCTGGTGGTGGACCCCCTTTGGTATCGCACCATCCACAGGATTCTATGTCCTCTATGGGGTGGGCAAAAATTGTAATTTCAAATTGTTAGGCCTTGGCACGGGGGTTCGCTTGCACTGGGGAAGGTTGCTGTGGGTTTTGCTTTGATCGCTACTGCGTCTGAGCTCGGACTACCCAGGCAAGAGCATATGCTTGGTAACTTTTATTGGTAACTTTTGTTTCATTGTTAGCTAGGAGCAGCAGCTTCTAGACAGCTCCCCTGGCTTACTACCCAGGCAAACCTACAGCAATTTAGTGCATCTGGAAGCTGACAGAATCATCTTTCCAGAACTCTTACAATCTTGAGGCTTAACCTAGTGGTTGGCTCAGGGAGCTGCTTAGAAGTCATTGCTATGCTATCATAAAAAGACAAGCTATGCTATGCTATGCTGGGTAATCCAGCCGCTCCTGGTGGTCTACAACTATCTTGATTTTTTTAGGTTGGATCATTTAAATAAATAAATTGGTTGGTATGGCTGTGGTATGGTATTAAAAACTGGATTGGAAACTGAACCTTGTTGGAAACTGAACCTGAGCATTGTCATTCCTCCCAGGTACAAACCTGTGCTGGAAACTGTATTGTCAACTGGAACTTGTTGGAAACTGAACCTGAGCATTGTCCTTCCTCCCAGGTACACTACTTCATATTCAAGACCAAGATTATTGGATTTTCCAGACATCTTTCTACTTTCGCGGGCTACACTTGAGGGTTGCCTTGGCCTGACTCTAATGTAAGTACCCCCAACCCCCCCCCCTCCCCCAACCCCCCCACCCCCCCCCCCCCCACACACACACACATACAACAAACACATCCCACATCCTCCCACTCCCCACCCCCACTACCACTCCACAGCACACCCGTATCGACACGCAGCCACACATGTTCCCCCCACCACTACCACCACACACACACATATACACCTCAAGCCCACATACTCCCCACCACCACTACCACCACACACACACATATACCCACACGCAAGGCCCCCCTCCTCTCCACCACCCCTCCACCACCCCACCCCCACATCTATACTCGCACTCCCCATACTCCCCACCAACCCCTCCCCCCACACACACCCACACATATCCACCTTCAGCACACCTAACTTCCCCACCACCACTACCACCACACACAGCACCTATACCATTCACTCCCCATACCTTTGCCCCCCCACCCCACTCCGCACCCCACACACCCCCCACACCCTCTGCCACACTCCCTCCCCCCTACTCCCCCCACCACTACCTCCCACACTCGGCCACACCCCTCTACCGCATTCCCTCCCCCCCTCCTCCCCACCCACCCCATACCCCCACCACCCCCCCCCCCACCTATACCCACTCAAGCTCACCCCTCCTCCCCCCTAACCCCCCTACCACAACCACCACTACCACCACATTCACACACACACACACATACACACACACATAATGGACTTGGGTACATGCGGGGTTGGTGGTTGCCCCTAGTGCAAGCAAAAAGACTGCCCCCATCAACAGAAGTAACCAGAATCTGATTGATGGCTACACTTTGATGGGTTGCCTTGGCCTGACTCTAATGCAAGTTCTTACAGCTACCAGACGAGTGAGTCGATTAAGCTTGTGGGCCTAGCTTCAGCTCTGCCTGCATGCCTATGTGCAACAAATGTGGACAACACACAAACAGCTCATCATATAGCAGTATCATGTATTCATGTTTCACTACGACATTGTTCTATTTATCATTTATTCACGTTCACTACAACATTGTTCCGTTTATCGCTGGATGGCGACCATGACCGGATCTAGCAGTAAGCTGAGACCGTGAAAACATGGGCACAAATGGGTGCCTCCCCCACCCCCACCCCCACCCTAACCCCCTGTTCAGAAATATTTCATCTTTTTATGCGTGGTCAGTTTTGTCTAATGAACGGCACACACACTACAGCTGTTCCCCTCCCATTGGCCTTTCTTTAAAGGTCTGCTGAGAAAAATGAACCAAACACCCGACCAGCCTACCAACCGACCAACCAATTGCTGTGATGTGTTACAGGTGTGGAGCTGTAGGCTACATGGGAGCTGCCAAGTTTGTCCGGACCATTTATCGTAACGTGAAGTGCGACTAGTAACAGCATGGTAGCAATTCAGCAGATTATTCGGGTTTTGATATTCCGAAACAGGTCGTACTTCGTAGTTCGCACCTCTGATTTGGCTGGAATTTCGAGAATTCGGATCATCCTGGGAGAATTGTCGAATTTTTGCCCGAAAAAGTCGAGGTACGGAGGATGACCTACGACTGTCGATTCCAAAACATCAGCTGAATTGCTATATTAGACGGCCATGGGCCACCACCAGGGTGTGGATTTGATTGTTACATGGTTCTTCAGCCAACTCGGGGCTGCTCGCCGTCTTCCAACTCCAAGTCCCCCCATGTGATACCCACAGAAACCAGGGAGCACACTAAGCGGATTAGACAGTTGAAATACTTGTCCAGTTCCGCATTAATAGAAGGCCATGGGCCACCAGCAGAGGGCT
Organism: Chlamydomonas sp. ICE-L; assembly: GCA_013435795.1. Taxonomy (NCBI): domain Eukaryota; kingdom Viridiplantae; phylum Chlorophyta; class Chlorophyceae; order Chlamydomonadales; family Chlamydomonadaceae; genus Chlamydomonas; species Chlamydomonas sp. ICE-L. The sequence goes on from JACBWV010000610.1 coordinate 90,084,238, forward strand.
GGGCCCTGAAACTTGGAGGGTCCATGAGACAATCGGCAACTGCATTAGAGCACTGTTTTGCTACTGTTGCATGTATGATCTATATGCATGCAACAGTCCGGCTTACGGGACTAATCATCCTCACTATTATATTCGTAGATGGAACAAATACACTGCATCAGTATGCTCACCGTTTCAAGTCAAGAGAAACATGGGTACGGTAAGCCCTATCCGTAGATATTAATAGAGGATAGCAATGTGTGCTCCCCCCCCCCCCCCCCCCCCCCCCCCCCCCCCCATGTAAGTCTTGACCAGGATTGGAGTTGATTGTTACATATTTTACTAGCCAACTCTGGGCTGCTCACCGTCTTCCAGTGCCAAGCCCCCCCGTGAGATACCCACGGAAAACAGGGAGCCAATTAAACTATCTGTACTTGATATTGCTTACCGGTATATAGTAGTAAAGCAATATCTTTGTCCGTACATGCACCAGTGTCTGTGGTAGCTAGATACCATCTAGATTGTATATGTTCAATTGTGTAACAAATCGTCCATGGTGATCATACAATGATCCCACGAGGTTGTATACATATGAAGTGGAAGTTGTACTACGTAACTAGATATATAGCTAGCTAGCTACAATGATACACCATTACACAGGCAAACTGACCTACTACCGTAACACAAACCTAACTAATAACATTTATGTTATGGGATAACTCAAGCCACGGGAGTCTTTTTTACGTTGTGAAAGTTATTTCATCCCAGGAGGTGGGTCTCCCTACACAAACCAACGGCACCGAGGATACCGAGATACTGCGTGGCGTGCCCTCAGGTGTAGTGCTGGATAACCTGCAGTACGGATCTGTTAGGGTATCCCCTCGTTGTACTAGAGCGTAGCCCGGATGCTGGACTGGCATTGTAATGCTGCACTAAAAATCCAACAATTGTAATAAAAAATAAATCTACACATTATAATAAGCAAGCAAGCAACAAACTCAAAAAGTTCGCAATACACTTCATGCCAGTGCTGCAATATATCTTACATGTGATGCATGACTGCCTTACTCCATATGCATACGTGTATACTGGTATGTATTTTAAAGTCCAGGGGTAGCCAAATAGGCTAAAGGGACTTGCCAAATATTAAAAACAGGAAATGCAGTTTAAAAAACAAGCACTGGTGAACTGAACTCCAGCACATGCATGGTAAGCAACGGGGGCCGGAAGTACTTGCTACGCAGATTATTTAGCTTCACGTTTCTTGTCATATTATTAATAAATGTAAACAGATGTTTCCATCCTCTAATGAATGAGGTGGGTTTGATTACCATAATAATATTATATATTTACCACATCATGATCATCATCTCTACGATCAACTCTTGTATTCCAGAAATGAATACACTATCTTAACCATCGAGCTTGCTTACACATGGGTATCATGGATATGTGTATCCCGGATGTAAGATAGAAGAGATGTGGTACTGACCGAATGACACCGATTGGTGGATATCTCAGATATCTCGGATTGGTCGATTGTTCATATGGGATCAAGCTACTGTATCCAGATAATTTGTTCATATATTTTGTTTTTATCATTGTAGGTAGGTCTCGAGTAAAGTAGCCAATTATGCAAGGGATTGGCCAGATCTACCTAGGATGATTTATAAAACGTGGATCAACAAACTATATGGACATGGCTTATTTCATTTGAACAATAATGCACTAGTCATTTGTAAACTAACACGTTGCTTGTAATTACTATGTGCTACAAGTTGGGCAGCCCTTCAAGTCCATGATTTGGGATAGGGGCTTATCAACTTCCTTATCACCATGTACAAGATATGTATCATTTCAAATAGTTCCTACCTCCCATCCCACAGGGATCATTGGAGTTAGCTGGTTCAAAAGTATTTGGATTATTCTAAAAAAACAAATCAGGCCAGTGAAATTCTTAAACCACACGGGTACTATTTCAGTACGAGGGCACATGTGATGATCTGTTTTATGCATGGCCCATCATATTTTAAGAAGCATTGACAAGGCAGATGTACCGTAAACCAGCTGGTGAAATTTGTCCATTGTACTAGTGAAATAATTTTGGTGTTTGAGGTATGCCCCAATTGCCCTCTGGTAAACAATGCACCCCCACGGTGTGCAGCTCTGGTGTTAGTTGGTGTGTGCCGTGGGCACACATGCTCACTTGGATGCCTGTAGTAGTCCCTGTACCCCTAGTCTCCAGCACCCTACATGAGCACTTGGCACCTTGCATGGAACCCCAACCCCAAGGAACAGTTGATAATTAAATGGATGTGTCATGTACATGCAACATGGGTATAGTATATCAACCATGTGGAAACACCTGAATCCCACCATGCTACGACAAGCTCGCAGGGACTGATTTTTTCGAATTTCCGGCACCATCTGGACTTCACCGTATGATGGCACCTAGAGTCATATACCAAAAGGCCCCACAATATCCCGGCCTTCAGGCGAGTATTCTTATTTCCTGCGGGAACATAAGGGGGGGAGGGGGAAGGGGCGGGGTAACCCGGATATCGGGATCGTTCGACGCGTCCCACTTATTCACTGACTAATTTATTCCGCATACAGTTTAGCCCGCAAAATATAGTTTCTATGCGCCCATTCATACATATGAACTGGGGGACGACAGGGGCATCTGTCGTCAATACCGTAATCGACCATCTGGAATAAACACAATCGTTCCTTCCTTAAGAGAAGCGTCTGAGGAATTCAAGATATTGACCTGACTTGATGAGGCAAGCTGCATTTCCATTGAGTTGGATCCATCCAAGTCGAGGGATGAGGGGCAAGCATCCACGGAAATTACCTCACTCCACTCCTGACAGTCCTGATCACTTCGTCCTCCTCATCCTTCACGAAGGTATTTCCTCCGACAGCCAAGGAGCAAGTTTGCATGAAAAATCGCCCCTCTAGACGTCCTAGGGACGATCAAATCTGAAATAAAATTGTCATCGCTAGCTGTCCTTCGACTTGGGGTATAAGACATGCAGCCCCGATTTGTTTCGAGAATTTCAATCACTCACATAAGTGCTTAGGCAGCTCGTTCTTCCCTCCCGCCCTCCAAGCACCTTAGCAATTAATTGTTTCTATCTTCGCGCTCTAAGAAGTCATTGTCATCATCAGCAGCAGCAGGAACATCAGCAGCATTCGCCCTTGAAACCTTCTTAGATATTCGATTTTGACAGCTGACAGATGATTGCTCGCCGTCCATTCCGAGCATTTCTGGAGGGAAGCACAAGAACCCGCCTTCCCATTGTAACAAACACTTTGCCCGGAACCGTGGCAGATGCGCTGGCCAAAAGGACCTTGCTAGAGAAACCTGCGATTAAGAATGCAGACTTCTTTGTCATTTGCACGGGATGTTTCAACCAACCAAGAATGCTGGCTGGGGTGAGAACAAAGACGATGCTAATTTCGCTGTGCCTGCCGCGAGAGATAATCAATTTGCCCTACTAAAGATGCTGAACAGATATGAGCTGTGGACATTTCCGAGATACTGAGGCTAGCCTGAGCACATGTTGTTAAACCTTGCTCCAGAAGTGAAACGGCACCGTGGCTCTTTCGAAACGCTGGCTGTCTTGAAACTCTACCGTGGTTTGCTGCAACTTTGCCTGTCTTTTTCTGAGGATTTGTTAGAACCCTCCTCCCGTATGTTGTGGCGCGGGCTTGTCTTGGGCCATCAATGGTCTTTCGATGACAATGTAATGTAATGTATCGTATCATGAGGCGGTTTAGTCACTCGCCCGAAGCTAAATATCTTGGAGGTTTGCGTCCGAACACCTTTGCCCCCAATTGCATAGTTCATACCTAACGTATGTACCGTATGCGCCTTAAGTATTGGCAAGATTAAGTATTGGCAAATGTCATTTCCCCCCTAAAAGTGGGTCTCAGAAAAGCATGGCAATACTAACTTCGCAAAGGGGTATATGGCTTTGACTGTCTCAAGCTCAGACTTGAAATCCAGTTGGCAAAGGGTCTTATGTTATTGTTACATTTCCTTGTTACATGTTCACCAAGTAGTCTGCCCAAGCTTGCTGTAAAACTATGAAACAATTCAAAGCAGGAGCATTAAACTTGCTAGGGCTTAGTAGCCAGACCGGTACATGGTTCCAGCCAGCCAAATTGCTGGCTGGAGCCATGTAACCAAGTTCAAGGTCAAGTACATGTTTACAAAGTAGTCTGCCCAAGCTTGCTGAAAATAAAACCATGTAGCAATTCAATTCAGGAACATTTAAATTGCTAGGGCATTAGTAGACAGATTACCATGGTAACCGTAACTGGGCAAAGGCCAACTACCTGGAGTGGTCTCAAGCTGGACCCCTAATCCGGTTTGGCAAAGGGTTGTTTGCCAAACCGTTTGCCAATACTTAAGGCGCATACGGTAGTTGCATATTCCGCTTATTCATCAACAATCAACCTGATTTCTCGACACAGAACTGTTCAGTCCACCTCCTCGCACCAGTTCCCGAAGCCCACCACTTGTTACCACTTCAATGCCCCTTTCTCTACAAATTGCCTCTAGGACTATTTTCAAATTTCAGCCCCATCAGGGACCATCTTGGGACGGGCAGAGGACCCCCTCCCCTACAGCCCACTTATTCGGTGAGTGGGCTTCCAATCAAGTAAACAGTAGCATGCGACTCTTTGGCTGGTGGTGCCTGTGTGATAGGTCGTAGGTCGGCACCAGAGACTCTCTGGTCGGCACCTCCTGATCCCGGTCTTGCGTGCCTACTCCTCCGTTCTGTGCTTAGGGAAGACTCCGCCCCACAAAAATCACAACCATGGGTACTTCCTACCAGTGTATGACCTTAGTGCAGGGGAAGACCCACCCATGAGTAAGAAAAAAATGGGTTTGCAATGGAACGGGTGGAGGGCATTTTATTGCCGGTGGTTGTGGGAGAATCAGACAGACAGGAAACCATAAGGAACCACCACCGGCAAAATCACCCCACGGCGCCCATGATCCCTTTTTTTCCTTGTCTTGTTGGCTTTTTTTTATCTTCATTTTATTCTCCCCTTCCTTGAGCAAAACCCGGCGAGGCATGCTCGCGAGCAGTGGCCCGAAAACTGAACTGCTGCTATGGGCAAAATCATTGCCGCCTCTGGTTTGGCCCTTGCTCTGGGTGCTTTTCCACTTTTTTCACCCCCTTTTTGATCTTGTCCATTGGGCACTATCTAAGGGTGGGCATCGAAAACTGTTACCAAACAACACGAAAACGAACATCCTCTGTGCCGTCACCCGTTCACCTATCCCGCTGTAAAAGCCCCACCTGGACCCCCAATTTTAATTTTTTCCCTTATTTTTTTTCCGGCAGTACCTCAACATAATGTCCCGCCTGAAGACGTTCTGGAGATGAAAAGTGGAAGGACACGGCGTCGTTCCCGAAACTGATTGGCCCCTCCGAGTTCTATGGAGTATATGAAGAGATTTGGCTCAAACCATGATGGGAGGTGGAAAGATTTTTACGAAAGGCAAAAAAGTCGTGGAATTTCCCAGCCCCAGTTTCAAAATCGGCAAGCGGCTTCACATTCAGTATCGTTTTACAAGGGCCGAGACCCCCCCGGGGGTAGCCGGGAAAAAGATCGTAGTAACATGCACAAAATTCTACTAATTCCTGCCCACCCACCCACACACTCCCTCCCCCACCCCCACCCACCCCCAACCCAACCCAAAGCGGGCACCCACAAGCACTCACCCGCGCCTCACACCTCCCACATCACTACCCCCCACACTAACCACACCAGACACGGGCCGCTTTTTGGTGGCATAGGCCCATGTTAGAAGCAATGTGGTCGTTCCCTTGTTTTTACTTTTACTTACGACTTTTACACACTGCCCCTTAGTCCACGGATATAAGCGCTCAGCACATATGCAATTTAATTCAATTCAATTCGATGATTTGTTTATAGATTGGAACTTATAATTTGCATCCAAATGTCTGTCACTCTGTAAGAGAGCCATGCTAAACCTCCTGTACCTCAACCGACTACTCTTGCATCAACCTCATGTAACCTCCACCGACATCCGATCTATATATGCCTTTTCTTATTTTTCATGGTATAGCAGGAGGGGCCATTTTTAAGTAAGGCTATATTTTAGGCTATTCAGGTTTGTTTTTCAGGTAATTAAGAAGGAAAGAATGAAGAGGGAAAGGCCTGCCCTTTCAGGCTTTTTTTCAGGCTTTTAGCCCTAGGAAATGGGACTGACCTTCCTGTTGTTTTTGGTTTGCAAAGTCAAACAACTCACATCAACCTAAGCCCGCATGTTTACATTGTCTTGATGATGTATGCTAACCCACAGACTCATGCTTACCCACACCCATACGCATCTGACACTACAGACTCATGCTTTACCCACTGTCCATACAAACACCTGACCTACTACAGACTCATGCTTCCCACACCCAAGACACAACCGGACACTACAACTCATGGCTTTACCCCGCACCCATACACCATGACACTACAGACGCAATGCTTACCCACACCCATAAAAAAAAAACACAACACCTGACACTACATACTCATGCTTACCCACAGGTTACCCAACACCCATACAACGACACACCTGACACTACAAGACTCATGCTTTAACCACCACACACCCCATAACCACCTGACACTACAGACTCAGCTTACCCACCCACACCATAACAGAACACCTGAACACTGAACAGACTCATGCTTACGCCACCGCATTACACACCTTGAACACTACATACTCATGCGTACCCACAACCCATACACACCTGACACTACAGACTCATGCTTACCCACACCCATACACACCTGACACTACAGACTCATGCTTACCCACACCCATACACACCTGACACTACAGACTCATGCTTACCCACACCCATAAACACCTGACACTACAGACTCATGCTTACCCACACCCATACACACCTGACACTACAGGTGGCTGTCAAGTATTTGACGCCCTTCCACATCGACAGTGCAGAAGTGGAGATACAAAAGATCATCTCAGAGGTAAAGGGGACCGAGCCTTGGTCTGTTTGCTTTTTATATAATCATTAAGTGGTGCTAGTTGCTAGTTGCTAGTGCGAGTGCTAGTGCTAAGTTGCTAGTGCTAGTGGCTAAGTGCTAGAGAGCCTTGGTCTGTTGCTTTGAGTCATTAATGGTGCTTAGTGCCTAGTGCTAGTGCTAGTGCGGAGACCTTGGGTTCCTGTTTGGCTTGTTGAGTCATTGTATGGGTGCTAGTGGCTAGTGCCTAGAGAGCCCTGGTCTGTTGCTTTGAGTCAATATGGGTGGCTAGTGCACTAGTGCTAGTGCCTAGTGCTAGTGCTAAGTACTAGTGCTAGAGAAGCCTTGGTCCTGTTTGCGTTTTGATTCATTATGCAAGATTTTGCAAGCAGCATGCATCTGTGTAAAGTGTAATTTTGCGGGCCCTCCTCGATTATTCTCCTCTTCAGGCCACTCACACACATGCTCACTAAACAAACCACAGATGCTCCCCAGCAAACGCATGTCTGCCTGTGCCCGCCCCTTATTCCTGTCAATGTCCACACACACTCCACTACAACACCACCCACACTCCACACCAAACAACCCAACCACACCTCACACTCACACACCACTCACAATCACAAACCAAAAAGGAAAAACACAACCAATCCCACACCACCCTTCACCCGGGCTACAACCCCCCCCCTCACACCGCCGTCCCAACCTCCCCCACAAGAACGGGGACGTAAAACGAACCCGCTAACCCCACTCCCCCCCCCTCACCCCCCGCCCCTCCCGTACTGACACCCCTCCCACTCCCCCCCCCAACCCCCCCATCGAAGAAAAGAGCTCTCCCCCTCCCCCCTCCCCCACTCCCCCCTCCCACCACCCAACGCGTCGCCCTCCTCCCACGCCCAGGTCTACCCCCATCCCCCTCCCCAACCCAAAGAAACCCCATCCCCCTCTTCCGAAACTCCCCCGCCCCTCACCCCCACCCCTCCCCCCTCAACCCCTCCCCCCACATTCTCACCTGCCCACTCTTTTGCTGTGCCCCGCCCCTTATCATGTCAATGTCCACACCACACTTACACAACACACTCACACAACACACAGATACACCACTCACACTCACACCACACACCACACTCACACTACATCACATCACACCCAGAGGCAAACACCACCAACACCCCAACAAGTGGACACATGTCATTTACAAACCTTTTGTATGTCTGATGCTTGCAGCTGGCCATCATGCTGTACTTTTTATGATATGAATGTTTTATGGGCCAAACCCCAAATGTGTCGCTGGGGTGCCTTGGGGTTGTATTATTATGTTTTGAACAACTCTGGCAACTGATAGCTCCGGAAACCTTGTGTTCCATATCTGCATTGTGCAGGACCTGGCCGTATCAAGGTGGGTGATATTGTAACACCTGTTTTTTTTGGAAAAGGAAAATTTCTGTTCCCCGCCCATTTTATGGTCCCCCCCGCAATTTAAAAATGGTCCCGCATTGCATGGTTCCCGCCATTTTCATGGTCCATCATTTCAATGGCCCCCCCCTCCGCATCTTTCCTGGGGTCCCGCATTTTTCCCCTGCATACAAGATAATGAATATATAGCTGGTCCTCCCTTAAAAAACCTGTATACATGTTTTAAACATGGGGATTGTGGGATCGGTACCCATCAGTCCATATTGTGCAGTGTCTGTAATGGGATCCATATTGGATAATCATATGGTGGCTGGATTTATCCCCACTGTTTTTCTTTTTTTGTTGGCTACGAGCAGGAGCAGCTTCTATGGCCAGCTCCCCTGGCTGTCTAAAAACAGCAAACCGTAAGCAACCCTAATAGTGCAACCTTTGAAGCTGGACATAATCAAGCTTTCCTGGTGCTGCTGAAATTGGTTGACACGCTTAGAAGCCCAGTGCCTGGCTCTGGGAGCTGCCTAAAAGCTGCTGGTAGTAGCCGATAAGAAAACCACCACCACCATAGCCCACCACCACCGCCACCACCACCACCAACAACCAACCACGACCACCACACCAACTTATGCAGACGATGCGGGACACTTAAGTACAGCAACAACTGGGAGTTTGGGAGTGCCTCGCGTGATGGCTTTTCCTTTGGCCTCAGTTTGCTGACATGCTTTTACAGCATGCGTGAAAGGCATAACATGACAGAGCAAATGCTAGAGAACTTTGGCTGCCAACTGCTGAGTGTGGCCCAAGGGGCCATGGGGACCCAGGGCTGTTGTGTGCTGGAGAGGGGCTGCCAAGTGCTGAGTGTGGCCCAGAAGGTAGCCATGGGGAAGCAGGGCTGTCTTGTGCTGGAGGGGGGCTGCCAACTGCTGAGTGTGGCCCAGGGGGCCATGGGGACCCAGGACTGTCTTCTGCTGCAGGGGGTCTCCAAGAGTGACAGGTGCAGTCTGGAGACACTTCACTCCATGTTGAACAGCGTGGAGGTTAACCTGATTGAGCAGAGCGTGTGTAGGGGGGAAACCCTGCAGGTTGAACTGGTGGGTGCGTCCCTGAGGCTTGCCCGGGTGGAGGGGGAGAACCTGAGGGTTGCCCTGGTTGAGAAGGAGGGCCTGAAGGCTGCCCTGCTGGTGGAGAAACAGGAGGTTGCCCGGATGCAGGAGAACCTGAAGCGTGCGCTGCTTGAGAAGGCGAACCTCAAGCTCGCCCTGATTGAGGCGGAGACCCTGAGGCTTGCCCGGGTGGAGGCGGAGAGCCGGAGGGATGCCGTGCTGGAGGTGATCCAGGAGGTTGCCCTGATGCAGGAGACCCAGAAGGCTGCCCTACTGCAGGAGACCCTGAGGCGTGCCTTACTTGAGAAGGAGAGCATGAGGATTGCCCTAGTTGAGGCGGAGACCCTGAGGCTTGCCCGGGTGGAGGCGGAGAGCCGGAGGGATGCCGTGCTAGAGGTGATCCAGGAGGTTGCCCTGATGCAGGAGACCCAGAAGGCTGCCCTACTGCAGGAGACCCTGAGGCGTGCCTGGGTGGAGGCGGAGAGCCTGAAGGCTGCAGATGCATTGTTGAATGCGCAGTTGCAGGATGCAGTTGCATATTTGCTCAACGAACCACGAGCAACTCCCCTGGTGAGCCAGGCTCCCCCTACTGCCCCTGCAACACGTGCACCCAAGCCCGCTGCTGGCGCTGGGGTACAGCCTACCTTGATGAGCAGGGGGTACACTGAAACACAGCTGGACTGCTTTGATCAGGGAATTTGGGGCTCTGTGCCAGCAGCAAGTCCCCTGGTGAGCCAGGCCCCCCCTGTTGCCCAAGCCAAGCCAGCTCCCCTGGTGAGCCAGGCCCCCCCTGCTGCCCAAGCCAAGCCAACTTCTACAGCTTGGCTTGCTGCTGGCGCTTGGATAAAGCAAGCAGTGATGACTATGGAGGATACCGACACGTATCTTAACCTGTGTGATCAGGGGATTTGGGGCCCTGTGCTCAATAAGCCACTTCCAAGGGAGGAGATCCAGGCTCCCCCTACTGACCCTGCTACATGTCCAGCCATGCCCTTGGAGCTTGTAGTCTGGGGGCTGCCAGTGAGCCAGGTGTGTTACCCTGCACCACCAGCACCTCCCCTGTCCAGCCAAGCCTGTTGCTGATGCTTCAGCGCAGCCAGCAGTGATGAATCAGGAGGAGGATCATGTCGATGAGCTTATCATCTGGGGGGTTCCAGTGAGCTAGGTCAAGGTCCTTGTCCAGGGGGCAACATGTGCAGAGGTGAACTTCCGTCTTGAGTCCGTAGGGAGCATTGCCCTGCGCCACTATCTTCTCCGTCAATGAAACACGCTACCTTTAGCCTTATCCGTGTGTATGTTACAGCCCCCCAGGAACCCCAGGGAGTTCATTCTCCCATGGAAGTGGAAGCCCCCAATAATTTGGGCTCCTTTACTTCCACCCTTGAGGACCTGCAGGGCAATGTGAGACTAGATGGTCCTACCTAGTGAGCCGGTACCCTGCAGTGCGAAGGACCATTACCAGTCTAGTCTCACTCGAGCACCTCTTGGATTGCATCTTTGCGTAGGCCTGTGCATTTGCATTTGCATCCTGTCTGTTAGTGTTACCTCCTGTTGTTTGGTTATTTAAATGTATGTTACAGTCAAGGACGACTAGTACGGGTATTATTAACAGTAGCTCCTCAGGAACTACCCATCTTCGTTAGGCTCACGTTGCATTGCTCTCCGCGTGTTGTTGTCTGTTAGTGTTACCTCCTGCTGTTCTGCCTATTCAAATGTATGTTACAGTCCAGGGATAGCCAAATCGGCACAAGGGACTTGCCCAACCTCGATATCAGGAGGAGCTAAAGCGAAGACAAGCACTGATGAACTGGGCCCCAAAAAAACGTTTTACCGACGGAGGCCCTGAGTTCGTGCTACAGATATTTTTTCAATTCTCACCACAGTTACATGCCTCGAGGTCTACCAGATCCAGGCCTATCTCTGTTAGAAGCAAGTTGAGACTGAAGTGCTCAGGTGGGGAGGGATACTACTTCCCTTTCAGTCTTAGCAGCTTGTTGGCTCCATCATGGGATTCAGAACAGTCATGTGGTGTGGTGTGGTGTGGTGTGGTGTGGTGTGGTGCGTTGTGTTACCTTGCCAGAGATGCTTAGCGGGATGTCAGCCCCCCCCCCCCCCCCCCCCCCCCCCCCATTTTGGTGGTTCGCCCTAGTGCAAGCAAACGGGCTGGCGCCCTCAACCTCACGCCTCGTAATAATAAGGCGTACTACTTATTTATGTATTTATTTATTTATAGCCTTTTGCGCGAGCTAGAGCAAGACAGCAAGTATGATCTCTCTTGCTGCACACAATTTGGCTGGCTATTATTTTTGACATTATTTGTATACTGGGGGCAAGCATGTTGACGATTCAACGCCCTCCTGCTATTGCTGCACATTATTTGCGACCGCCCAGGTATTTATATATTATTTACCATTCTTCCCTGGAACTGTCCCTACAATTGCTGATGTTTATTCTCTGTATGTGCACTGCAAAACTTTGTGTATTATTTATTGTTTATGCACTAAGTACCATTGATAATTATTTGGTTATTTCCCGTACTCCATGTGCACGTTATCATTGTTGGCATGTGCGCGATCCAGCTGAGCAAGTTGACTGAGTAAGTTGTAGGTCGTGATTCAAAATATCCTCTTGTAACCAGACTCTGGTGCTCTGAGAGCATCAACTGTCTCTGCTTTGCTTTCTTGCTTGTCTGCCTCTTGTAGTCCCTACACTATATATCTCTATAATCGCGCTGTGCACTGAGATCGACTGTAAGACTAGTGCTAACTAGAAAATAAGCGATGAGTGCTCACCGTCAAAACATTCGCAAGGTCCTGCAGTTGCCTCCAAATCCAACCATACAAACGGACAATTAGAGAGCATTTGCTTAGCGATCTTGCTGAGGGGCTTCGCACACCACAGAGTCCATCAGCATCGCCAGTGCAACCATGGGAGGTGTGGGTGGGTGGGTGGGTGGGGGGGGACTGTGGGAAGTTGGTGATGCCACTCGGAAAATAGAGTGGTGGGACTGACTGAGTGGCAGCTATGAATCAATATTTCACGATGATTCAAATGCTGCAGGCCCGTGCAGGGATGGCGAGTGTACTTTGTTACAATTCAGATAATAAGGCTGAAGGGACAGGAAAAAATTATATTCTACACACAGACTTTCCCTAATCGGGCACCACGTTTTCCCCTTTGGTCACAGCAGCGACTCAGCTCTCTTTCTAAAAATAAAGCAGCTTGAAAACTGGCATTAAATGACACATACTAGTCTTAGCGCCCATTTCTTTAAGGTCAACACCGACCATCATATAACCGAGGTGGCTCATATAATACACGGAGACTTTCTTTAATCGGACACCACGTTTTCCCCATTGGTCACAGCAGCGGGTCAGCTCTCTATCATCCATCGCTCCCTCTGGTTTTCTTTTTGGCCACTAGCACCAGCTTCTAGGCAGCTCCATGAGCTAGCTACTGGGCTAAGCCTCAAAATATCAGCAGCGCTAGAAAGCTGATTACGTCAGATTCAAGGTGCACTAGGTTTTGGTTTAGCTGATTAGCCAGCCAGGGGATCTGCCTAGAAGCTGCTCCTCATGGCTGGTCAGCTCTCCTTCATCCGTCGCTCCCTCTGATTGACGTACAACACCAGGGGAGCTGCCTAGAAGCTGCTGCTCTTACCAGGTCAGCTCTCTTTCATCTGTCGCTCCTTCTGATTGACGATCAACACCAGGGGAGCTGCCTAGAAGCTGCTGCTCATAGCAGGTCAGCTCTCTTTTCATACATCGCTTCCTCTGATTGACGATCAACACCAGGGAAGCTGCGTAGAAGCTGCTGCTCATAGCGGGTCAGCCTTCTTTCATCCATCGCTCCCTCTGGTTTTCTTTTCGACTACTAGCAGCAGCTTCTAGGCAGCTCCCTGAGTTAGCTCCTGGGCCAAACCTAAAAAATACAGCAACGGGTCAGCTCTTTTCCCTCCGTCGCTCCCTTTGAATTCTTTTCGGCTACGGCAGCAGCTTTTTGGCAGCTCCCTGAACTAGCTCCTGGGATTAGCATCAAAACATCAGCAGCGGGTCAGCCCTCTTTCCTCCGTCGCTCCCTCTGATTGACAATCAACACCACGTCTTCGTCAATGCTGGAGTCGTCACCGACAGGAAAAATAGCATCCTCCATAATGCTCTCAGGTTGATGCCAAACAGGGGAGCGCTCCTCAAGAACCTGCAAAAGGGAAATTTAACTTGCTCTCTGTTGCTCTGGTAAAATAACCACGACAAGTAGACCCTTGTGTTGGCCTCATAACAACAACAACAAAAAACAACAACAACAACAACGACAACAACAACCGGTAAATCGACTGGCGACTTATCCTTCAAAAGCGACCACAACCGGTAGATTTTTGTTGTTATCGTATTGTTTTGTACCATATTAGTGTTATCGTATTGTTTTGTACCATATTATTGTTATCATATTGTTTTGTACCATATTATTGTTATCGTATTGTTTTGTACCATATTATTGTTATCGTATTGTACCATTGTTGAGCTTGGGTACATGCGGGGTTGGTGGTTGGCCCCAGTGCAAGCAAACTGGCTGCCCCCCTCAACAGAAGTAACCAGAATATGTTTGGTGGTTGGCCCCAGCGCAAGCAAACAGGCAGGTCCCTTCAACCTCACGCCTCATAATAATAAGTATTATTTATTTACATGTGGGGTTGTCAATATTGTAGTGGTTCACCATGTTATTGTACAATACATTGTGCGATACATTGTACGATGTCGTACAATTTTGTAAAATATCGATGTTATCCAGAATGAAAGATCTTACGATAACCCTAGTTACATGGCCCCAGCCAGCAAAATGGCTTCTCCACATTTGTCAGTAAAAATGATAAGTGCGAAGAGTATATTCAAAACATCAAAATTCAAAGTGTACATTCAAAAGTGTATTTGGGAACCCCTGAACTGCAACATACATACACAGGTGAACAGGCCCCTTTTTTATTATTTGGCTTATTTATATGTATATTACATATTTTTTATTATGTATACTTTTTGTATCAGCATTATTATTATTATTATTTGATTTATTTATACTGCCCCAAATATGTATGTCATATACGTCCTATACTTGGAATTAATTGATCGGCTTGACCCAACTTTTGGCATCAGATGACACCTCCTGCTTGGGGTGGGGGGGTGGGGGGGATATTTTTATATTACCGCTATCTCCATAGGTGCCTAAGTCCGAAAACGCCCTAAGTCGATACAAGAATGTGATACAGAGCCGTACATGACCCAAACTGCTCGGAATCGAATTATGTCTTTCTCATATTGTTCGCGAAGGTGTCAGCTATGCGCGCAGCTGCTTTTCGTCCGCGTTCGCATCTGGTCGCGAGCAGCCTTGTCCGGCAGGCCGGTGGCAGTACATGAGATGTGCGATAATTAGTGATACAAATCCAGATAGCGTCAGATTCGAGGCCGCGCGAGCTATTCCGAAGAAAGGCACCTCGGGACGAAAGGCTTATCGAACCCCTACTACAAGGCCGGAGGCTGCGCTTCAGCCTTGGCCTCGGATCTACTGAAATGGCTGTACATCTCAAGATTTCACCTCCCAGTGGCCCACCACACCATGGCTCAGGATTAGGGTGTGTTTTCAATGATCTACCCCAAATCAAAAACTGAGTTCAGATGTGGATGTTTGAAGACAAATAAAAAAAAAAATGTTTTTTTGAATTGATTTTCGAAAAATATTTGAATTTTGAATTATGAAATTTCAAAAAAAAGAAAAAGTTGCTCTCAACGATAAATCTGGAGATAGAGCGAAACCGAGGCCCCAAATGTTTCAATTAAGGCTGGGCAGCTCTGACCTAGACCTAGGAAATAATCAGTGTTTTTGGGGTCTGTACTCAACTGTACTGCCTGTGTACTGCCTTCCAAGAACTTCTGTAATAACTACTTGTAGGGAAAGACGTTACGCAACATTTGTACTCAGTGTTCTTTTAAAATGGCTTGTTTCGGTCGCGATAGGCTCCGTATCACTTCCTGCGTAAAACCCGTATCGACTTAGGGAACCCCGTAGTAACAAATTAGCATGTTTCACTTGACCTGGTTCCCACCATTGGAGAAAGCCCAAATTACATTATTTTATTATTTTTCCTTATTTAGACTACCCCAGCATCTGGGTCGGAGTTTTTTTTCTGCGTCAGAAAGGGGCTCTGCTGGTAGCTATCAGAGATTTGGTGTCTTTCGGATTTGGGCTCCTGGTAGCGATTTGGGTCGGCGACCCTAAGGGCCGGCCCAAGGAGGACGGGGGGCGGGGCCAAGATTCGAGTCTCATGGCAGCGGAAGGTTCGGCCAAAGCAGTCGGTCCTCCAGGCTGGGTTGCCTCAAACACGAGGCATGACAGGACCCAACAGACCCAACCGCCACCAACCTTGGAAGCCACACATGTCCTCGAAAACTGCGCTGCTCGAGAAAGTTGACAGCTGTGTGCGTTCGCATTTGCACGCACTTTCATCAGCATCCAATTCGATTTTTTTTGTGAAGGTCGACTTGTCTCTGAACCGCACTACCCGGGTAGCGATTGCTACTGGTAGCGGGAGAAAAAGCTCTGATCTGGATCCGACAAGCAAATGCACCCTTCTCAAGTGATGATGATGATGATTACATTTTTCCTGGTGCCCTACTGGACTCCAAATGTGCCCTCGGCTTTATGGAGCACAGGGGGACTTGTAAACATCATGTATGGATAGAGAACGGCAATTTGTATCATTTTTTTAAAAACCATTTTGGACTATCTCTATAAGTGCCTAAGTCCGACCCTTAGTGTTACGGATGGTTTTCACCTATTACCTCAAGTACAAAGAAAACTTTGTTTTGCTAATAAGTTACCTAACCACATCAGTTCAACATATAAATATTCCGAGTTGGGTTCTCTCAGGTTGTGGGAAGCAGGCAAAGCAAAACATGTGATTGTTTTCACTATGGGGCTCCCTAAGTCGGTACGGATTTTACGTAGAAGTGGAACGGAGCCTATCCCTATCAAAAACAAGTTTTCGTAAAATAAAAGTAGGTAGCCCTATTGTGCACATCTTCCCTTATAAGTCATTCTTACATCAGGTTTTGGATGGCGGTACATGGGCAGTACGGGTGAATATGGACCCCAAAAATACTGATTATTTACATATTGTGGGTGCCCTAAGTGTGGTACAACGCTGTACAAGCTGAATTGTTTCATTTTGGGTCTTAGCTTTGCTTCGTAGCACGAAGACTAACTTTCATTTTTTGAAATTTGAATTTCAAAAGTCAAATTTATTTTCAAAATGTATTAAAAAATCAACTTGTTTTCAACTTTGTTTCAAACATCCACATCTGAAGTTAGTTTTTGATTTGGGAAAGGGGGGTGAAATCTCAAGTTGGGAGGTGGGATTGGGAGGAGATCAGGTGAATTTTCGAGTTGTACTGCTATCTCAGTAAATTCTGAGGCCAAGGCTAAGGCGCAGCCTCCGACCTTGTGGTAGGGGTTTGATAAGCCTTTCGTCCCGCGGTGACATGATTCGGAATAGCTCGTGCGACCTCGTGTCTGGCGCGATCTGGATTTGTAACACAATTTATCGCACATCTGATGTACTGCCACGGGCTTCCGTACAAGGCTGCTCGCGACCGCATGCGAATGCGGACCGGAAATACATGTGCGCGTAGCTGACACAATTGCGCGAGAGGTGGGCAAGACAGAATTCGATTCCGAGCATTTTGGGGCCTGTACGGCTCTGTATCATAATCTTGCACCAACTTAGGGCGTTTTTTGACATATGGAGATATTATTATTAGACTGTGACAATAATATTAGTTTTTCAAATAGATCCAAAATTCTGGTGAAATGGCTCGTCCATCTAATATTATGCAACATCCACAAATATGATTCGTTCACTAATATAAACTAACTTGGCCTTTCCCTATGAATGAGCCCACCCCTCAGTCTCTTGTCTTACTTCCTAACAATTTGCCTCACACGCCCGATTCTGATGGTGAAGATGGCCTACTTATAATGCATTCCACAGCGTGCGAGGGGTGTATGTGAGTCGACGCACCCAAAATGTGAATCGACACACAGGGTACTACCTGTAATACCCGGGTAGTACCCCGTAATACCCGCCCTAGACAAACAGTCAGAAGTCGAGGTACAGGTCAGAAGTTGAGTTACGAGTCAGAAGTTGAGGTACGAGTCAGAAGTCGAGGTACGGGTCAGAAGTCGAGGTACGAGTCAGAAGTTGAGGTATGGGTCAGAAGTCGAGGTACGAGTCAGAAGTCGAGGTACGAGTCAGAAGTTGAGGTACGGGTCAGAAGTCGAGGTACGAGTCAGAAATCGAGGTACAAGTCAGAAGTCAAGGTACAAGTCAGAAATCGAGGTACAAGTCAGAAGTAGAGGTACGGGTCAGAAATTGAGGTACACGTCAGAAGTCGAGGTACGAGTCAGAAGTCGAACGCGTCATAAGTCCGAAAGTCGAGAAGCGTCCAATGTCAAAAATCAAGTAGTACAAGGTCAGAAGCTCGAGAGTACCGCATGTGTCCTAGAAATCGACGAGGACAAGTCAGCAGCTCGAGCATGTAAGATGTCAGAAGAGAATGAGGCCATACGAGTCAGAAGAGTTAGAAGCGGGAATACAAGTCAGAAGTCAAGGTACGAAGTATGGCATACGACTGTTGATTCTAAATCATCTGCCTATGAATTTCATTATCAGAAGCCATGCGCCACTAGCCAGGGGTTTGAATTGCTATATAGAGGGACCAGGCCGGCCAATAGCAGGCGTTTGAATTGCAAAATTAGAAGGCATGGCCGACCACTAGCAGCGGTTGAATGCTATATAATAGAAGGCCATGGGCTCAGACTAGCAGGGTATTGAATTGACCTATAACTGAAGGCATGAGGCCCACATAGCTGGGTTGAATTGCTATACATAGAGGCCACTAAGGGCCACTAGCAGGGATTTGAATGCTATTATGTAGATCGCCATGCCGACGCCACCCAGCGAGGTTCTGAAAATGCTATAATAGAAGGCCATGCGGACCAATAGCAAGGGTTTGAATGCCATATAGAAGGCCATGCCGGCAACTAGCCAGCGTTTTAATGGCATATTGTAGAAGCGCACACCGCGCGCCCACCAGCGGGTTTTGATGGCTAGTAATAGAAGGCCAGGCCAGGCCCAAACTAGCAGTGGTTTGAATTGCCTATATAGAAGGCATGCGGCCACTCGCAGGGTTTTGAATTCTACTAACTGAAGCGCCATCGGTCCACCATCATTTGTGAATGCTATTAATTATAATTCACATGCTCCATATCTATGTATATTATTAATTGCCTATATCATAATGGCCACGGGCACTAGCAGGGTTTGAATTGCTATAATAGAAGGCCATGGGCCACTAGCAGGGTTTGAATTGCTATAATAGAAGGCCATGGGCCACTAGCAGGGTTTGAATTGCTACTGTAGAAGGCCATGGGCCACCAGCAGTGTTTGAATTGTTATAATAGAGGGAAATGCACAGTAGGGGGAAGCTACCCCGGGCGTAGCCAGCCCGGGGGGGGGGGGTAGGGGTTTAGGCTTAAACGGTTACCCCCGGGGTGGCTAGCCCCAGACTAGCTCCCCCCAACCGCCTGGCACCCACCTCCTAGTCTCTTGTCATCCTCAGTGGTGGAGATTCCTCCTCCTACTACTACTACTACTACTACTTATAAACATAATAATAGCAACAATAACAATAATATAAGGCAATGCACCCACCTCCTAGTCTCTTGTCTTCCTCAGTGGTGCAGATTCCTCCTCTTCCTCCTCCTCCTCCTCCTACTACTAATAACATAAGAAAAATAACAACAATAATAGAAGGCAATGCACCCACCTCATAGTCTCTTGTCTTTAGTGGTGCAGCGCGCCGAAGTACTCGCTGTACATCAAAGAGAGCCTCCAAGTAGTTGAAGTTCAGTCCCATATTTACGTCTCTGTGTTAGTGCAGCCGTGAGTGAGTAGGTGTAAGTGATGTGGTGTGATGTGATGTGGTGTGATGTGGTGTTTTTGTCTCAGTGTGTGTCCAGCCGTGAGTGAGTAGGTGTGAGGATGTGGTGTGATGTGGTGTGATGTTTTCGTCTCAGTGTTTTTACAGCCGTGAGTGAGTAGGTGTGATGTGATGTGGTGTGATGTGATGTGGTGTGATGTGTAATAATTACCTGGGTGTCTACATGGGGATGTGGAGGGAGTGTAGAAGCTGTAGTGCTGCGATTAAAGCTTTAGTGCTGCAATCAAAGCTGTAGTGCTGCAATTAAAGCTGTAAAAGTCCTCATCAGCCCCACCTCTGGTTTTGATGTCTGTGCCAGAATCACCCTAACCCCCATCCTCACCCTCACCAGCGTCCTCATCAGCCCCACATCTGGTTTCGATGTTTGTGGTAGAGTCACCCTCACCCCCACCCTCACCCTCACCAGCGTCCTAATCAGCCCCACCTCTGGTTCCGATGTCTGTGCCGGAGTCACCCTCAACCCCACCCTCACCCTCACCAGCGTCCTAATCAGCCCCACCTCTGGTTCCGATGTCTGTGCCGGAGTCACCCTCACCCCCACCCTCACCCTTACCAGCGTCCTCATCAGCCCCACATCTGGCCCCCAGCAATTTGAGAAGGATATGACCCTTTTATTCCACTTTGCCCTAAACAGTTTTTTTATCACCGGTAGTACACGACCAGCCAGGACAAACAGTGAGAAACAGAGAATTGCGAATACCTTGCACAATCTTCGAGTCTTCTTGCTACCCAGGCTCAATCCAGGGATCTTTCTTTCGGCCCAGAAAGTGTTTTTGATAGCTTTAAGGGTTTAGGCCTCCTCCAGGAACAGCTTTTTATAGCTCTTATTTTTATAGCTCTTTAGTTTAGCCCTAAAGGCCATAAATTGGGGTTGTTTATAGGGGCAATTGGGGCCAAAACGGGGTCAAAAGTAGTGAAAGCTATATGTAGCGGGCGAAACAAGCTCTGGCGCAATCATGCTTTAACTGCCTCCATATCTTCAGCGATATCTACAGCGAGTGGAAAGAAACTTTAATTCACTACTAGAACAGGAGGAGCCCAGGACTCAAACATTTCAGTAAGGTCGATCGATTCCCCCCCCCCCCCCCCCCCCCCCCCCCCTGATAATAAGGCTATAATGGCATGATTCATGGCGATGTTTTGAGCTAATTTTCAAGTCACTGACTCGAGGGGGGGGCAAGAAAAAAGCTGCCGTACCGCACCTTCGCTTTGGATAGAGCCTATCCTCAAACTATATAAAAAAAAAGTTTTTTTTTTGAGCCAAAAATAAAGTTGTACCAAAGTTAGAGGGGTCCAAAGTTTTTTTCAACCAAAGCGGCCCAAATCTTAACATCGCGATAAATCACGTTTGGGTAACCCCATGAAAGATGTAAGAGCATAACTGAAATGGGCTTTAAAAGATCTTTCGAATGACCCCCATTTTAGGGGGGGTAGGGTGAGGTAATTGGGTTTTAGGAGGGGGGGGGGGGGGGGGGGGGGGGGGGGGGGGGGGGGGGGTAAAAAAACTTTTAGCCAACTTTATTTTCCCCCTCTTTTTGTATGAACCGTCCACAATTCCAACTCCCATCTGAATCGGACACCATATCGAAGGTGCGGTCCAAAATCTGTCTTTCTGCCCCCCCCCCTGCACTGACTAGAAAACAAAATGAAAATGGCAGGACCAAAAGAGAAGAGTTAGGAGGCACCCTCAATTCACCAGTAGAAGAATAACTAAATCGTCTGTACTTGAACATGGTCTGTTCTTCAGTTGGTATACTCTTCTGTTTAAATTCACCACTAGAAAAATAAGTAGAAGATAGCTGAAATAGATACCTTACACAATCTTCGAGTGCCCTTTGACTAGAAGTCACTGAAAAGAACACAACATAAAAATGGCTGGACCAAAAGAGACAGAGTTAGGAGGCACACAATTCAGAGACAGACTTAGAGGCACCTTCGATTCACCACTAGAGAAATACCTAAAAGATTGCTGAAATACCTAACACAATCTTCGAGTGCCCTTGCTGCGCGGGCAAAAGAATCTCGGACGAGATCAATCCGGTAGGTTCCGTTTGAGACATCGCGACCTGCAAGGTCAGGATGGCGTGTTACCGCTTAGATAGAGGGAAGGAGGTGTGATGTATGTATGTATGTATGTATGTACTAGTACATTGCCCGTGTGGCCGGAGGCCACCCCCCACCCCTCCCACCCATACAAACCTGCATAAGGGCAATTTAGGCTCATTCTTTCTTCACAAAACCTGATGAACATTTGTATATACACGACATTTCCGGTGTGAGCATAACCTTCTTTTGCATTTTTCACACAAAAACTGGAGGCATGTCTGGCAAAATGCCTCATTTCACCCCTCCACGCCCCCTTGCACACACACTCCTCCCTCAGTCCCTCCTCCCCTCTTGCTTTGCCCCTCCCTCTTGCCTCCTTCATGCCTCCTTCCTATTTTCTGTCTCCAACCCCCCTCCCTTACTTCCCATCCACCCTCCCCTCTCTCCATCTATCCCCCCACCACCACCACCACCACCACCACACACACACACCACACACACACGTCCCCTGCTCCCCATCTCTCTCTCCTCCTCCTGCCCACCCCCAAGGCCCCAAACTCACAAAAACAAACACACTAATCAGTCTTCCCTTCATCTCCCTACCGCTCCCTACCCTGCCACTTTAGCTGCGAGGTTTGATTGGGAAGAAGACGAAGGGGGGGACAAAAGGCAGACCTGTGGGTGATTGAACCAAGCGGATCCAATCCACCGAAAACTTGCGAACGATTTAATCCCGCGGAGAAAAATGGGTTCGCGCAACCGCATTACGACTTGCCTGCAGCATCTTCTTTACATGCAGTTGGGCCGGGGATATGTCTGTTTGACCTCAAAATACCTCATCCGGCCAACTCTGCCCTCTGCCCTCGGTACAGCATTCTCAAAATACCTCTTTCAGCCAACTCTGCGCTCTGCCCTCGGTACAACACCTGCTGAATCAAAAATCGCAGCGCCGTGCTTAACGATCATCGATACAATGAAAAGAGATTGCGTAGATAGGATGAGCGGTCCAAGTGCGAGAAATGGGAAGGAAATGGCTGCTCGCATCCACTGGATGCCAACCGTGACACAATTGATGCACAGGCATGGTGACTGTGCGCATGCGTGAAATGAATGGTGGCAACGCTCGCAGACGGAGAAAAGAAGCATGGTTATGTGAAGAAATTGCAATTACTCGCAAGCTGGTGAAAATAATTGTTAGCCCTTTCTCTCCTGCTCTGGCAAGCTCACTTTGAGCGCTGGCTGGCGGTGTTGCGCGCCCTCATGTCCATTAGGACCGTCGGCACGCATCATGGAGCATGAGCAGAAGACCGAATCGAGAATTTTGTCATTTATCGAAATCTGGGTAGGGATTTGGATGGGTATTCAGCTCAGTTAAAAAGGCGGATAGGGCGATGGCACGCAGGTGTAATCTTGATGCATGCTGAAAACTCAACTGGGAATTCGAATTTTACGCACTCAGAGTCAGCTCAGTCAAAATACGTTAGTACTAACCCGCGAATTCAGCCTATAGCCAGGGTGGGGAGTTGGATGATCCGCTATGAGTAACCCGCTAATTAATCCGATAGGCAGCTAGCTCCAGCTCG
The DNA here is from genome assembly GCA_013435795.1 of Chlamydomonas sp. ICE-L. NCBI lineage: Eukaryota > Viridiplantae > Chlorophyta > Chlorophyceae > Chlamydomonadales > Chlamydomonadaceae > Chlamydomonas > Chlamydomonas sp. ICE-L. The sequence continues at coordinate 90,107,443 of JACBWV010000610.1, forward strand.
CGATTTGCGTAAATCCCTGTATTTCTACATATATATAGATGTACGCACGCAAGTATGCATGTATGTAGGCATGTATGTAGCAACACTGGGAGGTGTAGATGAGGCATGGAGGAGGCATGAATGGGGCAAGGAGGTGTGGATGAGGTATGAATGAGGCAAGGAGGTATGGGTGAGGTATCGATGCGGCAAAGAGGTGAATAGCGCAAGGAGGCGATGTGGGCATGGATGCAAAAAAAAGGTAGTGATAACGCCTGGTGGGGTGTGGTGTTAAGGGAGCCCGTCTTACGCAGGTGGGGAGCGGTCTCTTACCTCAACTGGACAAGCTACCATCACGGTTGACGACGACCTGCGACGCCAAGAGCGACCGAAGGGGGGTTCGAACCCCCAACTCTTCATCCTCAAATGATTTGGTCTACCACTAGACCAATGTACATCACTGAAAGGGGCTCACAAAGGCATGGGTGCAGGGTACTTCCAAGCGCGCGCTTTTGCATTTGCTTTTGCGCACTGGCGTGCTGCCTTTTTGAGCCCCACTGCGCGTTTCGCGCACATTTTTGCAACCCCTGTGGGCGCAGCAAGCATTTTGTGCGCTTTTTGCACTACAAAGCGCAGTTTTTTTGTTTTCAAGTGTGCTAAAGCGCTGGCCAATTTGGTAAATGGAAGTACCCTGGATGGATGTAGCCTCCCCTCCCTCCCCCCCCGTAGTGGAACGCCAAAGAAAAATCAAACGGTTACAAGAAATTACCACGTCTTTGCATGATTTTTTGCTTTAGCCTCCTCTGGACCCACCTGGGTCCCAAGGCTGAAGCCCCAAGTTCCACCCATGTCTCTCATTCACCTAACTGAGGCGAGAAGGTGATGTATGCATGGATGTATCTCTACCCACCCACCCACCCACCCACACATCCAGCTCCCCACCACCACTACCACCACACACATTTTATAACACATGTACCCATTCAGTAGTCAAGTAAAGGAATGCCAAAGAACTCTGCCAAAGAACAGGTATAAGAAATTACCACGTATTTTTGCATGATTATCCATTTTCATTTTTATTGGCTACAGCAACTTCATACGTTTGGTACGTGGTGTGTGTGTGTGTGTGTGTGGGGGGGGGGGGGGGGGGGGGGTTGTGTGTGTGCGTGTGTGGTGTGGTGTGTTTGATGTGGGGGGGGGGGGGGGTTGTGTGTGGTGTTGGTTTGTGTGTGTGTGTTTGTGTTGTTGTGAAAGTTGGTGGCGTGGGTGTGTGTGTGTGGTTTATTGTGTGTGTTGTGCGTGTGGGATGTGTTGTGTTGTTGGTTGTGCTTGTGTGGT
>JACBWV010000610.1:90116485-90310754 GCA_013435795.1 Chlamydomonas sp. ICE-L
TTTCCCCATATATACCTTTTATATCCACTTATATCCAAATCACATACACTCCAAACCTAGACTACTTAATTACCCCTCTTATATCCCTATAATATCCCCTTATATAACATCACCCGCATACACTACTTACAAAGACTTATAACCCTCTGATATCCCCTTATGTACCATAACCCTCATACACTACAGAAATAGATGCATAACCCTCTGATGTCCTCTTATATCTCACATCCCTGTCGATATGATCAAACGATGGCCACCAAACATTCCCTCCGTCCGACCCCCACCTCCGCCAAAACCCAGCAACATAATCACTACTAACTGAAAATGCATGCACACATATATTTAGTTGTCAGGTTGCAAGCAAGATAAGACAGTGCCATGAGCATAATGAACAAAGCAGGCATGCCCCCCCCCCCACACACACACACCACACACACACACACACACACACACACACACACACACACACTGAAGGTGCTTGTATCAGACAGGCCTGGTATACACACATACATTTGCATAAGTAGAACAATACACAGTGAGCAGTGCAACGCAAGCCTAACGATGATGAGTGGTTCCTGAGGTGCTTTCCTACTTGTCTGCTGCCAATGGTGAACTGGCTCGCGCAGCAGACAACAGTCATATCAACACTGCACCATGGGTCCTCAGCTTGAAAGCAAACATGAATACACACATGCACACACTCCTCACCCTTGAATGACTGATTCCTTCTTTTTCCTCTCCTCATACGATGGCACAATCAGCATGCTGAAGTCTTCTATGTTATAGTGCAAAGGAGAGAAGTCTACAACTGCATCAGCCCCTGCCTTGCCTCTAGCAGCTAGTGCTGTGCATGGGCTCGTGAACACGCTTCTCCAGCTCATAAGATAGCTGGCCAGTGGGGGCCCTGCGGGCCCAAAGCCAGCAGGGCTAGATGTGCCCTGCTGTGTCCAGTGACACATGGGGCTGGTGGAACAACCCGCCCAGCTGGATGCAGCAGCATGCAATTTAGGCAGGGATGGGTAGGATAGGCTTGGCAAGTAGGGTTGGCATGATCTAGCATGCGGCGCGTGGAGCCTGCGCATGCTAGATTTCAGCGCTCGGATGGCGAAGCAAAGGGATAAGGGGTGGTGCAGAAGAGCGGGAAGGACGACGAAGGACTGTATTGTGAATTAATGAGTCCAGGAGAAGTGGTCACTGCCTAAACAGGCTTGTGCTGTTTGTAATCTGAATTGGCATCTAATGCCTTGCAATCATGTTGAGCTTGATTTCTACGGGAAGGAATGTGGGATGGTGCTAGCGACAGGGTGCCCAGGAGTGGAATCTTCGGCGAATCAGTGAGTCAAGGCACTGCGGTCACTGCCTCCACATGCCGGTGCTAATGTAAGGGTGTGGTGGAAGCTAATGCTTGGCGGCCATGATGATCGAGCTAGAAAGTCTTAGGAAATCAGCGCGATTTGGGGAATCATGGGACTCAGACTAAAGAAAGTAGTCATATGTAGTAGAGATGACCCTAGTTCCGATCTCGTCGGCGATCTCCCGAAGCGATCATGGTATCCGATGGTATCTGTCTGTGGATGAAGGGACAGCACTGCCAGTTATGAAACTGTAACCAGTTGGCTGTTAGTTTTGTTTACAACCTGACGAGATGGCAGGGTGTACAGAAACGTCAAGTTCACGGGGTCAAAAACCAGATTTCTGAGGGTCTGCAACGTTGAAAAATCAGCTTTTGACTCATGGCCTCATGAGACATGGATTTGGGCTCATGAAACGTAGATTTGAAAACAGGTGTTCTATGGTGCCTGTGAACAACCCTGTCCTATTCCCGTCATTGCTTGTACTGTCTCATTTACTGCAATGGCAGTAGATCCTCAATGAGTCATAGAGCATTTTTACAATAACAAGTGTTTCTAAGGCTTGGACTCTAAGCTGCTCTTTAAAGAAGAATTCCCCAAATATATAGGCAGCTGCACTGATCCAATCTTTCACTTTTTTGTCTACAAGGATTTTCACCCCAGGAGGTGGGAACCAGGGTTGTTCAGGACAGAGATCTGGTTAAGGAGGACCCACACTCCCACAGTTCTGCTTCCTGAGACGCAACCAATTGTACAGCCTGTGTCCTGACTTGAGTCCTGACTCCTGAGACACAACCAATTTCATAGCCTGCGTCCTGAAACGCAACCGACCTGCAACCGACCCACAGCCTGCGTCCTGTCACGCAACCAACTTACCAACCCACTGAAGCTGCGTCTGCGACGAAACGGACCCTCCCCACGTTGCTTCCTGAGGCGCAACGGAACCTTCGACGTTGCGTCTGCGACGCAAAACGCGGCGTCCTGAACAACCCTGGGACCCCTTACACACAACAGCGCCCACAGTTTATGACATTTGTATAATAAAGGAACCCATAGCAAGGTTGTCCTTTATTTTATCTCCGTGCACCTGTTTCGACATTGCGCCGAATGCCGAATGACTCGAGGCCTCTTACGCCCACCCCCACGCAGGCACCCATCACCCACTGCCACTGGCACCCACTGGCATGCCAGCTGGCAGGCCTCCCTTGTGAGACCAAATCTGAGCTCATAACACTGAGACACTGAGACAATACCGTACTGCTGTCGCGTCACCCAATGGAGACTCCTTCTTCTCGTTTCTTCTGGTCTTGTTTGTGTCCATGCGCCTGAGCTAAACGCGTTCTTGCCTTCAGATGTTTCTATAACTTGTTTTCTCTCCAATTTCATTTCTTAAGATCAGAGCGGGTACTTTTCCAGCTAGTCATTATCGAACTCAACTCTTTTCCAACGATTCAAGCGAATTGAATTGAAACTTGCTAATGATGCGTCTTTCCGCGCCCGATTTTCTGGTGCGCTCAACCAGTCAGCCATGCATCAACTCGGCGGCTGCTAGAGCGTTTCCAGGCCCTCGTACAGCTGTTCGTAGGTAAGACTACCAAGCTTTTCATCATGCTAACACCTATGTCAGTTCAAGGGTGGTCTGTTGTAAACTTAGAGTCCGCGAGTCACCGATTCTAGTATTTCTGGCCCATGCATGGCACCTTGAGGTCTGGCTGGGAGGGAGGTTTTGTCATGGTTGAGGTTGGTGCTGGACTACAGGAGGCTGGCCTTGTTGTAGAAACAGTACACAGGCTATTGTGTGTGTCTGATTGTTCATACTGGCTTGCTGTTGTTGTGCTTGCTCTTTCTCTTGTGCTTGTGCTAAGCATCGTGGTGGAAGGGCTGCTATTGGTATTGGTGGTGTTTGTATTGGTATTGATGGTAGTGCCGCCGCCGATCATTATGATGCTGATTGGTATTGGGTGGTGTTTGTGGTCTGGACACAGATTACATGTTGGCTAGGTGTACTACTTGGAGGGGGTGATTTGATGAATGCTAGGATACGTGTGGGAATCCAAGGAGGACAAAACCAACATCACAGGGTACTGCAGAATGTATGGTGAAAGCATGTAAGATTTTGGAGCCCATCTACATGATTCGTGGAAAAGAAAAGAAACCCAAAGTTACGAGCCAGGCACTGCCAGCATGTAACTTGAAGACACTTTTTTCACATACCCCCAAATTGCAAATTGTAGTAACCTGCACCGCCATATTCATGTGTGTATGTAAGTTACAGTCCAGGGGAAGGCCAACTAAGCTAAAAGGACTTGCCCAACTGTGATAGGAAGGGCTAACAAGAAAAAGCATGCTACTCAGCCACAGTTCATGCTACTCAGCCACTTCTTCCACATGCAGGTCTGCTGTGGAAAGAGATCTAGACTGGGAACCCGAGGTCAAGCGAAAGGGCACTCTAGTGGCTCCGGGCAGTGGCAAAAGAGGGGGTATGCCCCCACCTCCCCCGCCCCCACCTGCACAGCGGCGCAAAGTGGTAAGGCATTCACCGAGTGTAACAAGTTATACGTATGGTAAACCTGAGCTACCTGAGCTACCTACTTATCTTATCAGAGACCTAACTCATAGAGGCAAAGGAGGGAATATCTAAGGCGTAGTATTATGGATCTGATATATGGAACACTTTCTTTCTTCTTTTTTGCCTCGTTGCTTTATTATTGTACATGGTTGGTAACAAAGGGTGAATAGGGTAGCACTACTACTACCAGGGTATCTGATATCTGGAACACTTTCTTTCTTATTTTTTGCCCCGTTGCTTTCTTATTGTACATGGTTGGCAACAAAGGGTGAATTGGGTAGCACTACTTCTACCAGGGTTGTTCAAATTATTTTTTGTCATCTAAGCAACTTATCGTTCATAAAAGATCGTTCATAAATTGAGTTATCGTTCACAAAAGATCGTTCATAAATTGAGTTATCGTTTGTAAAAGAACGTTCAAAGATCAAGTTATTGTTCATAAATTTCGTATTGTTCATAAATATCGCTCATAAATTGAGTTATTGCTCATAAAAGATCGTTCATAAAAGATAGTTTTGTACAAGATCGTTCATAAATCGAGTTATGGTTCAGAAATATCATTCATAAATCGATCATGTGCAACCTGTCGCGCATTCAAAACATGAGGTATGTAAATGTGAGAGGATGTCCCTGACACCCACCAGCTATCATTCAGAAGCATCGTTCAGAAAGCGAGCATGTGCAAGCTGTCGTGCATTCAAAACATGAAATATGTACATTTGAAAGGATGTCCCTGCCACCCACCTTCAAGCACATATATATATATATAGCCGCAAATGGTGTTTCATGCTATCAGCGTGTTTCGGCACATGATGCTACTAAGCCATGGGTTAGCGATGAGGATGGCATTGCTGGGTTGAAGCCTTGCATTGGGCCCTGGGCAGGATCCCAGTAAGGGGAAGCCTGGGCGGGAGGCAGATGAGGGGTGTTCTGGGCTAGAGGCTGGACTCCTGCTCATGACAATGATGATGATGATGATGATGATGACAGCCAAGTATTGAATACGAGGGGAGATATATCATAGGCTTGATGAAATTCGATGGTGCAAAATAAACTCCTCCAGGCTGGAGGAGACATTTTGGGGGGAAACGACTCCTTTCAGAGATACTTCAGAAAATGGCTAAATGAAGCATCGATGAGCGTTTTAGAGCTACATGCCCACGTTTGGTGGTTGGCCCAGTGCAAGCAAACAGGCTGGCCCCCTCAATCTAGCGCCTCGGAATAAGGCGTACTATGTACATGCCCGTGTGGTATGGGAGAACGCATGGTCAGCAGTTGTTGTTGGTGCTGTTGTTGTTGGTGGTGGTGTCATTTTTCTTCTTTCGACGACGCGTCTCCACTGCTTCGCCATTCCGTCGTTGCATGGCGACGCATGAGCCCCCCGAACCCCCCAGGCTCTGCTCTTCGTGGGATGGCTGCGCATCAATCCTGAAATCAGGCTTATTTAGCCCAAGTAGTTGCTCAACCTGGTCTACAGGAATCTGAAATAAAAAAAGAGTGGTGATGGTGGTGTGACTTGCATGATTGCACGATTGCCCTTATTTACAAGCACCAGGACACTTGAGTTGCAACAAACAGCTTCACATGTCCAGGCTTACCCTCACAAGCAAATGTATTGATAATGCCTGGTGGGGCGTGGTATTAAGGGAGCCCGGCCTTACGGCGGTAGGGAACGGGCTGCTACTTTACCTGGGCAAAGCTACCAATGTGGTTGACAGCGACGGTGAACACTGAAGTGAACCCGTAGAGATTGAGATTTCGAAAAACCCAGCGCGATAGTTGTGGCATCCAGACTTACCCTCACAAGCGCGAGATGCCACAACTACATCCAGACTTACCCTCACAAGCACGAATGCCCACAACTACATCAAGGACTTACCCTCAAAGCACGAGATTTGCACACAACTGACATCCAGACTTACCCTCAAAAGCACGAGAGAGGCAACAAACTACATCCAGACTTACCCTCACAAGCACGAGATGCCACAACTACATCCAGACTTACCCTCACAAGCACGAGATGCCACAACTACATCCAGACTTACCCTCACAAGCACGAGATGCCACAACTACATCCAGACTTACCCTCACAAGCACGAGATGCCACAACTACATCCAGACTTACCCTCACAAGCACGAGATGGCACAACTATCGCGTCTGAAGGCAAATTGGAAGTTTCTTCAAGTTGAAGTTACGTTTAATTTTTAATTTGAAGTGTCTTTAAGTTGAAGTTTAAGCAGAGTTGAAGTAAAGTTTTTTTTATAAGTGTCCTTTAGTTGAAGTCAAGTGTGTTTCAGTTGAAGTGAAGTGTCTTCAAGTTTTTTTTCTTTCTTGAAGTATGTCCCATGAATGGTTGCAGGACTGGTTCGAGGTGCCTTTTTCAAGCCGCCGCAACATTGCCCTCACCATGCTGGGAGGCAGTGCAGCCCTGTGGCTCTATAACCACAGTGAGTGAAACATAATAATGGGGGGGGTGGGGGGGTGGAGTGGGTTTCTTTTCTTTTTGTTTCTCCCTGTGGGGGGGGTGTTCTGTGTTTTGGTGTGTGGAGTGAGGGGTGGGGGGGGGGGAAGGTCGGTTGGTTGTGTGTGTTTGTGTGTGAGGGGGGGGGGAGGGTCGGGGGGGGTTCTGGTTTGTTAGTATAACAATAAACCACATGAGTAAAAAAACCTAAAAAACATGGTAATGGGGGTGGGGGGTCGGTGGAGGCGTGGGTGTGTGTGGGGTGGGGGATTCTGTGTGTGGGGGTGCGGGTGGGTATTCTTTGTGAGTTGCCGCTGCATGGCAAAGCAATGGGTCTGGCTAAACTAGCAATATCGCCTTCACCATGCTAGGAGGCAGTGCTGCCCTGTGGCTCTAGAACCACAGTGAGTGAAGCAACCTAAGAATGGTTATTGGGTGGGTTGGTGTGGTGGTGGGTGAGTGAAACAACCTAAGAAATGGTAATGGGGTGGGTGGGTGGGGTGGGGGGGGTGAGTGAGTGAAACAAAACTAATGATGGGAATGGGAGGGGGGGGGGGGGGGGGGGGGGGTGAGTGAGTGAAAACAACCGTAAATGGTTAATGGGGTGGGGGTGGTGGATGGTGGGGGGTGGTGGTGGTGGGGGGGGGTGAGTGAGTGAATCAACCGAATAATGGTTAATGGGGTGTGGGGTGGTGGGGGGGTGTGTGTGGGGGGGGGGGGGGGGGAGAGTGAGTTGTGAAAACAACCTAATAATGGTATGGGGGGTGGTGGGTGGTGGGGGGGGGGGAAAAGGGACGGGGAGGGAACAGTGAGTTAAACCAACCTTATAATGTAATGGGGAGGGGGGGGGGGGGGGGGGAGGGGGGGGGGGGGGGGGAGTGAGTGGGGGGGGGGGGGGGGGGGGGGGGGAGTGGAGTGAAACAACCTAATAATGGTAAGGGGGGGGGGGGGGGGGGTGGGGAGTGAAACAAACCTCATAATGGTAATGGGGGTGGGGGGGGGGAGGGGGGGGGGGAGGGAGTGAAACACATAATAATGGTAATGGGGGGGGGGGCGGGTGTGGGGGGGGGGGGGGGGGGGGGGGGGGAGAGTGAGTGAAAACAACCTTATAATGGTAATGGGGTGGTGGTGGTGATGGTGGTGGGAGAGGGGAGATGGAGTGAAACAACTAATAATGGTAATTGGGGTGGTGGTGGTGGTGGTGGGGGGGGGGGGAGAAGAGTGAGTGGAACAACCTAATAATGGAAGGCAGGTGGGGGGGGGTGGGGGGAGGAGTGAGTGAGGAAACAACCTTTATACTTATGGTAATGGGGCTGGTGGTGTGGTTGTGGTGGTGGTGGGTGGGTGGGGGGGGGGGGAGTGAGAGTGAGTGAAACAACTAAAAATGGTAAGGGTGGTGGTGTAGGTGCGTGGTGGTGGGGGAGAGTGAGCGAGTGAGTGAACAACCTTGATAATTGGTAATGGGGGGGGGGGGGGGGGGGGGAGAGTGGAGTGAAACAACCTAATAATGGTAATGGGGTGGTGGTGGTGGGTGGGGGGTGGGGAGAGTGAGTGAAACAACCTAATAATGGTATAAGCCACGTACATTATGTAAGATTTGCATCTGTTGCTTGAACAGTATTGGGTGTGACGTACTGCATATGAGATACTACGAATAAGATACCATGCATGGAACACCATGAATTAGGCACCGCGGATTAGATACCATTTGTGACATACCACATGTGAGGTACCATTTATAAGATACCATGTATCATGTATGCGACACCATGAATACGACGCCGTTGTGAGAAACCATGTACAATATACCATGGGTGCGACACCATGAATTAGGCACTATGTATAAGATACCATGGGTGACATACCGTGTGACATGCCATGTACAATATACCATGGGTGCGACACCATGAATTAGGCACTATGTGCAAGATACCATGGGTGACATACCGTGTATATGTACTCCCCATCCTCGCCTCCTCCTCATCCTCCTCCTCCACTAAACATCCGCACATCTCCCCAACTTAGCACCCACCCATACCCACCTATCCATACTCACCTATTCACCCACCCATACCACCCACCCACATTACGCACCCATTCACCCACCTATACCCCCCACACACACACACCCCACCCCACCCCCCCACACCCCCTGATACACGCCTACAAAAAATGACTTTGCAGGATTCCCCCTGGACTTCTTGAGCAAGCCTGATATCGATTTCAACTTGGCCGGATTTACTGACATCCCCCCGGAGCAGTTTGTTTATTTCAAAACACCTGGAGGAAACTGGGTAGCATCAGCCCAGGATGAAGAGGTCAGTGGCGCGCACACACACGGGCACACAGACACACACATAGACACACACACACACAGACACACACACACACACACACAGACAAAACACACACAGACACAAGCACATTTGCACGCACTCTGTGTTAGCAGCCATATGCTTCAGTCTATTGTTTGGGGGCTGTTGACCTCTTAAATATATGCACCAACCCAAGATTTTGTATTAAAATCACTTGAAATATTTATTCGTTGGGTTGGGCGTGGGGGTGGGTGTGTGGGGTGGGGTGGGGGGGTGTGTGTGTGCGTGGGGTGGGGGGGGGGTGGGTGGTGGGTGGGAGTGCCGGTGGCGTGGGGAGTGTTGGTTTGTGGTGGGGGGTGGGGTGTGTGGTTGTAAATACGAGGGGGTGGGGTTCGTGGTAGGGGTGGGGTGGGGTGGGGGGGTGTGTGGGGGGTGTGGGGGGGGGGGGTGTGTGGTGGGGTGGGGTGGGGTGTGTGGTGGGGTGGGGGGGGGTGGGAGGTGGGGGTGTGGGGGGGCGGGGTGTGGGCGGGGTGGGGTGGGGGTGCTGGTGGGGGTGATGTGCGTGTGGTGGGGTGTGGGGGTGGGGGTAGTTGTGTGGTGGGGTGTGGGTGGGGGTGTGTGGTGGGGGGGGGTGGGGTGTGTGGTGGGTGAGGGTGGGGTGGGGGTGTTGGTGGGGTGGGGGTTGTGTGGTGGGGTTGGCGGTTTGGGTGGGGGTGTTGTGGGGGGGTGGGGTGGGGTGCGGGTGGGGTGGGGGGGGGGTGGGGTGGCGGGTTGATGTGGTGGGGTGGGAGTGTGTGGTGGGGTGGGGTGGGATGTGTGTGGGGGGGTGGTGGAGGTGGGGGTGTGGGTGGGGCGGGGTGGGGGTGTGTGGTGGCGGGGGGGAGTGTGTTCGGGGGGGTTGGTGGGGTGGAGGGGGGGTGGTGGGGAGGGGTGGGTGTGGGTGTGGGGTGTGGTGGCGGGGGGGTGTGTGGGGCGGGTGGGGTGGGGTGGGGGTGTGTGTGGGAGGTGGGGTGTGTGTGTGGGGTGGGGTGGGGTGGGATGTTGGTGGTGTGGGGGGGGGTGGGGGTGGCCCAACCCCAGAGTGTCTAACAATATTTGCCCGTATTATTATGTTGGGTGTAAAATCGTTCTGGTTCAGATGACGGCGTGGGGGTGGTGGGAGGGGATGGGTGGATATATCAAATCTACTATTGCAAGATGTGCTGCCACCCGAATAGGTATCTTGATGTGTTCATAGATGGGGTAAGGTGTGGTGTGGTGTGGTGTGGGTGTGTGGTGGGGTGGATGTGGGGTTGTTGTGGTAGTGGTGTGCGTGTGGGTGTGGGTGGAATGGCTGGTGGGGGGTGTGGTTGTGGTGGGGGTGTGGGGTGCGGGTGGGGTAGGGGTGTGTGTGTGGTGGTATCGTGGCGGCTGGAGGGGTGGGGGGTCGCGGCTGGGGTTTGTTGGTGGGTGTTGGTGGGGGTGGGTGGTGTGTTGTGTGGGGGTGGGGGTGGGTGGTGGGTGGATGGGGTCGGGGTGGGGGGGGGTGTGTGGTGATGTGGTGTGGTGGGGGTGTGTGGTGTGTTGGGGGGGGGGGGCGGGGAGGGTGGAGCGGGGGCGGGTGGGGGTGTGTGCGTGGGTGGTGTGGTGGGGTGGGGAGTGTGTGGTGGGCTGGTGGGGGGGGGTGGGGGGATGTGTGGTGGGTGGTGGGGTGGGGTAGGGTGGGTGTGTGGTGAGGGGGGGTGGGGTGGGGGTGGGTGGTGTGTTGTGTGGTGGGGTGGGGTGGGTGGGGTGTGTGGTGGGGTGGGGTGGGGTGGGGGTGTGTACATGTGGGGCTGGGTGAGGGACGTGTGCGGGGGGGGTGGGGGTGTTGTGGCGGGGGGGGGGGGTGTGTGTGGGTGGTTGGGGTGGGCGTGGGGGCGATGAGGTGGTGGGTTGGTGGGGTGGGGTGGGGTGTAGTGGTTGGGGTGGGGGTGTGTGGCTGGTGGGTGGGGGGGGCGGGTTCTCTGGGAGGGTGTGTGTGGTGGGGTGGGGGTGTGTGGTGTGGGGTGGGGTGGGGGTGTGTGGGGTGTGGTGGGGTGAGGGTGGGGGATGGGTGTGGTGTGTGGGGGGGTGGCTGGGTGGGGGGGTGTGTTGGAGGGGTGGGGTGGTGGGGTGTGGGTGGGTGTGGGGTGGGGGGGGGGGGTGGGTGTGGGGTGGCGGTGGGGGGGTGTGGAGGCCGGGTTGGGGTTGGTGTGGGGTGGGGTGTGGGTGCGGGTGGGGGGGGGCGGTTGGGTGGGGGTGGGGGGGTGGGATGGGGGGTGTGTTGGGGTGGGGTGGGTGGGGTGGGGGTGTTGGGGTGGGTGGTGGGGAAAATGGGGTGGGGGTGGGGGTTGGGTGGATGGGGTTGGGGTTGTGTGTGTGGGTGGGGTGAGGGTGGGGTGTATGGTGGGTGGTGGGGGGGGGTGGGGGGGAGGTGTGTGGTGGGGTGGGGGTGATGTTGGTGGGGTGGGGGTGATGTGCGATGTGTGTTGGGGGGTGGGGGTGTGTAGGTGTGTGGTGTGGTGGGGTGGGGGTGTGTGGAGAGTGTGTGGTGGGGTGGGTGGGGGACGGTGTGGGACCGCGGGTGGGGTGGTGGGCCGGGGGGGGGGTGGGGGGCGGGTGGGGTGGGGGTAGTGTGGTGGCGTTGGGGTGGGGAGTGTGTGGTGGGGTGGGGTGGGGGGGTGTGTGGGGTGGCGTGGGGTGGGGGGGTGTGGTGGGGTGGGATCTGGGGGGGTGTGGTGGGGTGGGGGGGGGTGTGTGGTGGGGGTGGGGTTGGGAGGTGTGTCGGTGGGGTGGGGGTGGGTGAGTGTGTGGGGGGGTGGGGTGGGTGTGTGGGTGGGGTCGGGGGGGTGGGGTGGCGGTGGGGTGGGGGGTGTGTGGTGGGGTGGGGTGGTGGTGTGTGGGTGGGCTGGGGTCGGTGGTTGCTGGCGGGGGGGGGAGGGGGTGGGGGGGGGGTCGGGGGGGGGGCGGGTGGGGGGGGTGGGGCGGGCGTGGGCGGTGGGGGGGGGGGGGGGGGGTGCGGGGGGGGGTGGGGGGGGTGGGGGGGGGGGGGGGGGGGGGGGGGGGGGGGCGGCGGGGGGCGGGCGGGGCTAGGGGCGTGGGGTGGTGGGGGGGCGGGGGGGTGTGGAGGCGGGTGGTGGGAGGGGGGGGACGGGGCGTGGTGACCACCCCATGGGGTGGTTGGGGGGGTGTGGTGGGGTGGGGTGGTTATATATACTCAACAATTGCGAGATTTGCTGCCATCCGAATAAGCGGTGACAACCGGTAACAATGGAACCAATCAAGCTGCTGACTTACCAGCTATGGCAGCTGCCTAGAAGCTGGTCCTCGGAGCTGAAAAGAACAGCTAGGACAAATCAACTAGCTAGGGGGGTGAGTGTAGGGTTGTGAACATCTTTCTGGTTCCAAGATTGTCGGGTGACATATTATATCATATGATATCGTACGAATGTACGATATCTTTAAGATTGAGTACTATACAATTAGTGTACGATATGTCATACACATATGTACAATTAGATATTATATTATATATTATATATATATTATATTATATTTAAATTATATTATATTTATTAATTTAGTGTACATATTATAACGAGGAGAAGTAGTCCGGGCGTGAAGCTAACAAGACTATAGTCCCACCCGGTAAGGTTAAGTGGTTAAATTTGAATTTTAAAAAGGGGAAAAGGTCTCAATATATTGAAGGGACTAGGGTAAGGGTAGGGTACTTAATATATATATATAATATATACATAATATAGAGAGAAGAGAGATGAGAGGAGGGAGCGAGGACGAGGGAGAGTGGAGAGGAGAGAAAGAGAGAGTAGAGAGAGAGAGATGAGGGGGGTAGGGAGGGAGGGAGGAGATGCAGAGAAAGAGGGAGGGGAGAGGAGAGGGAGAGAGAGAGAGAGGAGGCGGAGAGAGAGGAAAGGGAGGGAGATGGAGAGAGAGAGAGCCAGAGAGAAGAGAGAAAGCCAGCAGAGAGATCCAGAGAGAGAGAGACCCCGAGGAGAGAGAGAGAGAAAGGCAGAGAAAGGCAGAGAGGCAGAGAAAGAGAAAGAGAGAGGGGCAGAGGTTTGGACTCTTTTATATTCTGTCCCCAGCTAAGACAGCTCCCCCCATTTATTTATCCTTCATATCTCACTTGACTCACACGTTGTTTTGCCGCAGGGATTTTTCAGCTATGTATAGCGATCGCTAGTTTTGACCCCGTTTTATCGAAATTATCGTTATACGCAAAGAGAAAAGTGTAATGGCACTAAAAAAGCTACAAAAGGCTGTAAAAGCACTTAAACGCTGACCCTGGAAGAGGCCTAAGACCATCAAGCTAGAAGGGGCATAAAAAATTCCAGATTTGAAAAAAAAACTGTTTTGCAGGGTCGCCTCTTCATGACTGACCTGTACAAATTCCTATTACTCAGTTAGGCTCGTGGTCATGCTGGTTGGTGTTGGTACAGGGGGGAGGCAGAGTGCAAGGGAGGCGGAATGTGCATAAAGGGGTACGACTCACTTGACACACGCGTTGTTTTGCAGGGACTCAATAGCACTAAAAAGCTACAAAAATATATACAAAGTACTAAAAATATGCCCCTGCAGGAGGCCTAAACCATAAAGCTAGAAAAAGGCCACTTTCAGATTTGAAAAAAAAACTGTTTTGCAGGGTCGCCTCTTCATGATTGACCAAATCGGTGACCTGCACAAATTCCTATTACTCAAGCAGGCGCGCGGTCATGCTGGTTGGTGTTGGTACAGGGGGGAGGCAGAGGGCAAGGGAGGCGGATTGTGCATATAGGTGTACGACTCACTTGACACACGCGTTGTTTTGCAGGGTCGCCTGTTCATGATTGACCAAATTGGTGACCTGTACTATGACACCGGGGATCCCGAGATTGGCTTCTACGTAATGGACACCCAAGGCAACTTGTATAACGAGTACGCTGACCTGGACGGCGAACGCAAGATCAAGGCCGTTGGCAACGTGAGAGAATTGTCGCGCTTCAAAATCAACGAGATTGCAGGAGTGAAGCTTGATAGAGATGTGAACATCGTTGCTTTCAAGGACGGATCCAATGTGTCACTTCAAGCCCCCACCCCTGATATGATTGGCCCCGATGGCAAGGTGCGACATTTTTTTGGTGGCGGTCTTGGGTGTAGGTGGCTTTTTTTTGCCCTTCAAAATCAACGAGATTGCAGGAGTGGAGCTTGATAGAGAAGTGAACATCGTTGCTTTCAAGGATGGATCCAACGTGTCACTTCAAGCCCCCACCCCTGATATAATCGGCCCTGATGGAAAGGTGGGTGACACTTTTTTTTAGTGGTGGTGGTGGTGGTGATGGTGGTAGTTGGTGCGACGCGTCTCCTACAGGTGTGCTTTAGTGTTCGCGGTCACTGTCAACCGCCATGGTAGCACTGTCCAGGTAAAGTAGCAGCCCGTTCTCTACCACCGTACGACAGGGCTCCTTTTATACCACGGCCCACCAGGCGTTTTCATTACCTTTTTTCCCCCGGCGACGCCTCGCCATACCGTCCCTGCATGGCGACGCATGGGGCCGGCTAAACTATTCAGAAATGCCCCCCCCACACACACCACCACCCAAACGCCCAAACCCCAAACCCCACGGGCTCTGCGCGTCGCATTGGGGTCGCCTCGAGTAGCTCAATTTACGACGCATCGCAAAATCAGAACTTTGCTGGAATGGCTCTGATGGCAAGGTGAGCGACACTCTTTTTTCCTTCAAGTTTCTGTTGGTAAGGTCGAGTAACTACTTGGGCTACTCAAGCCTGATTTCAGGATTGTTTCTTAGCCATGGCAGAGCCCGGGGGGGTCATGCATCTCCATGCAACGACGGGATAGCGACAGAATAACGACGCAGTGGCGATGCGTTGCGGGAATAAGCATGATACTTAATATATATATATATATACATGACTAACAGGGTACATGACTAACAGGGTACATGACTAACAGGGTACATGACTAACAGGGTGCATGACTAACAGGGTACATGACTAACAGGGTACATGACTAACAGGGTACATGACTAACAGGGTACATGACTAACAGGGTACATGACTAACAGGGTACATGACTTACAGGGTACATGACTAACAGGGTACATGACTAACAGGGTACATGACTAACAGGGTACATGACTAACAGGGTACATGACTAACAGGGTACATGACTAACAGGGTACATGACTAACAGGGTACATAACTAACAGGGTACATGACTAACAGGGTACATGACTAACAGGATACATGACTTACAGGGTGCATGACTTACAGGGTACATGACTAACAGGGTACATGACTAACATGGTACATGACTAACAGGGTACATGACTGACAGGGTACATGACTAACAGGGTACATGACTGACAGGGTACATGACTAACAGGGTACATGACTAACAGGGTACATGACTAACAGGGTACATGACTAACAGGGTACATGACTGACAGGGTACATGACTAACAGGGTACATGGCTGACAGGGTACATGACTGACAGGGTACATGACTAACAGGGTATGTGATACACGAATAACACGATGCATGATACACACACTGTATCCTTTCGTTTTTCCAGATGATGAATTCTGGAGAGTATAAATGTACATATACAGATATGATACATATGCATATACAGATATACAATACATACATTTACAAGTACTGATATGCACTGTGTCCTTTTGTTTGTTCAGATGATCATTCCTGGAGAGCTTAGACTCAATACAGATAGAGTATAAACGTACATATACAGCTATACAATTAATAAATGTGCATGTACTGATATACACTGTATCATTTTGTGTGTTCAGATGATCATTCCTGGAGAGCTTACACACAATACAGATTGAGTATAAATGTACATACACAGATATACAATACATAAATCTACATATACAGATATAATATATATATGCACATACAGATATACAATCAATAAACGTACATGTCCTGATATAGTCTACATTTACATCTATTTACAGTATAAATCTACACATTGAGCTACATTTAGCCAAATAAGTATAGTATCCCACATTGGTGGAACTGCACTTCATGTGTACACTGTATCCTTTCGCTTTTTCAGTTGATCATTCCTGGAAAGCTTACACACAATACATATATAGTAATAAGGTACATCTGCAGATATACTATAAAAAATGTGCATGCACTGATGTACACTGTATTTTTTTGTTTGTTCAGTTGATCATTCCTGGAGAGCTTATGGAGGGCTATGTGGATTCTGAAGGCAGAGGTGCCTTCCTAGGCAGTGCATTTGGAGGAGCGATGTCAAATTTTGCTTCCGGTATTTCAGGTCTTACAAGTGGATCCGACTCTACAGACCTCAACATCGACGATCCCACATCGTTTTCGCGTCAGATATTTGATCAGGTATGCTGGCACCTTTTAATTGCACTGCACAACACTACGAAGTGGCGGGCCTCAATCCACTTAATACAAACCATCACCACAAACCTAACCCACACCCCCACTCCTCACCCTCACCCCTCACCACCCACCCTCGCCCCAGCTCCCACTCTCACCCCGACCGCACCCAGGCACCTCACCCCCAACAGCAGCCCCAAACGCAGCCCCCACCAGGACCATCAGCCCCACCAGCCACCCACCCGCACCCGCACGAGGACCCCCAGGCCGCAGTCCCCACCCGCACCCCCAGAGCAGCCCCACCCGCACCCCCACCCGCACCCGCACGCGGACCCCCGCCGAAGCCCAAAACGCAAAAACCACACGAACCACCCAGCCTCAGACACACCCGCAGACACACATACGGACACCCAGCAGAGCCCCACACGCACCCCCACCAGGGAACACAAGCCGAAGACAAACCCACATGCAGGCGCCCAAAGACGGAACCCCACCCCACACGGACCCAAAGCCAGAGACCCCACTCACGCCCCACCCTTACCCCCACCCTCATCCCCACCCTCACCCCCACCCTTATCCCCATCCTTATCCCCATCCTTACCCCCATCCTCACCCCTTACCCCCATCCTCACCCCTTATCCCCATGCCTGTAGACTCTCCTGGGTGACCCCTACATCGGCATTTTCAGCCTCTCCTCGCCCCTCACCCCCCACCCTCACCTTCACCCCTCACCCCCATGTCTGCAGACTCTCCTAGGTGACCCCTCCATCGGCATTTTCAGCCCTCCTCTCCCTGAGGACTTCGACATTGACAAACTGATCCAAGAGGTTGTAGAAGAGTCGAAGGCGGCTGGCATAGACGGAGGTTTTGAATAGATTGGGGCACATGCCTAAGGACTTATGACATTGACAGACTTGCCGTGGAGGTTGTAGAGGAGTAAAGGGGGTCTAGCATAAACGGAGGATGGGAATAGATTGGGGCACATGCCTGAGGACTTTGACATTGACAGACTTGCCGTGGAGATTGTAGAGGAGGAAAAAGGGTCTGGCATAGATGGAGGATAGGAAAAGATTGGGGCACATGCCTTTGGACTCTGACATTTACAGACTTGCCAAGGAGGTTGTAGAGGAGTAACAGGGGTCTGGCATAGACGGAGGATGGGAATAGATTGGAGCATATGCCTTTGGGCTTAGACATTGACAGACTTGCCGTGGAGGTTGTGGAGGAGTCAAAGAGGGCTGGCAAAGATGGAGGATGGTAATAGATTGGGACGCACATGAGCATAAGTGGACGTACTGTACTGTCTTTTATGTTTCTTTTGGGGGCTTTCCAGCTAGCTCCATAAGCCAGCCACTGCGCGAGCCTAAAGCTTGTAGCTGCATTGGAATGCCCCTCATGTCAGCTCTCAGGACTCCTATCTAGCTTCGAATTGGTCCCAATGGCAAGGTAAAGGAGCCGCCTAGAAGCTGCTACGCGTTGCTCAAAAAGGAAACAGTGACTTTCTTACATGTTTGTTTCAGATCCTGGGGTAGCCACTAAGGTCAACAAGTAGCTGCTCACCCACTTAGCAGCTTCCAACCAGCTCCAGAGGCCGGCCAGGAAGCTGCTCGCCCACTTAGCAAGGGAGAAAACAAACTTCTAGCTATCACGAGGCCTGGCAAAGAATGAACTTTGCTCTTGACCAACCTTCAAAACTAATTGTATACTGAGAATCAGTATATCTAGAGCTTCATGAGTTTAGACGAGTAGAACATAGCTTTTCTGATCAGCTACGAGCAGCAGCTTCTAGATAGCTCCCCTGGCTTACTACCCAGGCAAACCTACAGCAACATAGTGCATCTGGAAGCTGACATAATCATCTTTCCATTACTCATGCAATCTTCAGGCTTAAGCTAGTGATTGGCTCAGGGAGCTGCCTAGAATCTATTGCTCGTAGTCGAAAAGAAAAGCTTTGGTATAGAAGTGATGTAGAGTCCCAAGAGATTGCCAGGTGTTGTGGCATTCAGAAGGCCAGCCGCTAGGGCTGTGTAGGGCAATAGTCTCCACTGAGTTGCCAGAAAACCTGCTTTGCAATATCGATTTTATATACAACATTTTTTATGCCTACGCTAGTGGCTTGTTCATCGCATTTCACTGCACGTAGATGGTATTGTGTGTGAGCTGCAGGGGATAGTGCTTTTCTTTTCGGCTGCATCGGTAGCTTCTAGGCAGCTCTTTGAGCTAGCTACTGAGCTGAACCCAGATATTTCGGCTGCAAGCGGTAGCTTCTAGGCAGCTCCTTGAGCCAGCCACTGAGCTTAACCCAAATATTTTGGCTGCAAGCAGTAGCTTCCAGGCAGCTCTGCGAGCCAGCCACTGAGCTGAACCCAAATGTTTCAGCAGTTTTGTACACCTGATTGTATCTGCCTCAAGGTGCACTAGTTTGGTTCCATTTGGTTTGGCTCAATAGCCAGGCAGGGGAGCTGCCTAGAATCTACCAATCGTAGCTGAAAATGAAAAGCCATGGCAGGGATGCAGCATCAGCAAACAGCTGAAGTGCAGCGTCAGTCAACAACTGTTAGTTGGATTTCTTTAGAGACCAACAGCAGTTGGATGTGGTGCTGTATGTTTGTGAGTTTGAATTTTGAATCTGATAGGAGTGCCTCTGTTTCCAATATAACTTTCAGGTGCTGTCGTATGGTGGTTGATGGTAGAAGAGTGGTAGAAGATGAAATGTATTTCATGTTAGATTTTCCTTAATATTATGAGAAGATAAAATAGAATTTCCTTAATATTATGAGGAGAGAAAATTGTTAGTGAATAAAGACTCAAGCATGAGGCTGGTCATGAACCCTGGTTCCTTTCAAGGATGGAAATATCTTATACAATGTATTAAAATGCGGTAATAATCGCACAATTGAATTATTATCCCATTGGGGTTGATGACTAAATTCGAATTGTTTAGTTAAATTATCACAGTAGCACGAACTCAGGGCCCCTGTCGGTATAACGATTGTTTGGGTTCGGTTCATCAGTGCTTTTTGGTGGAGCCCCTCTCTCGGGGGGGGGGGGGCGGGAGCTCCCTGTTGTCCGTTTTAGGTTCCACCTGTCGATAGCCAACACTCTTCGCCAATTGTCCACATCGCTTGCGATGCGCCTAGGACTTGTTCGTTTTAGCCCCTCCTGTCACGGTTGGGCAAGGCCCTTTAGCCCATTTGGCTTGCCCCTGGACTGTAACAACATTCTTGAACTTGAATTTGGTTACATAGCTCCAGCCAGCTATTTGGCTGCTCGACGTCTTCGGCAGTAAAAGTAATTAGCTGGGAAAATGTAACGATGTCAAAACAATCAGAAATACAAGCACGTACTAATATCCAATCTACAATGCTGGATTGCGCATCAGATCGTGTATACCGTATATCAGTTTCCACCTTCAGGTAGTGGGAGGAAGTTCTGAATCTAACCCTATAACGAACCACTTTGTGAGAAAGGTCCATGACCAAATTAGCTCGCATCTCAGTAACGTCCTGTGGCAGCTCGTACTAATTTCCAAGTTTCAATTTAGGCATCTCAGGATGACCACACTCATTCCATGATGATATCCGAGTAATTTTCACAGCATTCTCCTTTCCTTGTGATCCAGCTCTAGGGCGCGTATGTCTTGGTGCTGTAAAAAGAGAAACGATCGTTGGAGAAGAGGACCTTCTGCACATTGTTTCAGTTAACTGGTTTAAGTTTCAAAGGTCCCAAACCTCCATGTAAATGGGTGCCCAAGGATTCGTCCTGGGAATTTCCCAAGGAGTACAGCATCTCTAGGGAATCAGACACATCCTTGCTCCTACATTCTTCTCGGTTCCTAGCCATATTGAGTAGGGTTGGGAAGCAAACGTATATTTTTATTTTTATAAGCCGTATAAACGTATAAACGTCTACATATAAACGTATATAAAAATTAGGCACTTCTTGAGAAAATACTTTTACATGGTTTTAAAGGTATTGCCGCGTAGCTAATTTCATTGGCATCACATATCAACTCTCAGAAAAATATTCTGGCAAGTTTAGGTTGTCCAAATCTCAGAAAAGAAATTTCGACCAGAAAGCGCGTCGACCGGTGAAGAAGCGCGGTGCCAATCTAAGGGAGCCATTAAATGCCAGTTGGTATATTATATAACTGTATAAGTGTATAATAATATAAGTACATAACGTTATTGCGATATTGTCCCTGTTCACTTTGCACTAGGCTTGCACCATCAATCCTTCAAGCCCACGTAGGAGCACAGCTTGTGGAATGGAAGGCTAGGTGGCGCTCTGATACGTGTGCCATCCTGGCTATCTAGATCAACCTTAAGGCCAAATGTTTATACAATAATGCATGTGAATGGTAAATTTTATTGCATGTTGTGATAAAGGAGGTCAAAAGCTTTAGCTTTCCGGAGTATTTTCTCGTGAGGACTGACACAGGGAAATGGCGAAGGCGCTAGGCTTACAATCGTGATAGCTTGCCAGGCGGCAAGCTAGGTATAAGAAGGGAAAAGGCGACAGTGCCTCAGGGTACTGCCGCCGGTAGGTGCCGGCCCTAGCGGGCGGAGGCACTACTATGGAAGCTTCCAGGCGGAAGGCCTGGCGCCCCAAGACACTCTAGCTGAGCCGGGAGAACCGGTCTATAACATCCCCCCCAATTCCTGGTATTCTTTATTCATAAGAATCCCTGGAATTAGGAGGTTCTAGGAGAAGGGAAGCTAGAGTGAAAATAGATAACTGGTGCATAGGAGGGCCAGGGGTATAGGCTTCTGGTTTGGCCAGTGTTCACTGATGGACGGCATTAGACTTTGAGAGGCATATGCAGGTACATCAAGAGGGGAACAAGGGACAGAGGCAGTACAATGACTATTATCTATTATCTAGGTGGGACTGGATTCCAGCTGTGGGGCTGCCAGGAAGGTGCAGCCATATGGCTTTGTTCAGCTAAAAAGGGGCTGATAGCAATCTGTTTGATTTCCATAAATAAACAACTTTAAAGTAGACGTCCCCCGCTGGCTCATGGCTATCATTCCGGATGGAAGGATATAGTGAGACACTTCCAGTATCATCTATAAAGTATCATGAGTCAGGATCTCAAGGTCAAATGCTAGGGGAAACTATGGGGTCATAGTGGGTCAGTAATGGACTGTGAGGGATCTGCAGGGAGCTGCAGGAGGAGAGCTCAAGAAGGCAGGTAGCTCCCCATGGTCAAGGACATGAGTGATGCTATATCACAGGTTCTTGATCAAAGCTTCTATGGTTATTCCATTTTGAGCTTGGCAATGCATCCAATCTTTGCTCTGAAGTCACAGAACTTGGCTCTGGGCAGAGCTTTGGTGAGCATGTCAGACATGTTGGCAGCAGTAGGGATCCAGTTCATTTTGATACCCTCCTTCTTGGACTGTTCCTTGAGGAAGTAGAACCTGGTCTCCATGTGCTTCAGTCTGGATGACAGCTTCTCTTGGTTCCAGGCACTAAGGGCAGCTTGGTTGTCACCGTTGATGGTGAGAGGAGGGGGAACTGTGCCTGTGGCAGAGTGTTGTAGATTTCTCAACCACATTCCTTCTTGGGCAGCAGAGGTAGCTGCCATGAACTCAGCTTCTGTGGTGGACAATGCTGTAGCAGATGCCTGGATCTTGGATGCCCATGAGATTGCTCCCCCTTGGTTGAGGAAGACGTAACCTGTTGTGGACTTCCTTGTGATTGGACAGGCAGCATGGTCAGAGTCACAGCAACCAATGAGGGGTTTGTTGGAGAAGGTGTAGGTGATGCCATGGTCTGGTGTGTTAGACAGATACTTGAGGATACCAGTTGCAGCTTCCATGTGGTCATGCAACGGGTGTGCACTGTGCCTGGCCAATCTGTTGACTGCTTGGGCAATGTCAGGTCTTGTGTTAACTGCCAGGTAGTTGAGGGAGCCGACAATTTGGGCAAGTGGTAGGCCTGTGTCTGG
Organism: Chlamydomonas sp. ICE-L; assembly: GCA_013435795.1. NCBI lineage: Eukaryota > Viridiplantae > Chlorophyta > Chlorophyceae > Chlamydomonadales > Chlamydomonadaceae > Chlamydomonas > Chlamydomonas sp. ICE-L. The sequence continues at coordinate 90,138,536 of JACBWV010000610.1, forward strand.
GGCATCTTTGCTGGCATAGGGCAGTGGAGCATCTGGTAGGAGGGGCACAGGGAATCTGGTGCTGTTGGGTTCAGAAAGCATGTTGTGGGCGCGCAGCAGATCCTGGATGAACCTTGATTGGCAGATGTGGAGGGTACCAGCTGATGCATTCCTTGTGATTTCATAACCAACAAAGACTGAGGGGTCGCCGAGGTCTCTAGTCTTGTAAAGCGTCATGATGGTGGTTTTGTACTTGTCTAGGATGGTTTTGTCGAAGGACAGCATAAGGAAGTCATCAACCCAGAGGAGTACCCAGATGATGGGTGTGTTAGTTGAGCTGGGGAGCACAAATAGACCTTGGTCTACGTCTACCTCTTTGAATCCAATAGCTGTCATATCTTCTTTTACCTTGAGGTACCACTGTCGAGAAGCTTGTTTGAGACCATAAAGGCATTTCCACATACGGCAGACCCTGTGGTCCTGTTCGAATCCTGGTGGTTGGGTGCAGTACAGTTCTTCTTCAACTATTCCATTGAGGAAAGCTGTGGAGACGTCTAACTGTGCTAGGTATGCCTTTGGGTTTGCTGCCATGGAGAGGATGTAACGAATGGTAGCATGCTTGGCTACTGGTGCAAAAACTTCATCATAATCCATTCCTGGGCGTTGGGCATACCCTTTGGCAACTAGTCTTGCTTTGTACCTGACAATTTCTCCATCAACTGACTGTTTGATGTCAAATACCCACTTGGTTCCTATGGCTTTTGCTCCTGATGGGAGTTCTGAGAGAGACCAGGTGTTCATCTGTGCAAGTGCTGCTAGTTCTTCTTGCATAGCGGCCTTCCATTCTTTGGCCTGAGGGCCAGAGAGAGCTTCTCTTTCATTCTTGGAAATGATAACTTGGTCAGCAGCTAAGAAGGCTAGAAAGTTAGGGGAGTGTCTTTCTCTGCCAGTACGTCTAGGTTCAACTAGGGATGGGTCTACTTCTGGGGGTGGTGGAATATCAGGGCTAGGAGGTGTGGCTTGAGGTAGCTCCTGATGTGGTGGAGATGGGGGTTTTGGGGGATTCTCAACTTCCTGAGGGATGTGTTCATCTCCTTGTTCTACCGTTTGGTTATGAGGTGTACTGGCTGCTGGTGTGAGAGTGGATGCTGGTGGAGTGTAAGTTGGCTGGTACACTGTTTCTGGGTAAGAAGAGAGGTTGTCTGGTAGTCCCCACACCTGTGGGTTGGTCTGATATTTAGCTTGTCTTGCAAGGATGTACTCTCTTTCCATGAGTTCAGACTGGGTGGGGATAGCAGGGGCAGGTGGAGTAGGGTCATCTTCATCAATTTCAACAGGGATATCGTCTTCGTAGTTTCCTAGTACCACAGCGTCTGCACCAGAATCCTTTTTGACCTGCCAGGTTTTCAAATTCATTGAAAGTAATATCTCTGGCATCAAATTTTTTGTGTGAGGAGTCTACCACTCTGTAGGCTCTTCTTGAGTCTGAATATCCAATGAGTCTAGTGATTTTTGCTGAGGGTGAGAATTTGAATTCCCTAGATTTGGGTGGGACGTGTACATATGCTGTGCATCCAATTGTCCTGAGGTGATCTATCTTAGGTTTGATACCATGGAATAGTTCATAGGGTGTTTTGTTGGATTCAGAGGTGGGTGAGAGGTTTCTGAGGATGCTTGCATTTTTGACCATTTCTGCCCAGTACCTGTAGGGGAATTTAGAGGAGAGGAGAAGGGCTGTGGATCTGTCATGCAGAGTTCTGTTCAGGCGCTCTGCTGCACCATTTGTAGAAGGGTTTCCTGGGACTGTGAAGTTGAGGGTGATTCCTTTCCTCTTGCACCAATTTTTGAATTTGGTGCAAATGTATTCTGATCCATTGTCTGCAAAAATAGTTCCAATTTTGTTCCGGATGAGGACTTCATACCGTTCAAGCTCAGCGATTGTAGCTTTTGCTACTTCATATTTGTGTTTGTGAAATGTAACAATGGAGTATTTGGAGTAATCATCCAGAATGCCTTGGAAGTAGATGCTGCCATTCAGGCTAGGAACTTTCATCTTTCCACTCATGTCAATGTGGATAATTCCCATTGGTCTGGTAGATCTGGTGTGAGATGTGGGGTAGGGGTTTTTGTCCATCTTAGATAGAATGCAGATCTCACATGTTTGTTTACTCATTTTTCTAAATGCAGATGAGGTGATGTCGTTACCAATGACCATGTCTTCTGAGGCCATTCTTGCTAAGGAGCTGTAGGCTAGATGTCCTAATCTGATGTGTTGAAGTTCAGCTGTCATAGGGGTTTTTCTGGAGACAGCTGCCATTGCCACAGCAGTTGTGTATTCTGATCCTCTGATAAGGGTAGGATCATGTTTGACTATTGAAATTGAAATTGAAATTGTTACATCCGTGTAGAACCGTTACTCACAGGACGTGAAGTTAAGGACACCATAGCGTAAGCCAGAGCTAGCTATAGTCACCGTAGGACCATCTCAGTAAAAAGAATTACCACCGATGCCTGAACGACAGGCATCGTAGCCCCATTATGCCAGTGCAGCTTAATACGGGGGTTTTTCACCCCGGTTGGGAAGCACCGGCACAATACAGCCGGCAAGACAAAACCTGAGAGGGGGGACGGTCTGTGTGCTAGTCCCCGGGTATCGACCCGGGGTGTGTTTCCATAAAGCGTCTGCACTGTAAAATACTCTGGAAACTAGTAATGGTGTGAGAATGGATTGTGTCCGCCAGTTTGAGGGCACAGGATCTCTGGAGTCCAAGAGTGGTCATAGAAGTCAAAAAAGAGGTAGGAATAGTACCAGTTGTACCAACGGTAATGACTTCATAGTGAACAAGATGTTTGACTACAGGAACTAGGTACAGGAGTCGTCTTTTGGATCCTGAGATGATGACTTTGTTATTGATGGTCATGGTGCCTTTGTCAGATGTGAACTTGATTTCCATGTTAGGCACATTTTTGATGGCTGATGCCATTGAGAACAAGTTGGGTGTGTTCTTGTCTGAGTTAAGGTGAACATTGAGAAGGTTGTGAAGCTTCCCATTTTCTCCTCTGATGAGGGCTGTGCCAGACTTTGTAATGTAAGTGTGACCAGAGGCCGTTAGGACTTTTATGGGAGCTATGTCTTTGATGTCATAGAGAAGGCTGGCATCTCCAGTCATGTGAGAGGTTGCACCTGTGTCCATGATCCAGTTTTTGTATATGCTGCGTGTGGTGCGTGTGGTAGCATTGAGGGCATATTGGGAGCATGGTTGTTTGTCTGGCTCTGGCTGTTTGTGACTTTGTGATGGTTGGTTGTCTGGCTCTGGCTGGTTGGGTCTTTTGTTGGCTATAAGGGATATTAAATCCTCACTCATGGGAGGGGAAAATTCCATCATGTTGAGCTGTGGGTATGGCACCAGATCTGTGGAGGGATCTATGTTTTCAAAATACCAGTCTGCATACACATCTCGGAGCCAATACAAACAGTCTATGTGCCTGAAGTCCATGTACTGTAGTCTGAGAGCAGGGGACATGTGGTGCATGATGTAGATTCTAGATCTAGTTTTAGTTTTAATGTAGGACTCTTTACTTTCTTCCTCCATCACCTTAACGTCCTTAGGGATGTCCTTGAGCCAGTGATGAAACTCTGTGGCGTTAGACGCCGACGGTGGATTCATTGGTAAGGGCTGGGAAGACTCGTAGTTGAAGAATGGGGGGGGGGTACAGTTGGCTTGCGGGGCCGGTGGGGTAAAAGGGGATGGCGGGGAGGGAGGAGAGGGGATGACGGCTTGACGCAGTGGGGGGGGGGGGGGGGGGGGGGGGGGGGGCTGGTGTTCCAGCGGGTTGCCTAGCAATCAGAGAAGATTCTGCAACTGAGATCCTTTTCCTTCGGTTGTTGCAGCGGCAACTGTGGAAGGCACTGCAGTTGCGCGGGAGCTCGGGATCTACGGACAGGGTAACAGGCGTGGAAGTCTGTTGCAGTGGAACACGGGACGGCGTGGTGGGCGATAACCTTTAGCTTTCCGGAGTATTGTCTCGTGAGGACTGACACAGGGAAATGGCGAAGGCGCTAGGCTTACAATCGTGATAGCTTGCCAGGCGGCAAGCTAGGTATAAGAGGGGAAAAGGCGACAGTACCTCAGGGTACTGCCGCCGGTAGGTGCCGGCCCTAGCGGGCGGAGGCACTACTATGGAAGCTTCCAGGCGGAAGGCCTGGCGCCCCAAGACACTCTAGCTGAGCCGGGAGAACCGGTCTATAACAAAAGCTTTCCAATGAGCTATCTAAATCAAAAATATAATGCAAACCAAGAAAGTGAAGTGCCGGGACGTGTGCTGTGCTTCTCGAAGTACAGACTATTCGTTTGTATACGACGTATATTAGTATATAAGGTCGATTTGAGAAAAACTATGCTGCGTATTTATACGTATAAACGTATAAACGTATATTATACGTTTATATGTCGGCCCAACCCTAATATTGAGATTAGCAAGGGCAACAGCCCTCATAGTTTCACGGTTACCATCACAGTAGTCCACAATCAAGTTCCAGAATTTAATCACTGATTTCAGCCACTTATAGTGAATTGGGAATTACCTTTTTTCTTTCAAGGCAATGTGTTGGGGGACGGATCGCTGCACTCCTATGAATCCTGATTCCTTTAAAGGATGGAAATACAATTTATAAAAATGCGATAATAATCGCACAAGTAAATTGTCATTCCAGATGAGATGATGATTTAATTATATTGTAGAATTAAATTATCACTGTAGCACGAACTCAGGGCCCCCGTCGGTTAAAAGATTATTTGGGGTTCAGTTCATCAGTGCTTTTCCTTTTAAGCCCTTCCTAGACGGTTGGGCAAGTCCCTTTAGCCTATTTGGCCTACCCCTGGACTGTAACATACATACACATACACTCCTAAGACTCGTTGCATAAAGCCAGCACGCCTCATATGACTTTCAGTGGATGCTACTTGGTCTCCGCTGGTAGCACCAAGAAGGTGTTGAATGTGACCAGTGCTCCAGAGTTGTGAGCCATACATTCGAGTAGAGAGGGCAAAGTGTTATTGACCGGTTCTCCCGGCTCAGCTAGAGTGTCTTGGGGCACCAGGTCTTCCGCCTGGAAGCTTCCATAGTAGTGCCTTCACCCGTTAGGGCCGGCACCTACCGGCGGCAGTACCCTGAGGTACTGTCGCCCTTTCCCTTCTTATACCTAGCCTGCCGCCTGGCATGCTATCACGATTGTAAACGTAGCACCTTCGCCAATCCCTGTGTCAGTCCTCACGAGATAATACTCCGGAAGCTAAAGGTTATCGCTCACCACGCCGTCCCGTGTTCCACTGCAACAGTCTTCCACGTCTGTTACCCTGTCCGTAGATCCCGAGCTCCCGCGCACCTGCAGTGCCTTCCACAGTTGCCGTCGCAACAATCGAAGGAAAAGGATCTCAGTTGCAGAATCTTCTCTGATTGCTAGGCAACCCGCTGGAACACCAGCCCCCCCCCCCCCCCCCCCCCCCCCCCCCCCCCCCCTCTTTTCTTCACCTACGAGTCGTCCCAGCCCTTGCAATGAACCCCCCGTCGGCGTCTAACGCCGCAGAGTTCCATCACTGGCTCAAGGACATCTCTCAAGAAGTTAAGGTGATGGAGGCAGAAAGTATAGAGACTCACACCAAAACTAAAATTAGATCTAGCATCTTCATCATGCACAACATGTCCCCTGCTCTCAGACTACAGTACATGAAGAACTTCAGGCACATAGACCTATTAACTTGGCTCAGTGATGTGTATGCAGACTGGTATTTTGAAAACATAAATTCATCAACAGATCTCGTGCCATACCCACAGCTCAACATGCTGAACTTTTCCCCATCCATGAGTGATTCAATATCCCTTGTATCCAAAAGACCCAACCAGCCAGAGCCAGACAAAAGTCACACACAGCCAGAGACAAACGAACAACCATGCACCCAATATGCCCTCAATGCGACACGCAACACCCGCAGCATATACAAAAACTGGATCATGGACACAGGTGCAACCTCCCACATGACTGGAGATGCCAGCTTCCTCTATGACATAAAGGACATAGCTCCCATAAAAGTCCAGACAGCCTCTTGCCACACTTACATTACAAAGTCTGGCACAGCCCTCATCAGAGGAGAAATGGGAAACTTCACAATCTTCTCAATGTCCACCTCAACTCAGATAAGAACACACCCAACTTGTTCTCCATGGCATCAGCCATCAAAAATGTGCCCAACATGGAAATTAAGTTCACATCTGACAAAGGCACCATGACCATCAATAACAAAGTCATCATCTCAGGATCCAGAAAGCGGCTCCTGTACCTAGTTCCTGTAGTCAAACATGACCCTACCCTTATCAGAGGATCTGAATACACCACTGCTGTAGCAATGGCAGCTGTCTCCAGAAAAAACCCCATGCCAGCTGAACTTCAACACATCAGATTAGGACATCTAGCCTACAGCTCTTTAGCACGAATGGCCTCAGAAGACATGGTCATTGGAAACGACATCACCTCATCTGCATTTCGGAAAATGAGTAAGCAAACCTGTGAGATATGCATTCTATCTAAGATGGACAAAAACCCCTACCCCACATCTCACACCAGAGCTACCAGACCTATGGGAATCATTCACATTGACATGAGTGGAAAGATGAAAGTTCCTAGCCTAAATGGCAGCCTCTACTTCCAAGGCATTCTGGATGATTACTCCAAATACTCCATTGTTACATTCCACAAAACCAAAGATGCAGTAGCCAAGGCTACAATCACTGAGCTTGAACGGTATGAGGTCCTCACCCAAAACAAAATTGGAACTATTTTTTGCGACAATGGATCAGAATACATTTGCAACAAATTCAAAAATTTGTGCAAAAAGAAAGGGATCACACTCAACTTCACAGTCCCAGGAAACCCCTCTACAAATGGTGCAGCAGAGCGCCTGAACAGAACTCTGCATGACAGGTCCACAGCCCTTCTCCTCTCATCTAAATTCCCCAACAGGTACTGGGCAGAAATGGTCAAAAATGCAAGTATCCTCAGAAACCTCTCACCAACCTCTGAATCCAACAAAACACCATATGAACTATTCCATGGTGTCAAACCTAAGATAGACCACCTCAGAACTATTGGATGCACAGCATATGTACATGTCCCACCCAAGTCAAGGGATTTCAAATTCTCCCCATCCGCCAAGATCACTAGGCTCATTGGATACTCAGACTCCAGAAAAGCCTACAGAGTGGTAGACTCCTCACACAATTTTTTTGATGCCAGAGACATCACCTTCAATGAATTTGAAAACCTGGCAGGTCAAAAAGGATTCCCAGGTGCAGACGCTGTAGTACTAGGAACCTATGAAGATGATATCCCTTTAGAAGTTGATGAAGATGACCCTCCTCTCCTTCCCCTTGCTATCCCCACCCAGTCTGAACTCATAGAAAGAGAGTACATCCTGGCAAGACAAGCTAAATATCAGACCAACCCACAGGTGTGGGGACTACCAGACAACCTCTCTTCTAACCCAGAAACAGTTTACCAGCCGACTTACACTCCACCAGCATCCACTCTCCAACCAGCAGCCAGTACACCTCATAACCACACAGTAGAACAAGGAGATGAACACATACCTCAGGAAATTGAAAATCCCAATAACCCCCCACCTCCACCACACCAGGAGCTACCTCCAGCCACACCTCCTAGCCCTGAGGTTCCACCTCCCCAAGAAGTGGACCCATCCCTAGTTGAACCTAGACGTAGTGGCAGAGAGAGACACTCCCCTAACTTTCTAGCCTTCCTAGCTGCAGACCAAGTTATCATTCCCAAGAATGAAAGAGAAGCCCTCTCTGGCCCTCAAGCCAAAGAATGGAGGGCAGCTATGCAAGAAGAACTAGCAGCTCTTGCACAGATGAACACCTGGTCCCTCTCAGAACTCCCATCAGGAGCAAAAGCCATAGGAACCAAGTGGGTATTTGACATCAAACAGTCAGTTGATGGAGAAATTGTCAGATACAAAGCAAGACTAGTTGCCAAAGGATATGCCCAACGCCCAGGAATGGACTATGATGAAGTTTTTGCACTAGTAGCCAAGCATGCTACCATTCGTTACATCCTCTCAATGGCAGCAAACCCAAAGGCATACCTAGCCCTGTTAGACGTTTCCACAGCCTTCCTCAATGGAACAGTTGAAGAAGAACTGTACTGCACCCAACCACGAGGATTCGAACAGGACCACAGGGCCTGTCGTATGTGGAAATGCCTTTATGGTCTCAAACAAGCCTCCAGACAATGGTACCTCAAGGTAAAGGAAGATATGACAGCTATTGGATTCAAAGAGGTAGACGTATACCAAGGTCTCTTTGTGCTCCCCAGCTCAACCAACACACCCATTATCTGGGTCCTCCTCTGGGTTGATGAATTCCTTATGCTGTCCTTTGACAAAACCATCCTAGACAAGTACAAAACCACCATCATGACCCTTTACAAGACTAGAGACCTCGGTGACCCCTGAGTTTTTGTTGGCTATGAAATCACAAGGAATGCATCAGCTGGCACCCTCCACATCTGCCAATCAAGGTTCATCCAGGACCTGCTGCGCGCCCACAACATGCTTCCTGAACCCAACAGCACCAGATTCCCTGTGCCCCTTCTACCAGATGCTCCACTGCCCTATGCCAGCAAAGATGCTCCAGACACAGGTCTACCACTTGCCCAAATTGTCGGCTCCCTCAACTACCTGGCAGTTAACACAAGACCTGACATTGCCCAAGCAGTCAACAGATTGGCCAGGCACAGTGCACACCCGTTGCATGACCACATGGAAGCTGCAACAGGTATCCTCAAGTACCTGTCTAACACCCCAGACCATGGCATCACCTACACCTTCTCCAACAAACCCCTCATTGGTTACTGGGACTCTGACCATGCTGCCTGTCCAATCACAAGGAAGTCCACAACAGGTTACGTCTTCCTCAACCAAGGGGGAGCAATCTCATGGGCATCTAAGATCCAGGCATCTGCCACAGCATTGTCCACTACAGAAGCTGAGTTCATGGCAGCTACCTCTGCTGCCCAAGAAGGAATGTGGTTGAGAAAGCTACAACACTCTGCCACCGGCACAGTTCCCCCTCCCCTCACCATCAATGGTGACAACCAAGCTGCCCTTAGTGCTTGGAACCAAGAGAAGCTGTCATCCAGACTGAAGCACATGGAGACCAGGTTCTACTTCCTCAAGGAACAGTCCAAGAAGGAGGGCATCAAAATGAACTGGACCCCAACTGCTGCCAACATGTCTGACATGCTCACCAAAGCTCTGCCCAGGACCAAGTTCTGTGACTTCAGAGCAAAGATTGGATGCATTGCCAAACTCACACTGGACTAACTGTAGAAGCTTTGATCAAGAACCTGTGATATAGCATCACTCATGTCCTTGACCATGGGGAGCTACCTGCCTTCTTGCTTTCCTGCAGCTCCCTGCAGATCCCTTACAGTCCATTACTGACCCCATAGTTATCCCCAGCATTGATCTTGAAATCCTGACTCATGATACTTTATAGATGATACTGGAAGTATCTCACTATATCCTTCCATCTGGAATGATAGCCATGAGCCAGCGGGGGACGTCTACTTTAGAGTTGTTTATTAATGGAAATCAAACAGATTGCTTTCAGCCCCCTCTTGATAAACAAAGCCATATGGCTGTACCTTCCTGGCAGCTCCACAGCTGGAATCCAGTCCTATTTTGATAATAGATGACCTGTACTGCCACTGGCCCATGTTCTCCTCTAAGTGTACTTCCACATGCTTTACAAGCCAGGCACCACTCTCTGACTCAGTTTGGCCAGTCAGAAGCCTTTCCCCTTGTGATTCCATATGCACCAGATGTTTATTTTCACTCTAGCCTCCCTTCCCTAGAACCTCCTAATTCCAGGGATTCTTGTACCGGTATATCAAGAATACCAGGAATTGGGGGGGATGTTATTGACCGGTTCTCCCGGCTCAGCTAGAGTGTCTTGGGGCACCAGGTCTTCCGCCTGGAAGCTTCCATAGTAGTGCCTTCACCCGTTAGGGCCGGCACCTACCGGCGGCAGTACCCTGAGGTACTGTCGCCCTTTCCCTTCTTATACCTAGCCTGCCGCCTGGCATGCTATCACGATTGTAAACGTAGCACCTTCGCCAATCCCTGTGTCAGTCCTCACGAGATAATACTCCGGAAGCTAAACAAAGGACTGGAATAGCCAAAGCATGGCGTGTGATCTATCCCTAACTGCAAACTCTTCACCCAGATCTGCAACACTCTCAATCCCGGCAAAAACAGGTCTTATGCTGCGCATTCATAAGGTTGTTTCATGCATCCCTTCTCATTGAATACCACACCCAGGTATATGAACTCCGAAAACCTCTCAAGACCTCGATCGACCAGGCTGTTCATCATAGAGGTTAGGGTTAATTACCATAACCTGAGATTTGTTTACATTGTCTGAGGTCCTTCCGTCCTTGTCTAGCATACGTGGCCAATTTGTCAAGCATCTTCAGCACTCTTGTTAGGGTTGTTGAGCACGATACCGTACTTCTGTGCCTAATTATTTGACTTTTTGACTTTTTTAAATGTGGAAGTTTACCTGTCGCTAAGTTGTTCGACTTTTTTTTTGGCAACCAAGTAGCACTGTAGCGAACTGGTATCGTTGGTCGGCCCTCGGCCGGGGGCCGAGTAATGCATCGATACGAACAATCTTAGTAGGTTAGCCCTAGCGTTCGACCCTCGAATGGTGACTACTGCTAGCTCCGGCTTACGCAGTGGTGTCCTTAACTTCACGTCCTGAGAGTCGCACATTACTCGGATGTAACATTTCAATTTCAATAGCCCTAGCGTTCGACCCTAGCTGTTTTATCCGTCTTGTCTCAGGCCCAATTGCTGAGTACCTCCTCGTTGGTCGGCCCCCTAAGGGGGACAGACCTATGCGATACTTGCGCGAAATCGTCAAATCCTCAAATCCTCACATCCTCAAATCCTCCCAAGAAACGGTTAAACCGACTTCTTTCGCATGGAATCGACCTCTGAGGGCACTTATCCGCGTACCGATCTCAGGGCTGCGGATTTCGAAAGCCGCAAAGCAAGTTGAATAGTCGCAACACCAGTACATGCAAAGCCTCGCACGTCCAATAGTCGCAAATCAGTTTGGATAGTCTGAAAGCAAGTTCAATATCCGCAAAGCAACTCCAATGGTCGAAGAGCAACTTCGCTTCTCAACTTCCTTGGGAGTTGCTGTACCTGCGGCAAATTGGTGCACTTTGGGAACCAACCTGCAGTCGAAAGCTTGCCCCGGAGAGCACTTCTTCGCGTACGGATCTCAGGGTTGCGGACTGTAGACGCGGTGTTTCCATTTGTCGTTTCCCTCCTGCCCTGTGGACTCAATCTAGGTACCTGGAGCATGTCCAACACAACAGCTGACTAACAAGCTCTTATCGTAGACACACGGAAACCATGTTCCACACTTCCACATCCATCAGAAACAGCCCAGGAAAGAAGGCATGCATCCGCCTCAACTGCATTCACACACCTGGTACAATAAATGACATATACATGACGGCTCTCTCACAGTTCTCCAAGTTCTACAAGTAAAACCATTGGATGCCAAGCCTAGAAATAAAACATAACATGACAATCTACGTTAAATATTTCTGACGATCAAGTTTTGTTGGCGATTGCAATTAGCAAATGTATCCCGCTGTACGTCGTTTCACCTTGGCATACCCACGTGGACAACTCTGTCATATTTTTCAACATTCAATAAGAAATGTAACAATTTTAGACAACTGAACTACAAACCCAGAAGCCATCGTGTTCCATACCCCATCCCCGGGGCCGACCTCCAGGGGACCCGCCAGGCCCCCCTACTATTTTCAGTTGATCTTACCCAAGACCCTACCTAGATGTTTCCGATATACATGTTCCGACGTGCCATGGATGTCATAGTGAAAATGAAGAATCGCGCGCGCATTCCAGCACCCCTGAATTTCCGCCACGCACGAGGGGCGACCATTAGCGGGCCCCGGGCACCCTGCTATATTATCATAATGTCGTACTGAAATAAGTTCTATGCAGCGTCGCCTGCGACGCTTAAAATTGGCGGAGAGTGATCGCGAGGGAGCGACAGGTGGCAACGGAAGCGAGTTACTTACGAGACCGTTGGCTGACGTGTCAGGCTTCAGCGCGGTTAGACGGATGGATGCATCCATGGATGGTCGGTCGGTCGGTCGGACGGACAAATGCAGGGGCCCCTGGACAAATGGGTAAACACGGGTAAACATGGGGGCTCCGCCAAAAACTGGAAAACTGCAAGCCCTGCTGAAAACCAGGGATGAAAGCCAACAGGAACCACTGGGACTGGGAACCTAAAGCCAACTGAAAGCCAACTGAAAGCGAACTGGAAACGACAGCGTACTACAGGCGTCAACTCAACCGCAGTCGCCCAGGTTCCATGGTCATTTTCTGACCGTCCCATTTTGCCCTTTTTGCGTACATGGGGATGATCCTTCTCTTCTGATGCATTTTTGAAGTCGGTCCTCTGATGAGGGATAGTCGCAGTTCACTACCTTCCAACTATTCAAGGCCTACCATACACTCCCGCAATTCAGATTGTTTGATCAACGCACCCGTGCCCATAGCGCTCGAGTTTTTTCAAACGAAGTGCTGAATGATCGATATAAGAGTTTCGCAAGGGACAATTCAAACTGAAGGTGGACTCAAGTTGGACCGCTGATTCGTCAAGTGTCAAGCTCGAGGACAGGCGCTAGAGGTCGAGGTTAGTCCTCTAGACACCAGGCCAACAGCATTTCTAGAGCGCCTGTTGTAAAGCACCTCCCACCGGCCCGAATTCGGACGAGGCTAGAATGTCGGTGCCGAGCTGCATTCGAGGCGAACCTCCTACCTGACAATTTTGACCGAGTTCGAGATCGTATGTTTTTTGCTTCAAAAGCGTTGGCTTGTAATGTGCCTGTTGGAAGGCCGGGCCAGAGTCCCAGAAAGTCAGAATTCTTTATAAACCCCTGTTGTACACTTCCCCCCCAAAGCCTTGTTGGCAGATATGAGGGAGTCTCATGTGTTTCATGCTGAGCCCTAGAGTCACCTTTCAACCTGATATATCCACCATGTTCAGGTTGTTCTCTTCTCTCTCCATTTTGAATCTTTGCATGCAGGGTTGTCTGACCCCTTGAGGCTGGTAATGCGTGCAACCTCGCTCACATATTCACCCTTGTCTATTCAACACAACTTTCGCGACTATTTTGAATCCCCATGCCCACCTCTAACCAACCCTGCATATGAATACAAGTCCAACATTGAGAACATATAAACGGCTGATCCCCAGGCACCACCCAATGTGGAATTTAGCCTACTGTACCCAACAGGTATTGAGTATGGAAGGACCTACTCTAGAGTGTATGCATTGTGTGCTCATTCCCCTAAGCCCATTTCCTCCCCTCAATCTGCCGATCCCCCCCCCCCCCTCTCATGTCCTCCCCCCCTCTTTCCTCCCCTTAATCTGCCGATCCCCCCCTCCCTCTCATGTCCTCCCCCCCTCTTTCCTCCCCTTAATATGCCGATCCCCCCCTTTCTGTCATGCCCCCCCCCCCCCCCCCCCCCCCCCTCTTTCCTCCCCTCAATCTGTCTATCCTCCCCTTTCTCTCATGCCCCCCCCCCCCCCCCCCCCCCCTCCCCCCTTTTCCTCCCCTCAATCTACCTATCCCCCCCTTTCTCTCATGTCCCTCCCCCTCTTTCCCCTCCCCTCAATCTGCCTATCCCCCCTCCCTCTCATTTCCTCCCCTCAATCTGTATTCTAGGACAATGATTCCGCGCGATGTCAGCCGAAGTGCTGACATGGGTACTTCAAATCGAAAGCAGAAGGACCAAGCCGCCGGAGCTTCTGACAGGCATTCCATGGTGAAGTCACTGATCATGCAGTTTGATCAGCCAGAGCCCAAGCCCCTGCCCAAGAAGTCCAATGGACCTGGTGGTGTTCCCAAACCACTCCCACCTTGGCGAGGAAGTGGGACCATCTCCAGCCGCGTCCCACACGCAGCAGTTGTTGCAAGTGAGGATGCAGCTGTAGTTGCAGCAATGCCGCAAAAGGAACCTCCTTCAAGCCCCTCTTACCAGCGAAGCTCTGTTGGGAGGGTCACCCACACCAATGGCAAGGGTACTCCCTCAAGGTAAGAGTGTGATCAGTGTTTTTCTTTCCAGCTACAAGCAGCAGCTTCTAGGTAGCTCCCCAAGTTAACCATTGAGCAAAGCCCCAAAATTTCAGCCGTTCTAGAAAAGCGTTTATGCTGGCTTTTAGGTGCACTAGCCCTCTTTGGGTTAGGCTGAATAGCTAGGAAGAGGAGCTACCTAGAAGCTAGTGCCCGTAGGTAAGATGAAAACCACTAAGTGTGATGATAACAGCATGTATCATGTATCACGTATGACTGTCAGGAATGGCATTATTCAGGGGGTAACAAGACACGCTAACATGGACTTTCCCGAGGTGCGGGTGTGTGCTTGGATGCGGTCGTTCGAGGAGGCGAATTCAAGTAAATGTACAATCTAGTAGGCACAAGGCGTGTGTTTCGATCTGCAGCATTAAATTTGTACCCACGTGGGACTTCCTCCTTGTTAGTCCAAACTCCGCATTGCCCATTTATAAATATCAAGGAGCTATCTGACTCAACGTCACCAGGGTTGTCCAGGAGGACCCCCAGCCTGAGACGCAACAAATTTTAGAGCCTGCATCCTGAGACGCAACTAATTTCATAGTCTGCATCCGTAGACGCAACCTAACCAGCATAGCCTGCGTCCTGAGATGTAACCAACCCGCAACTAACCCATAACCAACCCATAGCCTGCGTCCTGCAACGCAGCCAACCCACTGAAGCTGCGTCTGCGACCAAAATATTAAGGAGCTATCTGCATGGGTACCAAGAGAGTATGCTTTGTCATACATGTAGGGACCGGCATATCATATGATATCATACAAATTGTATCGTATGAAATTGTATGTAAATGGTAACTTTGGCCTAGTCAGACTGCCGGCATCATATTAAATCATATCCCTGTTCCCTACATTATGTGCCCCGTTACCTCTAGATTCTCCACAACATTTTGCATGCAAACTGTTTGTCTTGATTCGGTGCACATATTTTGCAAGACTGGATCATCAGTCTTCAGTATGCTGTATTATTCACCAGCTTAAATGCCTTCACTCACGCATTCCTGTCAACAAGTACCCAACATGCATGATTCATCATTTTTCTGCTGCTGGTCTGCCCTAAGCTCTCCTTCAAATATCTCACGCATGACTGTTGAGCCAGCACCCAACATGTATACACACATTCCTGCTGCAGGTCTGTCTCAAGCTCTCTTTGAAAGAAAAAGACAACGCCTGTAGGGGCGTGGTGTTAAGGGGACCCTCTTGACGCCGAGCTCTCCTTGACATAACTCACGCATGACTGTTGAGCCAGCACCCAACATGTATACATACATTCCTGCTGCAGGTCTGTCCCAAGCTCGCCTTCAAATTCTCTGCGCAACTCACGAAATGGACCCTTTGTACAGTCTAGCCTGGGCAAAAGTGTCTCCTCCAGTCTACCGCAAACTCTAGTCGAGATATCCCCTCACAAAGGTGGAGTCAATTCATCCGGAAGCTTGACACAATCACCTAGCAAGAGCTGCAAGATTGCGAAGCCCAACCCTCAGCATACTATTTCAGGTGGCCGTGTTTCAGCCTCTAGAATCCCTTCTTTCCATCCGCCTGCTCAGCTCAGGTCACTTCCCAAGGTAGCTCAGCTCAGCTCAGATAAGATCACTCCCCAACGCAGCTCGGCCCAGCCTGCTCAGCAGGTCACTCCCCAAGGCAGGCGATCTATTCCCTCCTTCGAGAGGAAGCTGTCAGCAGCAACATCGGGAAAAATGGTGACAGAGCTCCACCCGGCTCCGATTCTGGACGAGAATCGGCGGTACAAGCACCTCAAAGCAGAGGATGGTGAAGTTACCCATTCAAAGCTCCCTTTATCTGACTCCCCTCTCGTATTGGCTAATGGTGGAGATACACCAACAGCTTGTCGTGCCACTCTAGAGTCCGTGGGTTCAGGCCATCAGGATTTGGGTTTCGTCGATCAAGCAGTGCGCTTTATTGAATCTCCAAGGGCTGGCTCCATAGGACTATCTCAAGGCATGGCTGCATTAAGCAAGAACATGTCTTATACAATTCTAGAGAATGAGGACCTTGCCTCCATGGCTGCAGCAGTAGTCCGAGACAACACGCCCAAACCCCTGCCAAACAGGCTCAACATCAGTCAGATCTCGGAAGGCGGCCTATGGAGCTCTGGCGGTCTGCCCTCACTTGGCGCTACAGGCAGTGACTTAGGTGACTGGTTTTTGGAGCCCCCCTCAGTGGTCATTGGCCTTCTGCATCCAGCAGCAGGACCAGCTACACCAGAGTCCGCAGCAGCAACAGGGTCACCAGCGTTGGCAGTTGGACCAGCTGGGCGCAACCAGACTGCGCTGCACCCACAAGCACAGCAAGGCACTGCTGGACCAGGTACACCAGAGTCCGCAGCAGCAACAGGGGCACCAGCGTTGGCAGTTGGACCTGCTGGGCACAACCAGACCACGCTGTATCCACAAGCACAGCACGGCCATGCCGGACCCTCTGTGCACGACGGCGACCTGATGGTTCCAGAGCCCCCCTCAGTGGTCGTGGGCCTGCTGCCTCCACAAGCAGAGCAAGGCATTGCCAGACCTTCTGCGCACGACAACGTCCTGATGGGCAGTGTCAACAGGTGGATGTCCGGTGCGCACCACCTCTCTCTAAGAGAGAGCTTGAAAGACGAGGCATTTGTGACAGCTAATTCTGCCGTCTCTGCTGCCTCTGCTGTACTTGGACTCGCTGCTGGCCCTGCTGACTCTGCTGCTGCTGCTGACTCCGGTGTAGCTGGACTGGCTGCCTACCCTGCTGACTCAATTGCTGCTGGTCTTGCTGCCAGCCCTGCTGATTCTGCCGTCTTTGCTGACTCTACTGTACCTGGACTTGCTGCCGGCCCTGCTGACTCTGCTGCTGCTGCTGCTGCTGACTCTGGCGTAGCTGGTCTTGCTGCCGACCCTGCTGACTCAAGTGTTGCTGGTCTTGCTGCTAGCCCTGCTGATTCTGCCGTCTCTATTGACTCTGTAGTTGTTGGTCTTGCAGCAGATTGTGGCGTGGCTGGTCCTACTGCCAACAATGCTGACACTGCTGTCTCTGCTGACCCTGGTGTTGCTGGACTTGCTGCAGGCTGTGGTGTACCTGGTCTTGCTGCTGACCCAGCTGACTCTGGTGTGTCTGGTCGTGTTGCTGTCACTGGTGACGCTGTCGTCTCAGCTTACCCTGGTGTTTCTGGACTTGCTACAGATGCTGGTAACACTGGTATTGCTGCTGATACAGATGTTGCTGGTCCTGCTACCAACAATGGCAACACTGGTATTGGTACTGACTCTGGTGGAGCTGGACGTGCTGCTGTCACTGGTGGCACTGTCGTCTTTGCTGACTCCGGCGTTGCTGGACTTGCTGCAGACCCTGCTGACCCTGGTGTAGCTGGTCCTACTGCTAACGATGGTGACACCGGTATTGCTGCAGACTCCGGTGTAACTGGTCCTGCTGATGTCACTGGTGACACTGCTGTCTCTGCTGACTCCGGTGTAGCTGGACTCGCTGCTCCCGCTGGTGACGCTCAGCTCGCAGCTGGTGCAGTTGGGCATGAGGACAATGAGGTTCAGGAACCTGCGGAGAAGACAGGCCGCCTCCATGTAGACCGCCTGAGAAAGGCGTCTGAATACCTTTCCACATCCAACTTCTCCCCTGTTCACAAGCGAAGCCGCACAGAGACGGATTCACTCGTCACACTGCATGATGATCCTCCAGGCCCGCATGCAGACGCATGCAACCCACGTGCACTGACCCAGGGCAGTTCAGAATTTGAGCTGCTTGGCTCATCCAGCTCTGGAGGGCTTGGTAATGAACAAGTGGCAGGGAGCGTAGGGCAAATACCTCTCCCTACCACTCCCTCACATGAAAAAGCGCAAGATGTGAACCCAGGTCACAGCAGCATCACCGTTGGGGTTTCAGCAAAAAGCAACCCTGGTGTGGCGTCAATGCATAGCAGCATGGACATGGGTGGAGTTCCAGCAAGAAATTGCTCTGGTGTGGCGTCAATGCATAGCAGCATGGACATGGGTGGGGTTCCAGCAAAAAATTGCACAGGCGGGGCGTTGGTGCAGAGCAGCATGGACACGGGTGGGGTTTCAGCAGGAAATTGCGCTGGCGGGGCGTCAGTGCAGAGCGACATGAACAGGGGTTGGGTTTCAGCAAGAAACAGCGCCGGAGGGGCGTCAGTTCATAACAGCATGGACAGGGGTGGGGGTTCAGCAAGAAACAGCGCCGGAGGGGCGCCAGTGAGGAGCAGCATAGACAGGGCTTGGGTTTCAGGAAGAGACAGCACCGGAGGGGCGTCAGAGAGGAGCAGCACTGGCAGGGCCTCTTCATGGAACAGTACCCGGAGCAGCATAGATGGCCAAGGCACTGGACGTGTTGCTAGCTTGGTCAAGAGTCTGAACAGTCCTTCCGTGTTAAGCCCGGTCAGCAGCGTGTCCATCCCACCGCCCTCCCATTCCCATGTCTCCAGCGTCATCTCTAACCTGGGCAAGCAATCAACCAGCCTGAGCCATGAGCACAGCGTTAAGTCAAGTCCGGATCTGGTGGCGGTGAAAGCAGCGGTGATTGAGAAGGAAAAAACTGAGAGCGCGCAGGGCAGCAACACTGCCATGGGAAGCGAACACGTTGCGGCCTTGATCTCAGCGTTAAGCAGACCTGCCCAAGGGAGTCCCGTCAGCAACTCAACCCAACAGGGGGGGGCAGCCCTCCTGAGCGAAAAGAGCTCCATCGGTAGTGACCATGTAAATAGCGTGTTGTCCGCTTTTGACAAGGCCAGGGATGAAGGCACTCCAACCCGTGTCAGCGATGTTAGCGTACCTGTCCATCCGTCTAAGTTGAAGATCCAAGCACCTTCGACTCTGGGTGAGATGAGCTCCGTGGGTAGTGATCATGTAGCTAGCAACTTGCCCACCTTTGGCAAGACCCAGAATGAAATCATGTCAACCCAGGCCAGTGATATGAGCTTACCAGTCCATACATCCAACCTAGGTGATGTGGGCTCATCAGCCCATCCATCCAAACTGGGTGATGTGAGCTTGCCAGCCCATCCATCTTATCTGGTTATGCGATCATCTGTCGAAGTTGAAGAAACGAGCGCCACTGTATGCGGTTTCACCACTCCGGCATCAGCTCAAGAAGCTCCTGATGTGCCCTTCAGCCTTGACCCTAGTCACGCATCAAATGCAGCCACCGTTGCAACACCTGATGCTCCCCTCAGCCGCGCCACAAGTGGTGCAGCACAGGCATCAGCCCTAGCAGGACCTGGCCAACCCATCAGCCTTGACCCTAGTGACCCTTCAAAGGTGCCCACCCTAACAACCCTTGATGATTCCCTGAGCTGTGCCCCTGGCGATGCAGAACAGGCAACCACCCTAACAGGACCCAGCAGACCCGTCTGCCTTGACCCTAGTGACTCATCCACCCTAGCAGCACCTGGTGTTTCCCTCAGCTGTTACCCACGCAGCAGCACCCACGCAGAAATAGACAACAGTGGTAACTCCACTCTAGCAGCACCTAGTGTATCCATTAGCCGGGACCCTAGCAGCTCCACCCAACGAGCACTTGACCCTAGTGACACATCCACCCTAGCAGGACCTGGCCAACCCGTCAGCCTTGACCCCAGTCTCACATCAACCCTGGCAGCGCCTAGTGTACCCATCAGCTGTGACCCTATCAGCACATCCCCCCTAGCAGCACCTAAAGTATCCATCAGTTGTGACCCTAGCAGCTCCACCCAAGGAGCACTTGACCTTCGTGACACAGTCACCCTATCAGTACCTGGCGAACGCGTCAGCCGTGACCCACCAGTTCTCAGCCATGACCCTAGCAGCTCCACCCAAGGAGCACTTGACCCTAGTGACACAGACACCCTAGCCGTACCTGGTGTATCCATCAGCTGTAACCTTAGCAGCTCGCCCCAAGCTGTTGATGACAGCGTGCTGGGAATGAGTAATGCCACTGCTCTTGCTGTACGTCTAGACACGACAGCCCCAACAGTGGGGGAGGTGACTGAAGAGGGGGCATTGGGATCTCTTCGAGCGTCGACTCTCCCAGACTTAAGTATGCATATTGATGATGATGGTTTCATTTTTCCTGGTGCCCCACTAGACTCCAAATGTGTCCGCGGCCTGACGGAGTCAAGCGGGACTTATGAACATCAAGACAAATTTATGTGCCAAACGAGAAGTGCTACGAAGGAGGCCGGGTTAGCTTCTTCAACGACCTCAGGTACTAGGGGTTTGGAGGATGTCAGTCAGGTCCCTGATGGCCTACGTCACATCTCCACCTCTCGCAGTGCCCATACCACGGTCCCCAGGCTGGGCAGCTTCTCTCCAGCCCCGACAGAAGGAAGTCTGACCTCAGCCTTGTCTTCCCCACAAGCGTCCAAACCTCATACGCTCCCCTTTTGGCCCAGTCCAGGCAAAGTAGCTCGCCGACGGAGCAAAAGCGCTGACTCAACTCCCAGGTTGGTCTTGAACTCGTGTGTGTGTGGGGTGTGTGTGTGGGGTATGGTTTGTGTGTGTTAAGGGGGGTATGGTGTGTGTGTGTGTGTGTGTGTGTGTGTGTGTGTGGGGGGGGGGTAACTAGAGCTTGGTTTCATGGCTCCATCAAGGCTGCTCGCCGTCCAGGGTGGTAGCATTGCGGTGTCTTGAGAAGCCCTCATGTGGAGCGGACTGACCAACCTGGGGGATGGTGAGAAGGTGGGACGGCAGTAGCATAATCAGTTAAATTCAAAGCATTGTTATCAAAATATACTTGATCCAATCTCTTCATACACTCATTAACGAACAAAGGCAACTTCCATGGTCTTCCACCTTCTCACCACCTCCCTCCTTCTCACCACCTCCCTCCTTGTCACCACCTCCCTCCTTCTCACCACCTCCCACCTTCTCACCACCTCCCTCCTTCTCACCACCTTTCTCCTTCTCACCACCTCCCACCTTCTCACCACCTCCCTCCTTCTCACCACCTTTCTCCTTCTCACCACCTCCCTCCTTCTCACCACCTCCCACCTTATCACCACCTCCCAGGTTGGTCAGTCCCTGTCCACAGGAGGGCTTCTCAAGACACCACAACGCTGCCACCCTGGACAATGTGAGCGTGGCAGCCTTCCGCCACTCCCTGGAAACCCCCTCTGGCTACTCCACTCCCTTCAAATCACGCCGCAGCACCGCAAGCGGCTGTTCAACGCATGTTCTGACACAGGAGGACCTGGCAGCGTTTAGGCAGCAACTGAGAGACAACATAGATGAGCGACTAGCTCTCGTTAGAGGGGCGTATTTCAGCGCCGCCACTAAAGCCTTGACACCACGCCAATCGCAAAAACCAGGATGCCTGCAGCCTGACACCATGCCAATTACGACTCCCATAGCAGCTGCAGATGTGGAGGCCAGTCCGTTCGAGCATGCCACGCTGTCCCCCCCCAGGAGCGAACATGCCTCGCTGCACCCCCCCAGGACTGAGCACGCCTCGCTGCACCCCTCCAAGAATGAGAATGCCTCGCTGCACACCCCCAGGAGCAAGAATGCCTCGCTGCACCCCTCCAGGAGCCAGACAAACAGCTGCGAGAGAAAATGTGTCTTCCATTATGCCATTACTTCAACACCTTCATCAGCAAGCTCTTCCGGGACACCAGCACCTTCAGCTGCGACCCCCGCTCTGCCAGCTGCTGATGCCAGGCCATCCGCAAGCATTGAGCGCGCTGGTGGTGGTGCTTCTCCTGCTGCTGCTCGTGGTGGAGTATTGAAGACCACAACCACCACCACCACAGTTGTGCAAACTACTACTTCCATGGTTTATGCTGTCTCCCAGCGACACGTGGCGCGCGTATATGGTGAAAGGGTTGCCAGGAGCTCAGTCTCTCCTGTCATGCTAAATCCCGAGGCGCCCAACCCCTCAACACCCTTGGAGCCCATCTACTCCCCTCCAGAGGGTCCTGCTGGCTCGCCCCCCAAAGATCCAGAAGCGGAACCATCAGCGGTGCCTGTGGTGTTGCCATCAGAGGCGCCAGTGGAGATGACTATAGAAGAAGAAGCACTAGTGGCAACTCCTAATTGTTCAGCAGTGCTGCCAGTGGATGTGCAAGCCTTGTCATCCCCCAGGAACTCAGCAGTTAGCCCTTCGGAGGAAGCGCAAGTGACATCTCCTATGGGTTCAGCAGAGCTGCCTCCAGAAGGGACAGCAGTGTCATTCCCCAAGCACTCCGCAGTCAGCCCTTCGGAGGAAACACAAATGTCACTTGCTATGGGTTCAGCAGAGCTGCCTGCAGAAGGGACAGTAGTGTCATCCCCTAAGCGCTCAGCAGTTATCCTTTCAGAGGAAGCAGTACTGTCGCTTCCTAGGGGTTCAGCAGAGCTGCCTGCGGATGTGCAAGCCTTGTCATCCCCCAGGAACTCGGCAGTCAGCCCTTCGGAGGAAACACAAGTGTCACCTCGTAAGAGTTCAGCAGAGCTGACGGCTGAAGGGACAGCAGTGTCATTCCCTAAGCACTCAGCATGTAGCCTTTCGGAGGAAGCGGCAGTGTCACCTCCTCTGGCTTTTGCAGAACTGCCTGCGGAGGTGCAGGCCTTGTCATCCCCAAGAAACTCAGCAGTCAGCCCTTCAGAGGAAGCACACTTGTCACTTGCTATGGGTTCAGCAGAGCTGCCTGCAGAAGGGACAGCAGTATCACCCCCTAAGCGCATAGCAGTCAGCCTTTCGGAGGAAGCAGTAGTGTCACCTTCTATGGGTCCAGCAGAGATGCCTGTGGAGGTAACAGTGGCTTCGTGTCCAGAGGGCTCCGTAGAACCAAGCGCCGGAACAAGCTGTGCACCAGCTTCTGAAAGAGAAGCCATCTTAGCTACGGGACTGGGTGTAGTGCCCTCTGATAAAGCTGATGCAAGCTGTGCACCAGCTTCTGCAAGAGAAGCCATCTTAGCTACGGGACTGGATGTGGTGCCCTCTGATAAAGCTGAAACAAGCTGTGCAGCAGGTGCCGAAACAGAAGCCATCTCAGCAAGTGGGCTGAGTTCAGTGCCCTGCGCCACTGTACTTGCTGTACATCTAGACCCCTGTGGGTTGGGTTCAGTGCCCTGCGCCACCGCTCTTGGTGTACATCTAGCCCCCTCTGGTGAAGCTGTTGCAAGAGAAGCAGCTCATGAGCCCTCTGTTGTGCAAACTGTTTCTTCAGCTGCAGCACAAGTCCAGGAGCTAGGTTCCTCTTCCAGCGATGGCGCATTAACAGCAATACCAGGGGACGAGCCAAGTGTTGGGAACTTTCATACAACAGGACCAACAGCAGCAGCAGCAGCGACAACTACATCAACACCAGCAGCAGCAACAGCAGCAACAGGGGACGAGCAAAGTGTTAAGAACTATAATACTACAGGACCAGCAGCAGCGACAACTACATCAACAGCAGCAACAGCAGCAACAGGGGACGAGCCAAGTGTTGGGAACCTTAATACAACAGGACCAGCAGCAGCGACAACTACATCAACACCAGCAGCAGCAACAGCAGCAACAGGGGACGAGCCAAGTGTTGGGAACCTTAAAACAACAGGACCAGCAGCAACAGCAGCACCAGGGGACGAGCCAGGTGTTGTGAACTTTAATACAACAGGACCAACAGCAGCAGCAGCAGCAACAACTGTATCAACATTAGCAGCAATTGCAGCTGCTGCTATACGAGCAAAGGAGCTGAGTTGCTCTTCACCCTCCCTAAATGATGCTGGTGCCCCTGCCCCTCCTTACTCTTCTATGGCATTACCGGCAGGCATGGCAGTGGCTGATGCGTCACCTACTCTGCCGCCTACCCACTCACTCCAACTGTCTGCCCCTGAACTTGGAAGGTTGATTGAGGAGGCTGGGGAGCTTAGTGAGCTGCCTGCCCCCTCAACACAGGGGGAAGGTGATGAGTATGGTGAGGTGTCTGACCCAGCGAAGGAGTCGCTCGATGAAGAATCTGGTGTTGTGTCTACCCCATCAACAGAGAGGGTAGCAGAAGATTCTGGCGAGGTGTCTGTCCCCTCAACACGGGGGGGTGCTGGCGAATCTGGCCAGATGTCCGCTCCTGCAACTCAGAGAGAAGCTAAAGAATCTGGTGTTGTGTCCACCCCTTCCACCGAAAGGGTAGCTGAAGATTCTGGCGAGGTTTCTGTCCCCTTAATACTGGGAGTACCTGGCGAATCTGGCCAGGTGTCCGCTCCTGCAACTGAGGGAGAAGCTAAAGAATCTGATGTTGTGTCTACCCCTTCCACCGAGAGGGCTGCTGAAGATTCTGGCGAGGTGTCTGCCCCCTCAAAACGGCGGGTAGCTGGCGAATCTAGCCAGATGTCCGCTCCTGCAACTGAGAGAGAAGCTAAAGAATCTGGTGTTGTGTCTACCCCTTCCACCGAGAGGGCAGCTGAAGATGCTGGCGAGGCGTCGGTCCCTACAACTGAGATGGTAGCCAAAGAATCTGGTGAAGCGTTTGCCCCTCCTGAGATGGAGACGGACATGGCTGATTCAAGTAGAGATGCGTCTGCGCTATCATCAGAGGTAGCTGTGGAAGTTGTTGATGTCGCAAAGGAGTTGGCTGCTCTGCCAGCTAGCTTGGTGGCCAAGTCCCCCGCGCTGGCCAGCTTCTCTACGGACACAGCTCTGTCTTGTGCGTCAGCGTCTGATGTCTGTAGCAAGGGGGTTGAGTTCCCCTTGCCCACTCTTTCAGCCGACTCTTCCTCCACAGGCATTCAAAATACATCAGAGGGCATGCAGAATGCCTGTAGCAAGGAGGCTGAGTTCCCCATGCCCACTCCTGCAGCTGGCACTTCCTCCACAGGCATGCAGAATGCCTGTAGCAAGGAGGCTGAGTTCCCCATGCCCACTCCTGCAGCCGACACTTCCATCACAGGCATGCAGAATGAATCAGAGGGCATGCAGAATATATTAGATGGCATGCAGAATGCTTGTAGTAAGGAGGCTGAGTTCCCCATGCCCACTCCTGTAGCGGACACTTCCAGCACAGGCATGCAGAATACATCTGAGGGCATGCAGAATACATTAGAGGGCATGCAGAATGCCCGCCCTGCGCCTGACAACAAGATCAAGCGTCCATTCATCCCGCCCTTGTCATTCCCCACGCGGAATGATAAACTTGGTGCAGCTCAACGCTCTCTACCACCTCCTGGTCCAGAGGAACATGCCACTCCTGCTTTGGAGGCTGACAGTGCTTGGAGCGCTCTGCCCCCTCCTGCTCCAAATGCTGCTGCCGCTTCTGGTCCAGAGGCTGATGCCTCTCATGTTGCTGAGGCTGCAAGTGTCGGTAGCTCCCAAGAGTCTCCTACTTTGGATGCTCCAGGCGCTCATGTTTCTGGGGTGGCTGTTGTTGCAGGCTCTCAAGGGCTTTCCACTCTGTTTGCTGCATCTGGTCGTTTCTCAGCTTCCGTATCTGATCATTCTTCAGCTTCTAGTCAGCATCCTGCAGAAACTGATCGTTCTCCCCCAGCATCCCCCTCATCTCTCCAGGACCTGCCGACCGATGGCCTGGCTGACCCGATGGCCTGGCTGGCCTCTTTCCCAATGCAGAGCTGCCCCCCTGTTGTCCCTGCCCTATCTCTTCCAGCTAAATCTATTCCATCGGTACCTGAGGTCACGCCACCTGGGGACGCTCACAAGCTAACTGGGGATCTCATCCCTCCTCTATCTCTTCCTGCAAGAACCATTACCTCGGTTACTGAGGCCACGCCACCTGGGCACGCTCATGGGCGGGCTGCGAATGTGCTCAGAAGCCACTTCCTGTCGGATGTGTCCGAAGAGTGGGTTGCAACCAAAAGAGTGACCTTTGCCCCGGATGTTGTGAGCCCACAGGAGAAGCATCCCAGCAATGGCGGCCCCTTGGGTTGCTACCACTCCTTATTCAAGGAGCAGGGAATTCAGTTGGACTTTGACCTGGAGCCTGAGCCAACGGCATGTGGCTTGGGCACGCCTGCTGTCCCCACGGCCCGTTGGGGACTGCCTGGTATGGATGACCTGGAGCCTGAGCTGACGGCAGGTGGCTTGGGCACGCCTGCTGTCCCCATGGCCCGTCGGGGGCTGCCTGATATGGATGACCTGGAGCCTGAGCTGACGGCAGGTGGCTTGGGCACGCCTGCTGTCCCCATGGCCCGCTGGGGGCTGCCTGGTATAGATGACCAAGAGGAAAATGAGGATGTGGACGACACTGACTTGTTGGAGGCGTACTCGCAGACACCAGGTGATGAGGCTTTTTTTTATGAGGCTTTCTTTTTCATGAGGCTTTCACTATTCACGTGGCTGGCGTCCTGTTGGAGCCTCCATCGACCCTGGTCCTAGCCATGGCCTCTGATAATGCAGGTGTGTAGATCTTGAACCTTTTTTTTTTTTAGGGTTGTCACGAACAAAATCGTACGGTTACGACAACGGCATTCTACCTCACGTTTCGTCAGTCACCGCATGACAATATCGTCCTTTAGGAGCCTCAATCGAACCTGGTCCAAGCCAGGTGATGATGCAGGTGGGTAGATCTTGAACTTGAACTTTTGTAGAGGGTTGTCAAGGACGATGTCGTACAATTACGACGCGACCATTTTCCGTCCCGTAGCGTCATTTTCAGGACAAGGACGACATCAGACGATTACAAGAAAGGCATTTTTCTTCCTGTATCGTCATTTTTCGAGGACGTTTTTTTTCAAGGACGAAATCGAAAGAAAATTGCATGTTTCCTTACGTTTCGTCAGTCACCATTAGACAATGATGTCCAGTTTTTTTCTTCATAATATTTTAGGTCAATTTGGTAGCCACAAGTGGCGACCACAGGCTCATCCTGGGACGATACTACCGCACCGTTTGTAGAGCGCGAAGCGCCGCTACCTTTAAGGGGTGTTCAGGGGGCGTGGGACTTTTTCCCCTGGGACTTTTTTGGGGGGGGGGGGGGGGGGGGGGGGGGGGGGGGGCTTAGAAAACATGCATTTTGCACATGGATGCCATAAGTTACACTGGTTTGTGACCTACTTGTACAGAACAGTCAACACTAGTCTAGTACTACAACCTAGCCCGGTAAACCTAAAATCCATAACATACTCGATATTAAGTTATCATCAATACACATTCCTTTCGCATCATAAGAAAAGGGTCTGCTTGGGGGGGGGGGGGGGGGGGGGGGGGGGGGGGGTTCTTCAAAAAGCATGCATGTTATTTTACACGTCTGTTTGGCCAGGCATGTACACATACACACAGATCTCAGCCAAAGCAATTTCTCTAAGGCAGGGCCTAGCCATCAACACAGGGGCTGAGGGGAAGGGGGCCACTCCCAAGGTCAGACTTCTCCCATGAAGTCAACGACTAGAGATAGTGGTGGTATTTTGGTAGGACGTTGGAAGAGGGGTGGGTGGTGCGTATAGACTCGCAGAGTCGCATGGCTGTTCCAACGGGGTTCAGAGGAGTAGCCGCGACTGGCTTAAAGACGCTCGACAAACGAGCAGCGCAGGCGCGTGCGGTTTAGAACGACAAATTTCGCTCATGCCTTATGCCGTTGTAACAATCAACCAATCAACCATCAGTCAAAAAAAGTAGCTTCAGGTCTTCAGGAGTCGAGTAGTTCATGACTCGAGTTGTACATCTGTATTGTCTGCTTGGGGTGGGCCCATGCATGATCCCTGGGGTCACTTTCACAGTTCTGACTAGGTAACTTCCACCAGGGGTGGGCCTGGGCTAGCTACCTGGACTGGGCCTGTGCAACCCAGGTGGGACCCGTGGCACAAATCACTGACCTGAGGGTCGCCATCGTGGCGACCAAGGGCCCATTTCGCCCGAATTTTGCACACCTGAGGGTCGCACGGGGTGGCGACCGCGCGCCACAATGTGCGACCGGTCGCACAAATAAAAAACACTGATAATGTCCTGTTGGAGCCTCCAGCGACCCTGGTTCAAGCCAGGTGGTGGTGCAGGTCGGTAGATCTTGAAGTTGAACTTATTTATATGGAGGGTTGTCAAGGGCAATACTGTACGATTACGACAACGTCATTTTTCGTCAGTCACCGTCCTGTTGGGGCCGCCATTGACCCTGGTCCAAGCCACCGCCTCTGGTGACTCACAGGGATTTGTGTTCAGTTCAGAAAGTGGGGGTTTAATAGCTTTATGGGTGTAGGCCTCCTCCAGGGACAGTGTCCTTATAGCTTTTAGGGCCATAATTTTGGGTTCTTTATAGCGGCAATTGGAGGCAAAATGGGTATAAAGTAGCGAAAGCTATATATAGCAGGGGAAACACTCTCTGGTAACTCAGGTGGGTAAGCAGTGTTTTGTATTTCAGATTTCTGTAGGCCAGCTTGAGTAGCTACTTGGACTACAAGCCTGATCCCAGGATTGTTGTGTAGCCTTCGCATGGTGGAGTGCGGTCCCCAGGGAATTCGGGGGGCGGAGCCGAGATTCGAGATTCGAGTCTCATGGTTGCGCAAGGTTTTTGGCCCAAATAGGGTCCCAGGTAGCGGGGGAAAATAACTCTGGTCCTGTGGTCGCCCACAGCTGAAGGGAACAGCCCAAATAGCTGAATTCTTCCATTCTCAAGTCTTTGTACACCTCATTCATTCGTCTGACTTCAAGATGAGAGAGACTTTGATGCCATGGTCTGTCAGCCGTTAGGCTGCTCGCTGTCTGCGACTAGAGAAAATATGATAATTATAAACCCTAATCCACCACACAGTTTTTGTCAACGACAAGTCGCCACTCAGTCGCTGCATGGCGACGCATGGGTCTGGCTGAACGAGTCAGAATTCGCCCCCTGATTTGCGACTGGTCGCACAAACAACTGGAGTAAACATGGGAAGTATAAATAGGGAACGGCAATATGTATCATATGATGCCGGCGGCCTGGCTAGGCTAAGTTCTGTGGGTGGGGTGGGGGTGGGGGTGGGTATCTCCCCCCCCCCCCCCCCCCCCCCCCCCCACACACACACACACACACAGGTGTATCATATGATGCCGGCGGCCTGGCTAGGCTAAGTTCACCATTTATGTGCAATATCATATGTTGCAGTTTGTATGATATCATACTCGCCTTTGGTTGGTTGGTTGGTTTGTGTATCATATGCCCCGAAGTATGAACCATAATCCACCACACTCTTCCATGCAGAATACAATCACATAGGTTCAGACACTTTGAAGTCATGGCCCGCTCTCAATTCATGTTTATGAGTTTTTTATTCATGTTTATGAAGTTAGAGTTTTTGTTGTACTTTATTTCGTGATGAAGAGTCCATGCTTTTGATTAACTTAATATAAATCCATTTAGCTGCTGATTAACTGAATTCATGCTGCTGAATATCTGGATTTATATAAATGTATGCTGCTGATTAAATTGGATTTATGCTGTTGATAAACTACATTTATGCTGTCGATTGGCTGGATTTGGCTGTTAATTAACTGACTTTATGCTGTTGATTATCTACACTTATGCTGTTGATTAGCTGGATTTTGCTGTTTTTTTAACTGCATTTATGCTGTTGATAAACTACATTTATGATGTCGATTAATTAACTTAGCTGTTGATTTCCTAAATGCACGCTGTTGATTAATAAATTCAGATTTTGATCAAATCTATGTTGTTGTCCAGGGATATTTATTTCCGCTTTGTATAGCGATCGATAGTTTTGACCCCTTTTTGGAGAAATTATCGCTATTCAAAGTTTTTAAAAATGATTTTTCCCCTATTGGCCCCCAAAAGCTTCAAAAAGCTACAAAAAACAGTCGAACGCTGTCCTTGGAGGAGGCCTAGAACTATAAAGCTAGAAAAAACCCACTTACAGATTTGAAAAAAAATCACTGTTGTCCATGATGAATGCTCCAAGCTGTCGATTACCTGAATGCATGCTGTTGATTGATAAATCCAGCTGTTGATTAAATCTATGTTGTTGTCCATGATGAAGGCTCCAAGCTGTTGGAGGAGGTCAAGCTCCCAGTGGTCTCCCACGACAGTGTCGCTGACATGATTCGGAAGATGGGAGTGTCATCGAACCCTCCTGAGGAGAGTGCTCGTATATCACTTGAGGAGAGTGCTCCATCCTCCATCCACGACCCTCTACCTAGGTCGATGGACCACAGGGAACTCTCTACACACAACTCTCAAGCACTGTCTGTGGCTTCCATCGACCTCGGTATGCCTGCCCCTCACACAAGGTGTAAGGACTCCATGGCCCTCTCTATACCCAACCCTCAAGCAGTGACTGTGGCTTCCATCGGCCTCTCTCTGCCCGACCCTCGAGAAAGGTCTGTGGTCCCCACAAGCCACCCTCTCGCTCACTTTTGCGATTTGGAGGACGAGGCTGGCGAGATATTACAGGTATCCAACGGCTCGGGTAGTGAGACCGACGAATACATGTCCCCCGAAGCTGCACAAGAGTACTTGTCGCTCGTGCACATGCCACCATGGTGAGTTAGCTCCGTTTATATTTAATTTAAATTTATAAGCCCCCCCAGTCGCTCGTGCACATGCCTCAATGGTGAGTTAGCTCAATTTCATATTTAAATTTAAATTCAAAAGGCCCCCAAGTCGCTCGTGCACATGCCTCCATGGTGAGTTAGCTCCGTTTCATATTTAAATTTAAATTCAAAAGGCCCCCCAGTCGCTCGTGCACATGCCACCATGGTGAGTTAGCTCTGTTTCATATTTGAATTTAAATTTAAAAGCCCCCCCAGTCGCTCGTGCACATGCCTCCATGGTGAGTTAGCTCCGTTTCGTATTTAAATTTAAATTCAAAAGGCCCCCCAGTCTCTCGTGCACATGCCTCCATGGTGAGTTAGCTCCATTTCATATTTAATTTCAAATTCAAATTCAAAAGGCCCCCCAGTCGCTCGTGCACATGCCTCCATGGTGAGTTAGCTCCGTTTCGTACTTAAATTTAAATTTAAAAGGCCCCCCCAGTCGCTCGTGCACATGCCTCCATGGTGAGTTAGCTCCATTTTATATTTAATTTCAAATTCAAATTCAAAAGGCCCCCCAGTCGCTCGTGCACATGCCTCCATGGTAAGTTAGCTCCGTTTCATATTTAAATTTAAATTTAAAAGCCCCCCAAGTCGCTCGTGCACATGCCTCCATGGTGAGTTAGCTCCATTTCATATTTAATTTCAAATTCAAATTCAAAAGGCCCCCCAGTCGCTCGTGCACATGCCTCCAATGGTGAAGTTAGCCTCCGTTGTCATATTTAAAATTTAAATTTAAAAGCCCCCCATAGGTCGCTCGGGCACCATGCCTCCATGGTGAAGATTAGCTCCGGTGACTTCATATAAATTTAACATTAAAAGGCACCCCCCAGTACGCTACGTGCACATGCATCCATGGTTGAGTTAGGCTCCGTTTTAATTTAAATTAAATTTCAAAGGGCACCCAGTCGCCTCATGTGCATGCCTCCATGGGTAGAGTCAAGTCGTTTAATATTTGACATGTGTACATTGTCAAAGCCCCCCAGCTCTCTTGTGCACATTGCGTTCCATGGTGAGTTAGCTCCCGTCATATCTTGTATTTACAATTTAAAAGCGCCCCTCTACCCCAGTCGCTTTCGGTGCAAATCGGCCTCCATGGGGAGTTAGCTTGTTTCGTATTTAAATTAAATCGTAAAAACGCCCCACCCAGTCGCTCGGCACATGGCCTCCGCATGGGAGTAGATCCATTTCATATTGAATTTCATATTTAGGAATTTTAAAAGGCCCCCCAAGTCGCTTGTGCACATGCCTCCATGGTGAGTTAGCTCCGTTTTATATTTAAATTTAAATTCAAAAGGCCCCCAAGTCGCTAGTGCACATGCCTCCATGGTGAGTTAGCTCCGTTTCCTATTTAAATTTAAATTGAAATTTAAAAGCCCCCCCCAATCCTCTCGTGCACACATTGCCCTCCATGGTGAGATGGCTCAGGTTCATATTTAAATTTAGACATTTTAAAAAGCCATAAGTCGCTCCGGTGGCACATGCCTCCATGGTGGAGTTGTAGCTCCGTCATATTTAAATTAACATTCAAAAAGCCACCCCAGTTCGCTCGGTGCACATGCCTTCCATGGTGAGTTATGACCGTTTTATATTTAAATTTAAATTCAAAAGGCCACCCAACGTCGCTCGTGCACATGCTCCATGGTGAAGCTAGCTCGTTTAATATTTAAAATTTAAATTC
This sequence comes from Chlamydomonas sp. ICE-L, assembly GCA_013435795.1. Taxonomy (NCBI): domain Eukaryota; kingdom Viridiplantae; phylum Chlorophyta; class Chlorophyceae; order Chlamydomonadales; family Chlamydomonadaceae; genus Chlamydomonas; species Chlamydomonas sp. ICE-L. Next base: position 90,170,880 of record JACBWV010000610.1, read on the forward strand.
CCACAAAAGGCCCCCAACGTGCGCCGTCTGGCAATGCATCCATGGTGAGTTAAGTTGTAGACGCCGGTTCATATTTGAATTTAAATGTTAAAAGCCCCCCAGTCGCTCGTGCACATGCCTCCATGGTGAGTTAGCTCCGTTTCGTACTTAAATTTAAATTCAAAAGGCCCCCCAGTCGCTCATGCATATGCCTCCATGGTGAGTTAGCTCCATTCCATATTTAATTTCAAATTCAAATTCAAAAGGCCCCCCAGTCGCTTGTGCACATGCCTCCATGGTGAGTTAGCTCCGTTTCCTATTCAAATTTAAATTCAAAAGGCCCCCCAGTCGCTCGTGCACATGCCTCCATGGTGAGTTAGCTCCGTTTCATATTTAAATTTAAACTTAAATTTAAAAGCCCCCCCAGTCGCTCGTGCACATGCCTCAATGGTGAGTTAGCTCCGTTTTATATTTAAATTTAAATTTAAAGCCCCCCAAGTCGCTCGTGCCCATGGTGAGTCAGCTCCGTTTCATATTTAAATTCAAATTCAAAAGGCCCCCCAGTAGCTCGTGCACATGCCTCCATGGTGAGTTAGCTCCGTTTCATATTTGAATTTAAATTTAAAAGCCCCCCCAGTCGCTCGTTCACATGCATCCATGGTGAGTTAGCTCCGTTTCGTATTTAAATTTAAATTCAAAAGGCCCCACAGTCGCTTGTGCACATGCCTCCATGGTGAGTTAGCTCCATTTCATATTTAATTTCAAATTCAAATTCAAAAGGCCCCCCAGTCGCTTGTGCACGAGTCTCCATGGTGAGTTAGCTCCGTTTCATATTTAAATTTAAATTTAAAAGGCCCCCAAGTCGCTCGTGCACATGCCTCCATGGTGAGTTAGCTCCGTTTCCTATTCAAATTTAAATTTAAAAGCCCCCCAAGTCGCTCGTGCACATGCCTCCATGGTGAGTTAGCTCCGTTTCATATTTAAATTTAAACTTAAATTTAAAAGCCCCCCCAGTCGCTCGTGCACATGCCTCAATGGTGAGTTAGCTCCGTTTTATATTTAAATTTAAATTTAAAGCCCCCCAAGTCGCTCGTGCCCATGGTGAGTCAGCTCCGTTTCATATTTAAATTCAAATTCAAAAGGCCCCCCAGTAGCTCGTGCACATGCCTCCATGGTGAGTTAGCTCCGTTTCATATTTGAATTTAAATTTAAAAGCCCCCCCATTCGCTCGTGCACATGCATCCATGGTGAGTTAGCTCCGTTTCGTATTTAAATTTAAATTCAAAAAGCCCCCCAGTCGCTCGTGCACATGCCTCCATGGTGAGTTAGCTCCATTTCATATTTAATTTCAAATTCAAATTCAAAAGGCCCCCCAGTCGCTTGTGCACATGCCTCCATGGTGAGTTAGCTCCGTTTCATATTTAAATTTAAATTTAAAAGGCCCCCAAGTCGCTCGTGCACATGCCTCCATGGTGAGTTAGCTCCGTTTCATATTTAAATTTAAATTGGAATTTAAAAGCCCCCCCAGACGCTCGTGCACATGCCTCAATGGTGAGTTAGCGACGTTTGATATTTAAATTTAAATTTAAAGCCCCCCAAGTCGCTCGTGCACATGCCCCCATGGTGAGTTAGCTCCGTTTCATATTTAAATTTAAATTTAAAAGCCCCCCCAGTCGCTCGTGCACATGCCACCATGGTGAGTTAGCTCCGTTTCTTATTTAAATTTAAATTCAAAATCCCCCCCAGTCGCTCGTGCACATGCCTCCATGGTGAGTTAGCTCCGTTTCATATTTAATTTCAAATTCAAATTCAAAAGGCCCCCCAGTCGCTTGTGCACATGCCTCCATGGTGAGTTAGCTCGTTAATATTATAAATTAAATCTTAAAGCCCCCCAAGTCGCTCGTGCACATGCCTCCATGGTGAGTTAGCTCCGTTTCATATTTAAATTAAAATTCAAAAAGCCCCCCAGTCGCTCGTGCACTGCCTCCAGGTGAGGAGAGCTCCGTTGTACATTTAAATTTACATGCAAAAGGCCCCCAAGCGTTGTGCCCACATGCCTCCATGGTGAGTTAGCTCCGTTTCATATTTAAATTTAAATTAAAAAGGGCCCCCCCAGTCGCTCGTGCACATGCCTCCATGGTGAGTTAGCTCCGTTTCATATTTAAATTTTAAATGTAAAAAGCCCCCACCCGAGTCGTGCCCATGATCATGAGTGAAGGTTAGCTCCTTTTCTTATTGAAATTAAATTAAAAGGCCCCTCCCAGTCGCTCGGCACTGCCTCCTGGTGAGTTAGCTCCGTTTCACTAGTTAATATATATTCAAATCAACAAGGCCCTCCCCCAGTCGGATAGGCCACATGCCTCAAATGTGAGTTAGCTCCTGTTTCATATTTAAATTTAAATTTGACAAAGACTCCCAATTCGATCGTTGCACATGCGTCATGGGAGTTAGCCTCCGTTTCATATTTAAATTTAAATTCCAAAAAGGCCCACGCCCCCAGCGCACATGTGCATGCATCCATGGTGAGTCGCTCGTTCGTATTTAATTCAAGAAAAAGGAAAAACCCAGTCTGCTAGCTTGACAGCCACCATGGTGAGGTAGCCCCGTGTCTATTGAATTGTAAGTTTTTAAAAGCCCCCCCAGAGCTCGTGCACATGCCTCCATGGTGAGTTAGCTCCGTTTTGTATTTAAATTTAAAATTAAAAGGCCCCCAGTCTCGTGCACATGCCTACATGGGAGTTTTGTGGAGTTAGCTCCTTCATATAAATTTCAATTTCAAATTCAAAAGGCCCCCCCAGTCGCTGGTGCAATTGCCTCCATGTTGAGTGTGCCTCCGTTTTATATTTAAATTTAAAATTTTATAGCCCCCCAGTCGCTAGATGCAACATGCCTACATGGTTGAGTTAGCTCCATTTTATATTTAATTAATTCAATTTCCAAAAGGCCCCCCAGTCGCTCGTTGACACATGCCTCCTGTGAGTTAGCTCTTTATATTAATTTAATTAAATTTCAAAAGGCCCCCAGTCGCTGTGCAAATGCTCCATGGTGGTTTTAGATCCGTTTCTTATTTAAATTTAAATTCAAAATCCCCCCCAGTCGCTCGGCACATGCCTCCATGGTGAGTTAGCTCCGTTTCATATTTAATTTCAAATTCAAATTCAAAAGGCCCCCCAGTCGCTTGTGCACATGCCTCCATGGTGAGTTAGCTCCGTTTCATATTTAAATTTAAATTTAAAAGCCCCCCAAGTCGCTCGTGCACATGCCTCCATGGTGAGTTAGCTCCGTTTCATATTTAAATTTAAATTTAAATTAAAACCCCCAGTCGCCGGTGCACATGGCTCATGGTGAGTTAGCTCCGTTTCATATTAATTATATTCAAAAGGCCAACAGTCGCATGATGCATGCCTCCATGTGAGTCAGGATCCGTTTCGTATTCTAAATTCGAATTCAAAAGGCCCCCAGTCGACTCGTGCACATGGCCTCTCATGAGTGAGTTAGCTCGTTTTATATTGAAAAGTTAATTCAAAGGCCCACCCAGTCGCTCGCGCACATGCCTCCATGGTGAGTAGCTCAGTTTCAATTAAATTTAAATTCAAAAAGGCCCCCAGTCGCTCGTGAACATGGACACCATGGTGAGTAGCGCTGTTTCATATTTGGATTGAAATATTAAACGGCCCCCCAGTCGGGGCTCGTGCACATGCCTCCTGGGTGAGTTAGCTCCGTTTCGTAATTAGATTAAAATTCAAAAGGCCCCCCAGTTGCTCGTGCACATGCCTCCATGGTGAGTTAGCTCCATTTCATATTTAATTTCAAATTCAAATTCAAAAGGCCCACAAGTCACTCGTGCACATGCCTCCATGGTGAGTTTGCTCCGTTTCATATTTAAATTTAAATTTAAAAGCCCCCCAAGACGCTCGTGCACATGCCTCCATGGTGAGTTAGCTCCGTTTCATTTTTAAATTTAAATTCAAAAGGCCCCCCAGTCGCTCGTGCACATGCCTCCATGGTAAGTTAGCTCCGTTTTATATTTGAATTTAAATTTAAAAGCCCCCCCAGTCGCCGTGCACATGCCATACTGGTGGTTACTCCGTTTCGTATTTAAATTTTAAATTCAAAAGGACCCCTCCAGTTAGCTCGCGCACATGCCTCAATGGCTGAGTTAGCTCCATTTCATATTTAATTTCAAATTCAAATTCAAAGGCCCCATCGCTGTGACATGACTCCATGGTGAGTTAGCTCCGTTTCATATTAATTTAAATTAAAGCCCCCAAGTCGCTCTTGCACAGGCCTTCAATGGTGAGTTAGCTCAGTTTATATTTAATTTAAATTTAAATTTAAAAGCCCCCCCAGTCGCTCGCGCACATGCCTCCATGGTGAGTTAGCTCCGTTTCATATTTAAATTTATATTCAAAAGGCCCCCCAGTCGCCCATGTGCATGCCTCCATGGTGAGTCAGCTCCGTTTCATATTTTAAATTCAATTCAAAAGGCCCCCCCCCAGTTCGACTCTTGCACATGCCTCCATGGTGAGGTAGCTCCGTGTCATAATTAAATCTAATTCATAAGGCCACAGTCGCTCGTGCACATGCCACCATGGTGAGTTAGCTCCGTTTCATATTTAAATTTAAATTCAAAAGGCCCCCACCAAGTCTTTTTTTTTTTTTTTTTGTTTTTTGGCTCGTGCACATGTCTCACAAGGTAAGTTAGATCCGTTTTATATTTACAATTTAATTCAAAAGGCCCCACAGTCGCTCGCGTGCACATGCACCATGGTGAGTATTTTAGCTCCGTTTCATATTTAAACTTTAATTCCAAAAGGCCCCCCAGTCGCTCTTGTGCATGCCCAAGGGATTGACGTCGCTTTCGTTTCATATTTAAATTCAAATAATAAAAGACCCCCACCAGTGACCGTGCAAAGCCTCCTCTATGCGTGAGTTAGCTCCGTTCATATTTAATTGCAAATTCAACTTCATAAGGCCCCCAGTCGCTTGTGCCCCATGCCTCCCATGGTGAGTTAGATTCTGTTTCATATTAAATTTAATAAAAAAGCCCCTCCTAAGATCGCTCGTGGCACATGCCTCATGGTGGTGAGCTCCGTTTCATATATTAAATTAAATTCAAAAAGGCCCACAGTCGCTCATGTGCAGCCCCCCCATTTTTATCCATGGCTGACCGTCAGCCCCCTCCGTCTCTATTTAAATTTAAATTCAAAAGGCCCCCCCAGTGTCGTGCCACATGCCTCCATGGTGGTTAGCTTGTTCATATTTACATAAATTTAAAAGCCCCCACTTAGTTCGGACTCGTGCAATGCCTCCAGTGGTGTATGTTAGCTCCGTTTCAGTTACTTCTAATTTAAATTCAAAAGGCCCCCCAGTCGCTCGTGCACATGCCTCCATGGTGAGTTAGCTCCGTTTTATATTTAAATTTAAATTCAAAAGGCCCCCCAGTCGCTCGTGCACATGCCTCCATGGTGAGTTAGCTCCGTTTCGTATTTAAATTTAAATTTAAAAGGCCCCCCAGTCGCTCGTGCACATGCCTCTATGGTGAGTTAGCTCCGTTTCATATTTAATTTCAAATTCAAATTCATAAGGCCCCCCAGTCGCTTGTGCACATGCCTCCATGGTGAGTTAGCTCTGTTTCATATTTAAATTCAAATTAAAAAGCCCCCCAAGTCCTCGGTCAATGCCTCTCATGGGGAGTTAGCTCCGTTCATTAAAATTAAATTTAAAAGCCTCCCAGTAGCTCGTGCACAGCCTCCATGCGTGCGTAGCTCGTTTTCTTATATATAAATTTAAATTCAAAAAGGCCCCCCAGTCGCTCATGTGCATGCTTCCATGGTGAGTCAGCTCCGTCTCATATTTGAATTTAAATTCAAAAGGCCCCCCAGTCGCTCGTGCACATGCCTCCATGGTGAGTTAGCTCCGTTTCATATTTAAATTTAAATTCAAAGGCCCCCCAGTCGCTCGTGCACATGCCTCCATGGTGAGTTAGCTCCGTTTCATATTTAAATTTAAATTCAAAAGGCCCCCCAGTCGCTTGTGCACATGCCTCCATGGTGAGTTAGCTCCGTTTCATATTTAAATTTAAATTCAAAAGGCCCCCCAGTCGCTCGTGCACATGCCTCCATGGTGAGTTAGCTCCGTTTCATATTAAATTTAAATTTAAAGCCCCCAACGCTTCGTGCCACAGCCTCCATGGTGAGTTAGCTCCGTTTCATATTTAAATACAAATTCAAAAAGGCCCCCCAGTCGCTCATGTGCATGCCTCCATGGTGAGACAGCTCCGTCTCATATTTAAATTTAAATTCAAAAGCCCCCCAAGTCGCTCGTGCACATGCCTCCATGGTGAGTTAGCTCCGTTTCATATTTAAATTTAAATTCAAAAGGCCCCCCAGTCGCTCGTGCACATGCCTCCATGGTGAGTTAGCTCCGTTTTATATTTAAATTTAAATTCAAAAGGCCCTCCAGTCGTTCATGTGCATGCCTCCATGGTGAGTCAGCTCCGTTTCATATTTAAATTTCAAATTCAAAAGGCCCCCCAGTCTCTTGTGCACATGCCTCCATGGTGAGTTAGCTCCGTTTCATATTTAAATTAAATGTCAAAGGCCCCCTCAGTCGCATGCGGGCCACATGCCTCCATGGTGAGTCAGCTCCGCCATATTTATAACTTAAATGAACAAAGCCCCCCCAGTCTGCCTCGTGCACATGCCTTACATTTTGGTGAGTAAGCCTCCGTTTAATATTAAATTTAAATTCAAAAGGCCCCCCCCCACGCTCGCTCGTGCCATGCTCCATGGTGTAGTTAGCGAACTCCCGGTTTATATTTAAATTGTAATTTTATTCAAAAGGACCTCCAGTCGTTCATGTGCACCTCCATGGTGATGTCAGCTCCGTTTCATATTAAATTCAAATTCAAAGGCCACCCCAGTCTCTTGGCACATGGCCTCCATGGTGAGTTAGCTCCGTTCATATTTAAAATTGAATTTACCCCAAGAAACCCCCACACCACAGGTCGCTTGTGCACATGCCTCCATGGTGAGTTAGCTCCGTTTCATATTTAAATTTAAATTCAAACAGGCCCCCGTCGCTGTGCCCATGGCCTCCACTGGTGGTTAGCTCCGTTTTATATATAAATTTTAAATTAACAAGGCCCCCCAGTCGCTCGTGCATTGATTCCATGGTGAGTCAGCTCCGTCTCATATTTAATTTAATTCAAAAGCCCACCGTCTCTCGTCACTGCCTCCATGCTCCGAGTTAGCTCCCGTTTCCCCATATTCCTCCACAATTTACCCATTCAAAAGGCAACCCAGTCGCCGCTGCACATGCCCTCCATGGTGGTTAGCTCCGTTTCATATTTTTAATTTAAATTCAAAGGCACCCTAGTCGCTTGGGCACATGCCTCCATGGTTGAGTTAGCTCCGTTTTCATTATTTGGAATTTAAATCACAAAGGCCCCCAGTCGCTCGTGCACATGCCTTCCATGGTGAGTTAGCCTCGTTTCATATTAATTTAAATTTAAAAGCCTCCCCCAAATCGCCCTCGTGCAACATGCCTCCATGGGAGTTAGCTCCGTTTAATATTTAAATTCAAATTCAAAAAGGCCCCAGTCGTCTTGAGAATGCCCCATGAGTGAGTCAGCCTCCGTCTCATTATTTAAATTGTAAATTCAAAAGGCCCCCCAGTCGCTTCGTGAGCTACATGCTCCATGCGGAGTTAGAATCCGTTTCATAGTTTAAAATTTAACATTCAACAAGGCCGCCCAGTCGCTCGTGTCACATGCCTCCAGGTGAGTAGCTCCGTTTTATATTTAAATTCGAAATTCAAAAGGGCCCCCACAGTCGTTCATGGGGCAGCCTCCATGGTGAGTCAGCATCCGTTTTATATTTAAATTCAAATTCACAAAGGCCCCCAGTCTCTTGGCAAATGCCTCATGGTGAGTTACCGACCGTTTCATATTAAATTTAAAGTCAAAAAGGCCCCACAGTCGACTCGTGACACCATTCCTCCATGGTGGAGGTGGGGTTTTCCACCTCCGTATCATATTTAAATTTAAATTCAAAAGCCCCCCCAGTCGCTCGTGCACATGCCTCCATGGTGAGTAAGCTCCGTTTCATATTTAAATTTAAATTCAAAAGGCCCCCCCGTCGCTCGTGCACATGCCTCCATGGTGAGTTAGCTCCGTTTTATATTTAAATTTAAATTCAAAAGGCCCTCCAGTCGTTCATGTGCATGCCTCCATGGTGAGTCAGCTCCGTTTCATATTTAAATTCAAATTCAAAAGGCCCCCCAGTCTCTTGTGCACATGCCCCTCCATCTCCCTCCCCCCCTCCCATCCCCCCCCCCCACCTTGGTTGAGTTAGCTCCGTTTCATATTTAAATTTAAATTCAAAAGACCCCCCAGTCGCTCGTGCACATGCCTCCATGGTGAGTTAGCTCCGTTTCATATTTAAATTTAAATTCAAAAGCCCCCCCAGTCGCTCATGCACATGCCTCCATGTGAGTTATAGCTCAGTTTCCACATTCAAAAGTTTAAATTTCAAAAGGCCCCCCAGCTCGACTATGTGACATTGCCTCCATGGTCGCCAGTTAGATCCGTCTCATACTTTAAATTCAAATTCAACCAAGGCCCCCCAGTCGCTCGCGCACATGCCTCCATGGTCGTTAGCTCCTTTCATATTTAAATTTACATTAATAAAGGACCCACCAGTCGGTCGGCACATGCCTCATGTGAGTTAGCTCCGTTTCTCATATTTAAATTAAATTCAAAAGCCCCCCAACCCGTCACGCTAGTGAACATGCCCTCCATGGATGAGTTAGGTCCGTTTCATATTTAAATTTAAATTTAAATTCAAAAGGCCCCCGAGTCGCTCGTGCACATGCCTCCATGGTGAGTTAGCTCCGTTTCATATTTAAATTTAAATTCAAAAGGCCCCCCTGTCGCTCATGCGCATGCCTCCATGGTGAGTTAGCTCCGATTCTATATTTAAAATTTAAATCAAAACGGCACCACCCAGTCGCTCTGCTACATGCCTCCTGGTGAGTTAGTGTAGCTCGTTTCATACTTCTGACATTTAAAGTTATAAGCCCCCAGTCACGCTCGTGCACTGCCTCCATGGTGAGTTCGTCTCCGTTTTATTTTAAATTTAAAGTCAAAAGGCCATCCAGTCGTTCATGGTGCATGCCCTCCATGGTGAGTCAGCTCCGCCCTTTATATTTATAATCAAATTCACAACACCGGCCCCCCAGTCTCTTGTGACACAGCCTCCATGGTGAGGTTAGTCAGGGTTCACTTATTTTAATATTTAAATTCATAAAGGCCCCAACCCCACCCCGTCGCTGTGCACATGCCTCCATGTGAGTCAAGCTCCGTGTCAGGATCCCCCCAAAATTTAAATCAAAACCCGCCCCCCCAGCTTTCTCCGCTCGTGCCACACTTGCCTCCATGGTGAGTAAGCTCCTGTTCATATTTTAAATTTAAATTCAAAAGGCCCCCCGTCGCTCGTGCACATTTGCTCCATGGGTTGATTAGCCTCCCCCCCCGTTTTTATTTAAATTTAAATTTCACAAAAGGCCCTCCAGTCGTTCAGGTCATGACTCCATGGTTGAGTCAGCTCCGTTCTCATATTTAAATTCACATCAAAAGGCCCCCCAGTTCTCTTGTGCATACACTGCACCATGGTGAGTTAGCGCCGTGTATATTTAAATTTTAAATTCAAAAGAAACCCCCAGTCGCTCGTGCAACATTGCATCCATGTGAGTTAGCTCCGTTTTCATTACGCTTTAAAATTAAATTCCAAAGCCCCCCAGTCGCTCATGAACAGCATCCATTGGTGAGTTAGTTCTCGAGTTTGCACATTAAACATTTATATATCACATAAATTGCGCCCTCCCAGTCGCTAATGTGACTTTTATGCCCTCCATCGGTGAGTTAGTCTCCGTCTCCTATTAAATTCAAATTCATTAAAGGCCCCCCAGTCGCCTCGCCGCACATGCTCCATGGTGAGTTAGCTACGTTTCATATTAAAATTAAATTCAAAGGCCCACCCCAGTCGCCCTCGTGCACAGCCATTACATGGCTTGAGATTAGCTCCGTCTTATACTTTAATATTTTAGTAATTCAAAAGGCTCCCCCAGTCGTCTCTTGTTACTGCACATGCCCTCCCCATGGTGTTTTCAGTTAGGTCCGTTCATATTTAAATTACCAATTTAAATTCAAATCAGGCCCCCGAGTCGCTCGTGGCACATGCCTCCATTGGTGGGATCGTTAGCTCCGTTTCATATTTAAATTAATATTTTCAAAATGCCTCCCCACTGTCGCTCAGTGCATTGCCTCCCATTGGTGAGTTAGCTCCGATTCTATATTTAAATTTAAATTCAAAAGGCCCCCCAGTCGCTCGTGCACATGCCTCCATGGTGAGTTAGCTCCGTTTCATATTTGAATTTAAATTTATAAGCCCCCCCAGTCGCTCGTGCACATGCCTCCAGGTGAGTTAGCTCCGTTTCGTATTTAAAGTTAAATTCAAAAGGCCCCCCAGTCGCTCGTGCACATGCCGCCGTGGTGAGTTAGCTGCTGCATTCATATTTAATTCAATAGTTGAAAATTCAAACGGCCCCCCAGTCAGCTTGGTGCACATGCAACCTTTCATTTTGGTGAGCATAGCTCCGTTGAATATTTAAAACAAAACCAAAGTTTATAAGTGAACAAGCACCCCAAGTTGCTCGCTCGCATCTATGCCCCATGGTGAGTTAGCTCCGTCATATTTAAATTAAAATTCAAAAGGCCCCCCAAGTCGCTCGTGCACATGCCTCCATGGTGAGTAGCTCCGTTTCATATTTAAATTTAAATTCAAAAGGCCCCCAGTCGCTCATGTGCATGCCCTCCATGGGTCCCGACGTCAGCTCGTTCCCTATATTTAAATTTTAAATTCACCAAAGGTCCCCCATGTCGCTTCGTGCACACTGCCTCCCCTGGTGAGGTAGCCCCGTTTCATATTTAAATTTAAACTTACAAGGGCTACACCCCAGTCGCTCGGCACAAGCACCATGCGTGAGTTAGATCCGTTCATATTTACACCTTATTAAATCACAAAGGCTCCCTGACCGTCGCGCGTTGCACTGACTTACCTTATGTGCGTGAGTTTAGCTCATTTCATATTTGAATTTAAATTTAAAAGCCCCCCCAGTCGCTCGTGCACATGCCTCCATGGGGAGTTAGCTCTGTTTTTATTTTAAATTTAAAGTCAAAAAGGCCCCCCAGTCGCACGGTGCACATGCCCTCCATGTGAGTGTTCAGCATCCGTTTTCATATTTAAATTTAAATTCAAAAGGCCCCATGTTCCTCGTGCTATATGCATCCATGGTGAGTTAGCTCCGTTTCATATTAAATTTAAAGAAATTCAAAAGGCCCACTCATCGCTTCATGTGCATGTTCCTCCTATGGTGAGTTAGCTTTGTTTTATTAGTATTGAATTTCGTAAATGTATAATGAACTACCCAGTTGCGCAGTGACAGGCCTCCTGGTGAGTTAGATCTTTTCGGTTTTTCGCTTATGTTATAATTTAAATTCTTAAATGTATCACCCTCAGTCTACCTAGTTTTGTAACATGCCCCTATTGGTGAGTTAGCTTCCGATTTCTTTATGTATTAATTTCAAATGCACACTACATTCATAAAATGCCCTCCAGGCGCGTGTGCACATTTTGTTTCCCCTCCACCCTGGTGAGTTTTGAGCTCCGTTTCTCTATTTAATTTAAATGAAAAGACCCCCAAGTTGCCGCCCTGCACATGCATCCATGGGGTTAGCTCCTGTTTCATATGTTTAAAGTTATTTATCAATTAAGTTTAAATTTAAAAGCGACCCCGTTTAGTCGTGCACATGGTCCTTTTAGTGGTGAGTTAGCTCCTGTTTCATATATAAATTTTAAATTCAAAAGGGCCCCTCGACAGTCCGCTCATGTGCATGTATTCCTGGTGCGTAGTCTACGGTCTATATTTAAATTCAAAAGGCCCCCCAGTCGCTGTGCACATGCTCCTATGGAGACCGTAGCTCCAGGTTTCGCTATTAAATTTAAAAATTTCAAAAACGGCCCCCCAGCCGTCTCGGGGCACCAGTGCCCCTCCACCATTGTGAGTTTAGCATCCCGATTGCATATTTAAATTTTAAATTCAAAACGGCCCCCCAGTAGTCTCGTGCCCCCAAATAGCCTCCATGGTGAGTTAGCTCCGTTTCATATTTGAATTTAAATTTTTAAAAGCCCCCCCGCGCTCGTGCCACTGCCTTCCATCGGTGAGATCTAGCTCGTTCGTATTTTTATTAACTATTTAAATTCCCCACAAGGCCCCACAGGCGTCTCGTGCCACCCATTGCACACTCCATTCTTGCGTCGTTTTTGTTTTTTTACCGCTTCATTTCATATTTAACTTTCCAAAACTAAAAAGGTGCACTACCCCCCTCTTCTTCAGGCCGCCCTATCGTCGCTCGTGAACACCTGCTTTCCTATTGGGTGATGTGCCTTTGAGCTCTCCTTTTGTTCCCAACCATGTGTATATTAGGCTTCTTTTCAATATTTTTCTGCAACATGCGCGTCCGCTTAACTAGTCATTGCCTTCAGTGCACATGGCCGAGTCCAATCACTCATAAAACTCCCCCTTCTGCGCGCCGCGTGAGTTAGCTCAGTTTGATATTTAAATTCACCAATTCAAAAGGCCCCCCAGTCGCTCGTGCACATGCCTCCATGGTGAGTTAGCTCCGTTTCGTACTTTAAATTTACATTCAAAAAGGCCCCCCCAGTCGCTCGTGCACTATGCCTACCATGGTGGATTAGCTCCGGTCTCATATTTAAATTTAAATTCAAAAGGCCCCCCAGTAGCTCGTGCACATGCCATCCATGGTGACTGATTGCGGTTAGCTCTGTTTCATATTTAAATTTAAATTGAAAAGGCCCCCCAGTCGCTCATGTGCATGCCTCCATGGTGAGTTAGCTCCGTCTCATGTTTAAATTTGCTCATTTAAGGATGCAAGATTCCCTCTGAGAAGCACATACGTAGGGCACCCCAGAAGGGTTGGGAGTACGCAGCTCCCTAGTGAGTTAGCCCCGTTTGATATTTTAATTTGATGATGGTGACAAGATTCAGCTTGTAACACTGGAATAAGTTAATCCTCAATTTATAACACTAGACCAAGTAACTCCTCAGATTGAAGATTCAACAGTGGAACAAGGCAAGATTCAGTTTATAACACTGGAACAAGCTAATCCCACGTTGTATATCCTCAGTCTGACAACAAGTTAATCCCACGTTGTATATCCTCAGTCTGACAACAAGTTAATCCCACGTTGTATATCCTCAGTCTGACAACAAGTTAATCCCACGTTGTATATCCTCAGTCTGACAACAAGTTAATCCCAAGTTGTATATCCTCAGTCTGAAAATATACAGTAAGACACGACAAGTTTGATTTTGTACTCCCCACATCGAGTGATACAACCGAGCATGCAATCACCAACACTTTTTTCTGTTTTTACTTTGACACAGGTACTGCTCAAGCTACAGCTGAGTTGTAGCTTGGGAGGCATGTCTTGTTGTGTACTGCTGTGCGGTCAGGCTCTCTGGCCTTGTCTGCTGTGCAGTCGGACTGCTGTGGAGTTTGACTCTCTAGACATGTCTGCTATGGAGTCGGACTGCTGCTGCGCAGTCATGCTCTCTAGCCTTGTCTGCTGTGAAGGTTGACTCACTGCTGTGCAGTCAGTCTATTCATACTTTCTGCTGTTTGGCAGTCAGTCTGCATTGCAGTCTGTGGAGTCAGTCTCTCTGCTGTGCAAACAGTCCACTGCTGTGCAGTTGGACTGCTGGGGAGTCAGGCTCTTTAGTCTTGTCTGCTGGGGAGTTGAACTAAAGCAGTGGAGTAAGTCTGCTGTGGAGTTTGACTCTGTAGACATGTCTGCTGTTGAGCAAGACTATTTAATTGCTTGCTCGTGAACTAACAGGATTTTAGCCTGGACAGTACACAGTCAGAACCTTATCTCATAAGCAATCGAACAGCAAACGAAACAGCATGTTTTCAAGAAGTTGCGGGGTCCCTAATCTGAGACATTAAACTGTTGTACCCGGATTGTACCTTGCAAAGTATTGAGGGAGCAGTTATCTCTAGCCTTAGTTGGCTGAGAATTTGATTGATCCTTATGTTTATGCTCCAAAAGCATGGACAGTCGAGGCAAATGACTTCCAGTTTGCGTGCGGGCATCGTGCTATGCTTTGGGTCAGTGATTAGGGTTTTTTAGGGTTTTCCCTTGCAAGTGTGGGGCATGGACTAATGATTTTGATGGTTACATTATCCTGGTGCATAGGGTGACGATGATGATTAGAGTTTTCCCTTGCGAGCGTGGGACATGCCCCACTGAATCAAAATATGGCTGCAACTTCTGGGGTGAGGGGGGGGTGGTATGGGGTTAGAAAGGGCATTGGCCCCTTGGGAGGGACCCTTATTTCATTAGGTACGGGCTCTCCCAGAAAAAAGAAACCCCATACTAAGACCCGACGATTGCCCCTCATCATAGTGTAGGGGCCTGCGATCTTGCTCTTCCCATCCGTGGCGTTGTACGAGCCCAAGGCCAAAGGTGTCAAAGAGGTCTTGTGAGCGTCACACATACCGGTACAGCTATGGAATATATAGCTACCAGCGACCTTGTTTGTGATTGTCAAATACCTTCATGGCGAACAGATTCCCAGAGTGTTTTCTATGTTAACGTCACATATATATATGCACATAAATAGTGTTGGTTGAATGGAGTATACAAATGGTGTCCACATGCCAGTCATGGGTTCGAATTGGACTCAAACCCATGGAATGAAAGGGAAAAAGTCCATGTAATGAGAACGCCTGGTGGGGCTGGTGTTAAGGGAACCTGTTGTACGCGGGCAGAGAACGGTCTACCACCTCAAGTGGACAAGCTACCATCGCGGTTGACAGCGACCTGCAACGCCAAGGGCGACTGTAGGGGAAAACGAACCCCGACCCTTCTTCGTTTAAGCAATTTGGTGTACCACTAGACTAATGTATATCACTGAAGCGGGCTAAGTCCAATGAAATGCTTGTGTGCATGCTCTCAAGAATAAATGATACAAATACTGAGTAAGTATTTTTTTTGCCAGCCCCCCCAACCTCTTTTGGTTTTCTTGCGTACTGGGGGCAACCACCAAATACGACCAATAATTGAATTTGTTCGCTCTGTTGTCACTACTAAGCCTGATGCCAGAATGTGCCTACACTGCACCCATTTTGCTAGAATTTGAAATTGAATTGTCACATGGTTATTCAGCCAACTCTGGGCTGCTCACAGTGTTCCAATTCCAAGTCCCCCTGTGAAAATGTGCTATACCCATGGAAACTGAGGAGCAGACAAGGCGGATTATCCAGATTATGTTACACTGTGTGGAATTTGGTTTGTGTTTAAAAAACGTTTTGAACCACACTATCTCACACAATTCCATAGCTTTTCTATTCAGCTACGAGCAGCAGCTTCTAGGCAGCTCCCCTGACTCGCTAGTCAGCCAAACCTGATGCAACCTAGTGCACCTTGAAGCTGAAACAAACCAGATTCCCTGTTCTGTTGACAACTAGGGACTTGACCCAGCGGCTGGCTTGGGGAGCTGCCAAGAAGCTGAAAAAAAAGCTATGAATGAAGCATGAATTGTGATGCCTGTATGATCAAGATTATTTTGTTTGATTTGATTTACTTGAACTTGGTTACAAAGCTTCAGCCAGCAATTTGGCTGCTCGCCGGCTTCGGCAGTAAAATATAATTTGATTACATTGTCTATCAGCTGCTCATCGTATGTGGGAGGAGGTACCTTCAACACTACTGCACTCCCGGGTACAGAATGTAATCACGTGGCTGCAATTAACGGCATAGAGCATTTACCGGCATTGACGTTTCTGTTTGCTTTCTCGATGGTACAACTAGGTCTGTCAATAGCTTTCGATATACAGGGATCGTGGTATCTCGTACGATATTGTATACCCTTTTCTTGGGAAATCAGTGTGAGAGCGAAGGGATATTGCAGGCCTTTACATGTCCACACAGAAAAAATGAAGTCAAATGAACATATCCTGAAGAAGATAGAAAAACACGATTATATCGTGCTCTATGAGGTGTGTGATATAGGACGATATACTGAGTTCCCTGGCCCAGGCCTAGTGCAAGGAAATCACAGGCTGGAGTACTCATGACGAGAATCGAACCGCCTTCCTCCGTATTGTAAGATTTTTTCGTGGAACACATCGATGCAACGGACCCTTCCTTTTGGTCGACGGACCCCACGTTGCGTCCTGCGACAGAGGACTGGACAACCCTGCTACCGGTACCCCTGGATTGTAACAACATAAATACTTAAAAAGTCCTACGCGTTCTCACGATTATTTGGGGCAAGGTCTCTGAGTGCTTGTTTGTATAGCCCGGGAGTATATAGTTATCTTAATTATTCGAGGGTGGGCGTCTGGGCGAGTCCATTAAGCCTTCTTAAACTTGGTTAAATGGCTCCAGCCAGCAATTAGGCTGCTCGCCGTCTTAGGCAGTTAAGTTATGTTTAACAGGGGAAATGTACAAATGAAAAAAACGATTTTTTTTTGCGGAGCTCCCTCTTTAAGGGGGCGGGAGCCCCCAGGGTTACCCATTTGTCCGTCTGTGCGATTGACTGACCAACCGACCGACCGACCAACCAACCGACCATCCGTCTGACCGCGATGAAGCCTGACACGTCAGCCAACGGTCTCGTGACTAACTCGCTTTCGTTGCTACCTGTCGCTCTGTCGCAATCTCTCTCCGCCATTTTTTTTGCGTCGCAGGCGACGCTGCATGGAACTTGCCTTCTTTTCACAATTCTTCTTCTTCTGTTTAAAATTATTCCTGTCCCTCCAGCGTAATCCCCTGAACTGTAACGAAGTACACTCGCCATCCCTGCACGGGCCTGCATTTGAATAACCATGAAATATTCATTTTGTAGCTGCCATTTCCGAGTGATACGACTTACTTCCCATAGCCCCCCCCCCATGTATTCACTGACTATGCTGATGGACACTGTGACGCGCGAAGCCTCTCAACAAGATCACTAGGCAAAGGCTCTCCAATTGTTTGTTTTTATATTTGGATTTGGAACTAACAGCAGGAAGTTGCGAAAAGTTTGACAGTAAGCACTCATCACTTATTGTCTAGTTAGCACTAGTCTTACAGTCGGTCTCAGTGCTCAGCGCGATTATATCATTATAGATATATATAGTGTAGGGAACTGTGCGCAACAAGAGGCAGCCAAGCAAGAAAGCAAAGCAGAGAAAGTTGATGCTCTCAGAGGACCAGAGTCTGGTTACAAGAGGATATTTTGAAACACGACCTACAACTTATTCAGTCAACTTGTTCAGCTGGATCGTGCACATACCATATCATCTAGTGTAAGGCTAAAGTGCCATCTAGTGCCAGGCTGAAAACAAACTAGTGTCAGGTTGAATGCGAAAGAATATATCACTGGGCTCATCCCCAAGATACCAACAGTGCTGGAAAGACAATTCTGCCAGCTTTCAGCTGCACCACATTGCTATAGGTTTGGCTGGGTAGCCAGAGGATCTGTATGTAAGCTGCTGCTGGTAGGTGAAAATAAAAGCTATGTACCAGAAGTAATCCAACAACGTTTATCCACGTGGGAAAAACAAACCAGCTCACTTGTGTATCACAGATGTAGGCTTTGTGAAGTTGATTGACAAGTGCCAAATCAGCTCACTTGTGTATCACAGATGTAGGCTTTGTGAAGTTGATTGACATGTGCCAAATCAATTCTCAAGTGCACATTCATAACGGGGAAGAATGATCAATGGTCTTTAGTGCACATACAATAAATAATAAACAATGTTCTGCAGTGCACATACAGAGAATACAAATCAGCACTTCTAGGGACAGTTCCAGGGAAGAATGGCAAATAATATATAAATACCTTGGTGCTCGCAAATAATGCGCAACAATAGCATGAAGGCGTTGAATCGCCAGCTCGCCCCCAATATACAAAGGATGTCTAAGATAATAGCCAGCCAAATTGTGCGCAGCAAGAGAGATTATACTTGCTGCCTTGCTCTAGCTCGTGCTAAAAGGCCATAATAAATAGATCAATAGTATGCTTAATTACGAGGCGTGAGGTTGAGCGGGCCAGCCCGTTTGCTTGCATTGCAAGGTACTGGCTCACTAGGATAGGGAGCCATTGCCCTGCAGGTCCTCAAGGGTGGAAGTAAAGGAGCCCCACCTATTGGGGGCATCCACTTCCATGGGAGAGTGAACTCCCTGGGGGTCCTGGGGGGCTGCAACATACACACGGATAAGGCTAGAGGCAGCTTGTTTCATTAACGGAGAAGATATAGGCGCAGGGCAATGCTCCCTACGGACTCACTACAGAAGTTCACCGCTGCACATGTTGCCCCCTGGACAAGGACCTTGACCTAGCTCACTGGAACCCCCCAGATGATAAGCTCATCGACATGACCCTCCTCCTGATCCATCACTGCTGGCTGCGCTAAAGCATCAGCAGCAGGCTTGGCTGGACAGGGGAGGTGCTGGTGGTGCAGGGTAACACACCTGGCTCACTGGCAGCCCCCAGACTACAAGCTCCAAGGGCATGGCTGGACATGTTGCAGGGTCAGTAGGGGGAGCCTGGATCTCCTCCCTTGGAAGTGGCTTATAGAGCACAGGGCCCCAAATCCCCTGATCACACAGGTTAAGATGCGTGTCGGTATCCTCCATTGTCATTACTGCTTGCTTTATCCAAGCGCCAGCAGCAAGCCAAGCTGTAGAAGTTGGCTTGGCTTGGGCAGCAGGGGGGGCCTGGCTCACCAGGGGAGCTGGCTTGGCTTGGGCAACAGGGGGGGCCTGGCTCACGAGGGGAATTGGCTTGGCTTGGGCAACAGGGGGGGCCTGGCTCACCAGGGGAGTTGCTACTGGCACAGAGCCCCAAATTCCCTGATCAAAGCAGCCCAGCTGTGTTTCAGTGTACCCCCTGCTCATCAAGGTAGGCTGTACCCCAGCGCCAGCAGCGGGCTTGGGTGCACGTGTTGCAGGGGCAGTAGGGGGAGCCTGGCTCACCAGGGGAGTTGCTCGTGGTTCATTGAGCAAATATGCAACTGCATCCTGCAACTGCGCATTCAACAATGCATCTGCAGCCTTCAGGCTCTCCGCCTCCACCCAAGCACGCCTCAGGGTCTCCTGCAGTAGGGCAGCCTTCTGGGTCTCCTGCATCAGGGCAACCTCCTGGATCACCTCCAGCACGGCATCCCTCCGGCTCTCCGCCTCCACCCGGGCAAGCCTCAGGGTCTCCGCCTCAACCAGGGCAATCCTCATGCTCTCCTTCTCAAGTAAGGCACGCCTCAGTTTCTCCTGCATCAAGGCAACCTTCTGTGTCTCCTCCAGCAGGGCAACCTTCTGTGTCTCCTCCAGTAGGGCAACCTTCTGTGTCTCCTCCAGCAGGGCAGCCTTCAGGCCCTCCTTCTCAACCAGGGCAACCCTCAGGTTCTCCCCCTCCACCCGGGCAAGCCTCAGGGACGCACCCACCAGTTCAACCTGCAGGGTTTCCCCCCTACACACGCTCTGCTCAATCAGGTTAACCTCCACGCTGTTCAACATGGAGTGAAGTGTCTCCAGACTGCACCTGTCACTCTTGGAGACCCCCTGCAGCAGAAGACAGTCCTGGGTCCCCATGGCGCCCCCCTGGGCCACACTCAGCAGTTGGCAGCCCCCCTCCAGCACAAGACAGCCCTGCTTCCCCATGGCTACCTTCTGGGCCACACTCAGCACTTGGCAGCCCCTCTCCAGCACACAACAGCCCTGGGTCCCCATGGCCCCTTGGGCCACACTCAGCAGTTGGTAGCCAAAGTTCTCCAGCATTTGCTCTGTCATGTTATGCCATTCACGCATGCTGTAAAAGCATGTCAGCAAACTGAGGCCAAAGGAAAAGCCATCACGCGAGGCACTCCCAAACTCCCAGTTGTT
This sequence comes from Chlamydomonas sp. ICE-L, assembly GCA_013435795.1. Taxonomy (NCBI): domain Eukaryota; kingdom Viridiplantae; phylum Chlorophyta; class Chlorophyceae; order Chlamydomonadales; family Chlamydomonadaceae; genus Chlamydomonas; species Chlamydomonas sp. ICE-L. The sequence goes on from JACBWV010000610.1 coordinate 90,190,874, forward strand.
GCTGTACTTAAGTGTCCCGCATCGTCTGCATAAGTTGGTGTGGTGGTCGTGGTTGGTTGTTGTTGGTGGTGGTGGCGGTGGTGATGGTGATCATGGTGGTGGCTATGGTGGTGGTGGTGGTGGTGGTGGTTGCTATGGTGGTGGTAGTGGTGGCTATGGGGGTAGCTATGGTGGTGGCCATGGCTATGGTGGTGGTGGTGGTGGTGGTGTTTGCTGTGGTGGTGGTAGTGGTGGCGATGGCTATGGTGGTGGTGGTGGTGGCGATGGTGGTGGTAGTGGTCTCTATGGTGGTGGCTATGGCTATGGCTATGAAGGTGGTGGTGACGGTGGTGGCTATGGCTATGGCTATGGAGGCGGTGGTGATGGTGGTGGTTTATGGATTGTGACGGTGGTGGTTTATGGATTGTGATTTAACACAAGCTCATGCTGCACTCACCGATCGACGGGTACCATACCAGGTCCCGGATTCACATATTAATGGATTGAACACAAGCTCATGATGTACTCACCCATCGACGACATCGTCGCTTGAGTGCACGATGTTGGACAGCCCAAAGTCAGCGACCTGGGTGTGGAGGTTGCCCAAGGCATCCTTGAAAACCAGCACATTTTCAGGCTTGACATCGTTGTGAATGATGCGCTCGTGCTTGAGTAGCTGCAGACCGTTCAGCATCCCTCGCATTAACTTGATGAAGAGCCTTGGGCTCATGACGGGTTGGTTCTTCATGAAGGACTCCAAGCTGTGATGCACAAGGGGAGTGGAGGATACACTTTAGCGGTTTAGGATGCAGGAGCTTCTGGCTGAGTACCCCAGCAGTACTGGAACTCCCATATGGCACAGCATCACCAGCTCAAACTGCACAATGATGCCCATGCTGACCTCAACAAAAATACGACATCATCGTTTGCGTATGCCCTGTCCCACCTGCCAGCACATGGATGGACAATGGATGAATCACTGTTTTTCTTATCAGCTACTACCAGCAGCTTCTAGGCAGCTCCCAGAGCCAGCCACTGGGCTAAGCGTCAACAATTCAGCAGCACAAGAAAGCTGATTATGTCAGCTTCAAGGTGCACTAGGTTGCTTTAGGTTTGGCTGATTAGACAGCCAGGGGAGCTGCCTAGAAGCTGCTGCTCGTAGCCAAAAAGAAAAACAGTGGGATAAATCCAGTAACATATGCGATATCCAACTATGGATCCCATTACAGACACTGCACAATATGACGATGGTACCGATCACATCCCCATTGTACATGTATACAGTAAGACAGCTATATATTTATATCTGTATGCAGAAATGCAGGACCAGGAAATGCGGGGCCATGAAATGCTGGACCATGAAATGGGGGACCATGCAATGCGGGACCATTAAATGCGGGACCATAAAATGCGGGACCATGAAATCCTTTTTTCAAAAACAGGTACAATATCACCCACCTTGATACGGCCAGGTCCTGCACAATGCAGATATGGAACACAAGGTTTCCGTAGCCATCAGTTGCAGTGTCAACATAATAACCCAAGGCACCAGCGACATGGGGTTGGCCATAAAAGTACAGCATGATGGCCAGCTGCAAGCATCAGACATACGAAGAGCGTGTAATGACATGTGGTCCACTGGTGTGGTGGTGTGAGTGTGAATGTAGTGTGAGTGTGGTGTGTGGTGTGAGTGTGAGTGGTGTATCTGTGTGTTGTGTGAGTGTGTTGTGTGAGTGTGGTGTGGACATTGACATGATAAGGGGCGGGGCACAGCAAACTCGGGTAGTGAGAATGTGTGTGAGTGTGGTGTGTGAGTGGTGTGATTGTGAGTGGTGTGTGAGTGTGAGGTGTGTGAGTATGGTGTGAGTGTGAGTGTGGTGTGTGATTGGTGCGATTGTGAGTGGTGTGTGAGTGTGAGGTGTGTGAGTGTGGTGTGTGAGTGGTGTGATTGTGAGTGGTGTGTGAGTGTGAGGTGCGTGAGTGTGGTGTGAGTGTGAGTGTGGTGTGTGATTGGTGTGATTGTGATTGGTGTATGAGTGTGAGGTGTGTGGGTGTGGTGTGAGTGTGGGTGGTGTGAGTGTGGTGTGGACATTGACAGGATAAGGGGCGGGCACAGCAGACATGCGTGTGAGCATGTGTGTGAGTGCCTGAGAGAATAATCGAGACCGTCAAAATACACTTTACACAGATGCATGCCTGCTTGCAAATATGCATAATGACTCAAAGCAACAGACCAAGGCTCTCTAGCACTAGCACTAGCACTAGCACTAGCACTAGCACCATAATGACTCAAAGCAACAGACCAAGGCTCTCTAGCACTAGCACTAGCACTAGCACTAGCACTAGCACTAGCACTAGCACTAGCACTAGCACTAGCACTAGCACTAGCACTAGCACTAGTACTAGTACTAGCACTAGCACTAGCACTAGCACTAGCACCATAATGACTCAAAGCAACAGCCCAAGGCTCTCTAGCACTAGCACTAGCACTAGCACCATAATGACTCAAAGCAACAGACCAAGGCTCTCTAGCACTAGCTCTAGCACTAGCACCATAATGACTCAAAGCAACAGACCAAGGCTCTCTAGCACTAGCACTAGCACTAGCACTAGCACTAGCACCATAATGATTAAAAGCAACAGACCAAGGCTCGGTCCCCTTTACCTCTGAGATGATCTTTTGTATCTCCACTTCTGCACTGTCGATGTGGAAGGGCGTCAAATACTTGACAGCTACCTGTAGTGTCAGGTGTGTATGGGTGTGGGTAAGCATGAGTCTGTAGTGTCAGGTGTGTATGGGTGTGGGTAAGCATGAGTCTGTAGTGTCAGGTGTGTATGGGTGTGGGTAAGCATGAGTCTGTAGTGTCAGGTGTGTATGGGTGTGGGTAAGCATGAGTCTGTAGTGTCAGGTGTGTATGGGTGTGGGTAAGCATGAGTCTGTAGTGTCAGATGTGTATGGGTGTGGGTAAGCATGAGTCTGTAGTGTCAGGTGTGTATGGGTGTGGGTAAGCATGAGTCTGTAGTGTTAGGTGTGTATGGGTGTGGGTAAGCATGAGTCTGTAGTGTCAGGTGTGTATGGGTGTGGGTAAGCATGAGTCTGTAGTGTCAGGTGTGTATGGGTGTGGGTCAGCATGAGTCTGTAGTGTCAGATGCGTATGGGTGTGGGTAAGCATGAGTCTGTGGGTTAGCATACATTCATTAAGACAATGGTACATGCGCTAGGTTGACTGTGAGTTGATGCAACAGGAGTCAGTCCCATCCTAGGCTAAACAGCCTGAAAAAGCCAGAAGCAGCCTAAATTACCTGAAACAACCTGAATAGCCTAAATATAGCCTAAAATGGCCTGCTATACCATGAAAGAGCATTATATATATTATATTATATATATAATATATTATATATATATTATATATTTTTTTTTCTTTCTTTTCTTTCGTTCTGTCACATTTATGTTGACTGTGAGTTGATGCAAGAGAGGAGTCGGTTGAGGTACATGAGGTTGATGCAAGAGTAGTCGGTTGAGGTACAGGAGGTTTAGCATGGCTCTCTTACAGAGTGACAGACATTTGGATGCAAATTATAAGTTCCAATCTATAAACAAATCATCGAATTGAATTGAATTAAATTGCATATGTGCTGAGCGCTTATATCCGTGAAGGGGCAGTAAACAAGGAACGACCACATTGCTCTAACATGCTATGCCACCAAAAGCGCCGTGTGGTAGTGTGGGGTGGTTGATGAGGTGTGTGCGGGTGAGTGTGTGGGTGGTTGGGTTGGGTTGGGGGGTGGGGTTGGGGGGCGTGTGTGGGTGGGTGGGCAGGATGAAGGTAGCATGTACTTACGATCTTCCCGGTACCGGGGTCCCGGCCCTTGTAAACGATACTGAATGAGCCGCTGCCGATTTGAACTGGCTGGGGAATTCCACGACTGTGCCTTTCGTAAAATCTTTCCACTCCCATCATGGGAGCAATCCTCTTCATATCCTCCATAGAACTCGGAGGCATCAGTCGGGAGACGCCGTCCTTCACTTTCATCTCCACGAACGTCTTCAGGCGACATATGTCTGAGTACTGCGAAAATAAATTGGGTGGGGACTTTTACAGCGGGAGTGCACGGGTGTAGGCAGAGGATGTTCGTTCGTGTGTACAGTTTTCGATGCCCCCCTTAGATAGTGCAATGGACAAGATCAAAAGGGGGCGAAAGCACCCAAAGCAAAAGCCAACCATAGGCATGATTTTGCATGGCAGTTTTTCGGGCACTGCTCGCGAGCATGAAAGGGCAAGAAAGGGATCATGGCGTGGGGTGATTGCCGGTGGTGGTTTCTGGTGTCTGATCTGCCACCACCGGCAAATGCCCTCACCGTTGCCATGCAAACCCAAGCTAGTATTTACCTGACTAATTGGGACCATGATTGGCATGCATACGCATATAACCTACAGCCTAACATAGAAATGAGGTCATTCCCTCGACACCTCATTCACTACTCTGGCCAAAATGGCATTTCATACTTGCTTGCATGTAATGAATTGCTGGGTTTTCCATCCCCATAGTTATATCTCAACTTAGCACTTCCACACACACATCTACAAGATCAGCAAGGTGAAAGATCATATCGTCTGAACCAGGTCACAGGCCTAATGTATACTACTTTGTCACTACCGTAGTTGAGGAGTTGCGTGATACCATTTCCAGAAATGAACAATGGTCACTTTGGGGTAAGGTGGGGTGGGGGTGGGGTGTGTGTGTGGGGGGGGGATTTTCTACTCATGGGTGGGTCTCCCTGCACTAGTCCTACACTGGATGATTATATGTGATGTGGCGGAGTCTTCCCTAAGCACAGAAAGGAGGAGTAGGCACGCAAGACCAGGACCAGGAGGTGCCGAGCAGAGAGTCTCTGCTGCCAACCCACGACCAATCACACCGGAACCACCAGCCAAAGAGTCGCAGTCACATGCTACTATTTACTTGTTTGGCAGCCCACTCACCGAATAAGTGGGCTGTAGGGGTCCTCTGCAGTCCAAGATGTCCCTGATGGGGCTGAAATAGTCCTGAGAAATTGGTAGAAAGGGCAGTTGAGTGGTCAAGTGGTGGGCTTCAGACTGGTGCAAGGTGACAGTTTCTGTGTCGAGAAATCAGGTTGATTGTTGATGAATAAGCGGGATATGCAACTACATACGTTAGGTATGAACTATGCAAATCCTCAGAAAAAGACAGGCAATGTTGCAGCGAACCGCGGTAGAGTTTCAAGACAGCCAGCGTTTCGAAAGAGCCACGGTACCGTTTCACTTCTGGAGCAAGCTTGAACTACATGTGCTCAGGCTAGCCTCAGTATCTCGGAAATGTTCACAGCTCATATCTGTTCAGCTTCTTTAGTAGAGCAATTTATCATCTCTCGCGGCAGGCACAGCGAAATTAGCATCGTCTTTGTTCTCACCTCAGCCAGCATGCTTGGTTGGTTGGAGCATCCCGTGAAAATGCCAAAGAAGTCTGCATTCTTAATCGCAGGTTTCTCTGGCAAGGTCCTTTTGGCCAGCGCATCTGCCACGGTTCCGGGCAAGGTGTTTGTTACAATGGGAAGGCGGGTTCTTGTGCTTCCCTTCAGAAATGCTCGGAATGGACGGCGAGCAATCATCTGTCAGCTGTCAAAATCGAATATCTAAGAAGGTTTCAAGGGCGAATGCTGCTGATGTTCCTGCTGCTGCTGATGATGACAATGACTTCTTAGAGCGCAAGGATAGAAACAATTAATTGCTAAGGTGCTTGGAGGGCGGGACGGAAAAACAAGCTGCCTAAGCACTTATGTGAGTGATTGGAATTCTCGAAACAAATCGGGCCTGCATGTCTTATACCCCAAGTCGAAGGACAGATAGCAATGACAATTTTATTTCAGATTTGATCGTCCCTAGGACGTCTAGAGGGGGCGATTTTTCATGCAAACTTGCTTCTTGGCTGTCGGAGGAAATACCTTCGTGAAGGATGAGGAGGACGAAGTGATCAGGACTGTAAGGAGTGGAGTGAGGTAATTTCCGTGGATGCTTGCCCCTCATCCCTCGACTTGGATGGATCCAACTCAATGGAAATGCAGCTTGCCTCATCAAGTCAGGTCAATATCTTGAATTCCTCAGACGCTTCTCTCAAGAAAGGAACGATTGTGTTTATTCCAGATGGTCGATTACGGTCTTGACGACAGATGCCCCTGTCGTCCCCCAGTTCATATGTACGAATGGGCGCATAGAAACTATATTTTGCGGGCTAAACTGTATGCGGAATAAATTAGTCAGTAACTAAGTGGGACGCATCGAACGATCCCGATATCCGGGTTACCCCCTTCCCCCTCCCCCCCTTATGTTCCCGCAGGAAATAAGAATACTCGCCTGAAGGCCGGGATATCGTGGGGGCTTTTGGTACATGACTCTAGGTGGCTTCATACGGTGAAGTCCAGATGGTGCCGGAAATTCGAAAAATTCAGTCCCTGCGAGCTTGTCGTATCATGGTGGGATTCAGGTGTTTCCACATGGTTGATATACTATACCCATGTTGCATGTACATGACACATTTATTTAATTATCAACTGTTCCTTGGGGTTGGGGTTCCATGCAAGGTGCCAAGTGCTCATGTAGGGTGCTGGAGACTAGGGGTACAGGGACTACTACAGGCATCCAAGTGAGCATCTGTGCCCACGGCACACACCAACACCAGAGCTGCACACCGTGGGGGTGCATTGTTTACCAGAGGGCAATTGGGGCATACCCCAAACACCCAAATTACTTCACTAGTACAATGGACAAATTTCACCAGCTGGTTTACATCTGCCTTGTCAATGCTTCTTAAAATATGATGGGCCATGCATAAAACAGATCATCACATGTGCGCTCGTACTGAAATAGTACCCATGTGGTTTAAGAATTTCACTGGCCTGATTTGTTTTTTTAGAATAATCCAAATACTTTTGAACAAGCCTACTCCAATGATCCCTGTGGGATGGGAGGTAGGAACTATTTGAAATTATACATATCTTGTACATGGTGATAAGGAAGTTGATAAGCCCCTATCCCAAATCATGGAATTGAAGGGCTACCCAACTTGTAGCACATAGTAATAACAAGCAACGTGTTAGTTTACAAATGACTAGTGCATTATTGTTCAAATGAAATAAGCCATGTCCATATAGTTTGTTGATCCACGTTTTATAAATCATCCTAGGTAGATCTGGCCAATCCCTTGCATAATTGGCTACTTTACTCGAGACCTACCTACAATGATTAAAACAACATATATAAACAAATTATCTGGATACAGTAGCTTGATCCCATATGAACAATCGACCAATCCGAGATATCTGAGATATCCACCAATCGGTGTCATTCCGTCAGTACCACATCTTTATCTTACATCCGGGATACGCATATCCATGATACCCATGTGTAAGCTCAATGGCTAAGATAGTGTATTCATTTCTGGAATACAATAGTTGATCGTAGAGATGATCATCATGATGTGGTAAATTTATAATATTATTATGGTAATAAAATCACCTCATTCATCAGAGGAAGGAAACATCTGTTTACATTTATGAATAATATGACAAGAAACGTGAAGCTAAACAATATGCGTAGCAAGAACTTCCGACCCCCGTTGCTTACCATGCATGTGCTGGAGTTCAGTTCACCAGTGCTTGTTTTTTAAACTGCATTTCCTGTTTTTTAATATTTGGCAAGTCCCTTTAGCCTATTTGGCTACCCCTGGACTTAAAAATACATACCAGTATACACGTATGCATATGGAGTAAGGCAGTCATGCATCACATGTTAAGATATATTGCAGCACTGGCATGAAGTGTAGTGCGAACTTTTTGAGTTTGTTGCTTGCTTGCTTATTATAATGTGTAGATTACTTTTTTATTACAATTGTTGGATTTTTAGTGCAGCATTACAATGCCAGTCCATCATCCGGGCTACGCTCTAGTACAGCGAGGGGATGCCCTAACAGATCCGTACTGCAGGTTATCCAGAACTACACCTGAGGGCACGCCACACAGTATCTCGGTATCCTCGGTGCCGTTGGTTTGTGTAGGGAGACCCACCTCCTGGGATGAAATATCTTTCACAACGTAAAAAAGACTCCCGTGGCTTGAGTTATCCCATAACATAAATGTTATTAGTTAGGTTTGTGTTACGGTAGTAGGCCAGTTTGCCTGTGTAATGGTGTATCATTGTAGCTAGCTAGCTATATATCTAGTTACGTAGTACAACTTCCACTTCATATGTATACAACCTCGTGGGATCATTGTATGATCACCATGGACGATTTGTTACATAATTGAACATATACTATCTAGATGGTATCTAGCTACCACAGACACTGGTGCATGTACGGACAAAGATATTGCTTTACTACTATCTACCGGTAAGCAATATCAAGTACAGATAGTTTAATTGGCTCCCTGTTTTCCGTGGGTATCTCACGGGGGGACTTGGCACTGGAAGACGGTGAGCAGCCCAGAGTTGGCTGGAAAAATATGTAACAATCAACTCCAATCCTGGTCAAGACTTACATGGGGAGGGAGCACACATTGCTATCCTCTATAAATATCTACGGATAGGGCTTACCTTAACCATGTTTCCCTTGACTTGAAACGGTGAGCATACTGATGCAGTATATTTGTTCCACATCCCGAGGAAGCCTAGTAGGCTACATACGTTGATGCGTACTTACCACTAAGGAATACTGTGACAGGCTAGGGTCAGTCTTGTATGTTGTTACAGTCCAAGGGTAGGCCAAATAGGCTAATAAAAGTAGTGAACTGATCCCCAAACAATCGTTTTACGGGAACCCTGAGTTCGTGCTACAGTTATAATTTAATTTGATGGTTCCTTGATCTTCATTCCTCATCTACGAATACAATAGTGAGGATGAGCAGTCCCTTAAGCCGGACTGTTGCATGCATATAGATCATACATGCAACAGTAGCAAAACAGTGCTCTAATGCAGTTTCCGACTGTCTCATGGACCCTCCAAGTTTCAGGGCCCAGCCCTCTGCTGGTGGCCTATGGCCTTCTATTAATGCGGAACTGGACAAGTATTTAAACTGTCCAATCCGCTTAATGTGCTCCCTGGTTTCTGTGGGTATCACATGGGGGGACTTGGAGTTGGAAGTAATATAGCAATTCAGCTGATGTTTTGGAATCGACAGTCGTAGGTGATCCTCCGTACCTCGACTTTTTCAGGCAAAATTTCGACAATTCTCCCATGATGATCCGAATTCTCGATTTTTTAGCCAAATCAGAGGTGCGAACTACCAAGTACGACCTGTTTCGGAATATCAAAACCCGAATAATCTGCCGAATTGCTACCATGCTGTTACTAGTCCCACTGTCCCACTTAACGTTATGATAAATGGTCCGGACAAACTTGGCAGCTCCCATGTAGCCTACAGCTCCACACCTGTAACACATCACAGCAATTGGTTGGTCGGTTGGTAGGCTGGTTGGGTGTTAGGTTCATTTTTCTCAGCAGACCTCTAAAGAAAGGCCAATGGGAGGGGAACAGCTGTAGTGTGTGTGCCGTTCATAAGACAAAACTGACCACGCATAAAAAGATGAAATATTTCTGAACAGGGGTTTAGGGCGGGGGTGGGGGTGGGGGAGGCACATTTGTGCCCATGTTTTTACGGTCTCAGCTTACTGCTAGATCCGGTCATGGTCGCCATCCAGCGATAAACGGAACAATGTTGTAGTGAACGTGAATAAATGATAAACGGAACAATGTCGTAGAGAAACATGAATACATGATACTGCTATATGATGAGCTGTTTGTGTGTTGTCCACATTTGTTGCACATAGGCATGCAGGCAGAGCTGAAGCTAGGCCCACAAGCTTAATCGACTCACTCGTCTGGTAGCTGTCAGAACTTACATTAGAGTCAGGCCAAGGCAACCCATCAAAGTGTAGCCATCAATCAGGCTCTGGTTACTTCTGTTGATGGGGACAGTCTTTTTGCTAACACTAGGGGCAACCACCAACCCCGCATGTACCCAAGTCCATTATGTGTGTGTGTGTGTGTGTGGAGGGGGGGACTTACATTAGAGTCAGGCCAAGGCAACCCATCAAAGTGTAGCCATCAATCAGGTTCTGGTTACTTCTGTTGATGGGGGCAGTCTTTTTGCTAACACTAGGGGCAACCACCAACCCCGCATGTACCCAAGTTCATTATGTGTGTGTGTGTGTGTGTGTGTGTGTGTGTGGTGGTAGTGGTGGTGGGGGTGGGGGTGGGGGGGGGGAGTATGTTGGCTTGTGTGTGTATGCGTGTGTGTATGTGTGTGTATGTGGGTGTGTGTATATGTGTGTGTATGTGTGTGTGGGTGTGTGTGTATGTGTGTGTGTGGAGGGGGGGACTTACATTAGAGTCAGGCCAAGGCAACCCATCAAAGTGTAGCCGAAGTAGAAGCATGTCTGGAAGAATCCACTCATCTTGGTCTTGAATATGAAGTAGTGTACCTGGGAGGAATGACAATGCTCAGGTTCAGTTTCCAACAAGTTCCAGTTGACAATACAGTTTCCAGTTGACAATACAGTTTCCAGCACAGGTTTGTACCTGGGAGGAATGACAATGCTCAGGTTCAATTTCCAACAGTTGTAGACCACCAGGAGCGGCTGGGTTACCCAGCATAGCATAGCATAGCTTGTCTTTTTCTGATAGCATAGCATAGCTTGTCTTTTTATGATAGCATAGCAATAACTTCTAAGCAGCTCCCTGAGCCAACCACTAGGTTACGCCTCAAGGTTGTCAGAGTTCTGGAAAGATGATTCTGTCAGCTTCCAGATGCACTAAATTGCTGTAGGTTTGCCTGGGTAGTAAGCCAGGGGAGCTGTCTAGAAGCTGCTGCTCCTAGCTAACAAGGAAACAAAAGTTACCAATAAAAGTTACCAAGCATATGCTCTTGCCTGGGTAGTCCGAGCTCAGACGCAGTAGCGATCAAAGCAAGCCCAAACACAGTACCGATGAGGCACAGAGCTGCAAAGAAGCTGCTACGCATGGCCTAAACAGGAAACAGTGTCCTGCACTCACCAGTTCCTCCCAAACACAGTACCGATGAGGCACAGAGCTGCAAAGAAGCTGCTACGCATGGCCTAACAGGAAACAGTGTCCTGCACTCACCAGTTCCTCCCAAACACAGTACCGATGAGGCACAGAGCTGCAAAGAAGCTGCTACGCATGGCCTGAACAGGGAACAGTGACCTGCACTCACCAGTTCCTCCCAAACACAGTACCGATGAGGCACAGAGCTGCAAAGAAGCTGCTACGCATGGCCTAAACAGGAAACAGTGTCCTGCACTCACCAGTTCCTCCCAAACACAGTACCGATGAGGCACAGAGCTGCAAAGAAGCTGCTACGCATGGCCTAAACAGGAAACAGTGTCCTGCACTCACCAGTTCCTCACAAACACAGTACTGATGAGGCACAGAGCTGCAAAGAAGCTGCTACGCATGGCCTAAACAGGAAACAGTGTCCTACACTCACCAGTTCCTCCCAAACACAGTTCCGATGAGGCACAGAGGGAAGGATATGAATCCCCACAAACATATGACGAGCATGATGTAGCCAAAGGGCACCGCTGCCAGAGAGTGGTAACACAAGGCGATGGTGTTGAGCAGCAAGGCAATGCCGAAGCACACACCAGGGAAGAGGCATGCAGTGGCCAACATTGTGCGGATCCAGTTGCGCCCATCATTGCGCGCGTAGAAGCCACCTGTGGTGTGTAAGTGTGGTGTGGTGTGAGAGTGTGGTGCGTATGTGGTGCACACACCAGGGAAGAGGCATGCAGTGGCCAACATTGTGCGGATCCAGTTGCGCCCATCGTTGCGCGCGTAGAAGCCACCTGTGGATGTGTTGGGGGTGTGGTGTGGTGTGTGGAGGTGCGGTGTATGAGTGGAGGTGTGTGTGTGTGTGTGTGGTGGTGGTGGTGGGGGGGAGGTATGAGTCATGTAAGCAGTTTTGGGGGTAAAAGCCAACTGTGGTTGTGTTAGTGATGTATGTGTGTGTGTCTGTGATTAATGTGAGTATGGTGTGTGAGTGAGTGAGAGTGAGTGTGGTGTGAGTGTGGTGTGTGATTGGTGAGTGTGGTGTAGTGTGGTGTGGTGTGGTGAGTAATACTGTCGGTGTGTGTGATGTATGTATATGGTGCTTGAGTTATGTGAGTGCGTAAAACACGAAAAAGCCTGGACATAGCCCCCTACAAGTGATGCAAGTGCGTAAAACACGGCAAAGCCTACGCATAGTCCCATACAAATGATGCAAGTGAGTAAAACACGATATAGGCAGTCTGTTAATACGTGAATTCAGGACATAATTGTACTCCATAAGCAGTACCAGGGCTGGGTATTTGTTCCCCTAGCTGCGTTCTGTATTATGCATCTGATTCGCAGCCCCCTACAAATGAGTTAAGTGCGCGGCACCCACCCTTCCCAAACATAAACACAAAGAATGGCAAAATTTCTCTATATTATAATTATTTTACCGGTATTCTCAATCACACATTCACACAATTTGTTTTCCTCTCTACCGGTATTCTCTATCACACAATCACACAATTTCCTCGCTACCGGTATTCCTAATCACCCAATCACACAATTTGTTTTCCTCTCTACCGGTACTCCCAATCACCCAATCACACAGTTCCTCTCAACTGGTTTTTTCAAAACAAACAAAAAAGCAAACCAACTTGCACATCGCACCTGACACGTAGCCCCCTACAAATGAGGTGAGTGCATAACACACAATGAAGGCCCACCTGACACGTAGCCCCCTACAAATGAGGTGAGTGCATAACACACGATGAAGGCGGTCAGAATGGTCCCCCTCTCTTCAAAGAAGCTTCCAGCAATGGTGAAGAAAATAACAAACAGACATAGCAGCGCTAGCTGGATGCCGGTGCCCACACAGGCAGCAAGGAGGGTAAGTTGCTGTGGCGGTCGGAAGACGTCCCCATACACCAGCTTCCACCCAGATTCCTCACTCAAGTCCCTCTCAAGGCTCTCCAGATCGTCCTCTGTCTTTGCGTAGCGCGCGTAGTCTTTTCGCAAGGTGCGCATTAGGATGATCGCAACCAGGCCAGTGAGGAAGATGACCATGATGAAGGAGTTGAAGATGGAGAACCAATGGATCTGCAAGGTGGGGTTCAGGGTTAAGGGTTTTAGGGCTCATGGTTCAGATTCGTGATGGAGGGTGGCACAAGTCCTTCTTGTTTAGGTGTTCAACACGCCAGTGAGGAAGATGACCATGATGAAGGAGTTGAAGATGGAGAACCAATGGATCTGCAAGGTGGGGTTCAGGGTTTAGGGTTTAGGGCTCATGGTTCAGATTCGTGATGGAGGGTGGCAAAAGTCGTTTAGGTGCTCAACAGGCCAGTGAGGAAGATGACCATGATGAAGGAGTTGAAGATGGACCACCGGATCTTCAAGGTGGGTGTTAGGGTTTAGGGTTTGGGGCGCATGGGTTCAGATTCGTGATGGAGGGTGGTACAAGTCCTTCTTGTTTAGGTATTAAACCAGGCCAGTGAGAAAGATGACCATGATAAAAGAGTTGAGGATGGAAAACCAATGATATGGAAGGTGCATGGGTTCAGATTTTTGATTGAGGGCGGCACAAGTCGATGTTATAAACTTGTTCAGATGGGCGAGTCCCCTCCAGACTAGCTGCATCGAACGAGTAAAACAAGGATTCAAAATATCCTTAAGGACAGGGAAAGAGAGCTACTCATAGCCCCAAAAAGAAACAGTGAAGCAAGTACGATATCGTACGTACTACCACTCTTTCTTTATATCCACCCACTTGAGTACTACCCTCCGTACCTGCCCATATGGACTGGCGTGGATAAGGGAGACATCTAATGCTACACTCCACCACTAGCACCACCACTAACATACCACCACTAGCATCACCACATACACACCACCGCTAGAACCACCAAAAACACACCACCACTAACACCAGGCTAAGGAGTCAAATGAAGTCAACTTGCTTCACTTTTTCTTTTGGGGGCTATGCGCTAGCTTCTTCAAGGCAGCTCCTTTTCCTTGCAGGATGCAAATGCAAATGCATAGGCCTATGCAAAGATGCAATCTAAGAGGTGCTCGAGTGAAAGTAGACCAGGGTACTACTAAGCGCGCGCGGCAGCGCGGTGCCGCGCTGCCTTTTTGAGCCCATCAGCGCGTTTCGCATAGTTTTTCAACCCCCTGAGGGCACAGCTCGCAGTTTTTGCGCTTTTTGCACTAAAAAGCGTCGACCAGTTTGACGTTTGTGCACTTTAAGCGCTGACCAATTTGGCAAGAAGTAGTACCCTGGACTAGACTGGTAATGTTCCTACCCACTACACCAAACATTTAGATAGCAGGTTGCAAGCAAGACAAGGTAGTGCAACAAGCAGAATGAACAAAGCAGGTATGCGCCCAAGGTGCTTGTAGCAGTGAGGCCTGGTTGTGCTGTCTGCGAACATAGCGTACCGGCTCAACAGCAGACAACAGCTTTATAGATAGGCTCACCCTATCCGGTTGGACCCCCCCCCCCTCCCCCCCCCCCTCATGAGTACACTGGACCCACGCCAGTGTACTGCTTTATAAGTACGCCATCTTTACCATCGTAACCACACCCTCATGAGTGCACTGGACCCACGCTTGGACCTACCTTGTGCTCAATGAGAAGAATGAACAAAGCAGGTATGCGCCCAAGGTGCTCGTAGCAGTGAGGCCTGGTTGTGCTGTCTGCATTCGTAGGGTACTGGCTCACCAGCAGACAACAGCCTTATTAATAGACCCACCACACCGACATTATTGTTTTGTGCGCAACCGGTCGCACATTGTGTCTTGCGGTCGCACCCCCGTGCGACCCTCAGGTGTGTGAAATTAGGGCGAAATGGGCCCTTGGTCACCGCGAGTGCAACCCTCAGGTGAGTGATTTGTGCCCTGGGTCACACCTTGGTCGCCCCTGACCCGGTTGGACCCCCCCCCCCCCCCCCACCCACCCCCCCCACCCCCCCCCACCCCCCCCACCCCCCCCACCCCCTCTCACGAGTGCACTGGACCCACGCTAGGACCTACCTTATGCTCAAAGAAATTGTAATCTAAGTAGCGATCAAAGCGCCTTGCGAAAGGAATGGTGGACGGTACCCAGTTCACTGAGTATGTGAACTGTAGTTGAGCCCCATCTACCACGGCTACTGGGTTGTCTGAGGTCAAGTTGACTTGGATGATCTGCATAGGGGTGGGGTGGGTAGTGTTGGGTTGGTTGTCTGAGGTCAAGTTGACTTGGATGATCTGCATAGGGTTGGGGTGGGTAGGGTTGGGGTGGGTAGGGGTGGGGTGGGGTGGGTAGTATTGGGTTGGGTTGGTTGTCTGAGGTCAAGTTGACTTGGATGATCTGCATAGGGTTGGGGTGGGTAGGGCAGGGGTGGGTTGGGTTGGGTAGTGTTGGGTTGGGTTGGGTAGTGTTGGTTGGTTATCTGAGATCAAGTAAACTTGGATGATCTCCATAGGGGTGAGGATGGGATGATATATCAGGATGCTCTGAGGGATCAGGGTGATCTGGGTAAGGATACACTGATTGGCATAATCTTAGGGATCTGGGTGATCTGGGTGATCTGGGTAAGGTAACACTGATTGGGATGATCTGAGGGATCTGGGTGATCTAGATGATCTGGGTGATCTGGGTGATCTTGGTAAGGACACACTGATTGGGATGATCTGAGGGATCTGGGTGATCTGGGTAAGGATACACTGATTGGGATGATCTGAGGGATCTGGGTGATCTGGGTAAGTATACACTGATTGGGATTATTTAAGACATCTGGCAAGGATAGCTTGACTGGGATGATGTGGTTGCAATTCTGGAAGATCGCTGTATTTTGTGCGAAACGCTGCAAATGAGCGACTTGGTGCTACCCCAGTGCGACGCGCTGCCCCTACCATATGTTATACGATACATTGATATATCGTACGATATTGTACGATTGATCATATAATATCGTCGCTATATCATTGACCTATCTATCTATCTATCTATCTATTTATCTATCTATATACCAATGTATCATTGGTATATTGTACAATTTATCATACGATATATCTATACAATATCATACTTGACAACCATATATATTCCTATGCCATCATGTCATGCCAGCATGAGAGATATGATGATGATGATGATGATGATGATGATGATGATGATGATGATGATGATGATGATGATGATGATGACGATGATGACGATGATGACGATGATGATGATGATGATGATGATGATGATGATGATGATGATGACATTTTCCCTGGTGCCCTCCTGGGTTCCAAATGCGCACGGGCCTGACAGACTCAAGGGGGACTTAAAAACACCACGAAACATGTAGGCTTTGGGCCAGGGGTCAGACAGTCAGTCCGCAGCACCTGAGCAATGTGCCATTGATTCACATGTCATGGTTCCTACGTCACACACACCGTTTTTCCTATGTCACACTCACGTTATCTTTCTAGGGGTCTGACAGTCAGTCCGCAGCACCTGAGCACCCTGTTATTGATGCACAAGTCATGGTTCCTACGTCACAGATACTGTTTATTTTTGGGCTACGCTTAGCAGCTTCCGTCCAGTTCAATTAGCCAGCCACTGGGTCAAGCCCCAAGCTTACAGCTGCATTGGAATGACTGCCATGTCAGCGTCCAGACGCAGTAGCTAGCTGGCTTAAAGCTCACACTCAAGTACAAGGGAAAGAAGCTGCCATGAAGCTGCCACACATATCCACTCTTTTAAAGAGTGTGCCATCTGCGGTGACCCCAGGTAACTTATTTTTTACCTTTACTAAGAGCTACCAGATTTATATGGTGTATTCAAAGAGAAGCTGCACAGAAGCTGCCACACATAGCCCCCAAAAGACGAAGTGGCCACACAGCCTGCTGCTACACGCAGCCCAATAAGAGACAGTGGCCACACAGCCTGCTGCTACACGCAGCCAAATAACAGACAGTGGCCACACAGCCTGCTGCTACACGCAGCCCAATAACAGACAGGGGCCACACAGCCTGCTGCTACACGCAGCCAAATAACAGACAGGGGCCACACAGCCTGCTGCTACACGCAGCCCAATAACAGACAGGGGCCACACAGCCTGCTGCTACACGCAGCCCAATAACAGACAGGGGCCACAAGCCTGCTGCTACACGCAGCCCAATAACAGACAGTGGCCACACAGCCTGTTGTGGTCCTACCTTGTCTCCGTTGTAGGAGAGATCGAAGGTCTTGTGTGTGTAGATGTACGCGACGTCTCCAACACTGTCGTGGCGCATCTCACCCACAAAGCCCCACACAGGCAAGTATTCCAGAAAGAGCTCGTACCAATAGGCATGCTTGATGGCATGCTCAAACTGCGAAGCCTTGGACGCATCTAGTGTTTGGGAACAGATGAGCCGCTTCAAGGCTGACGCTGCAAGTGGGAAGCAAAATTGAAAATTGTTACACATTGCCATCAGTGTGTTTCTTTTCAGCTAAAAAAGAAAGAAGAAACTAAAAGCAGCAGCTTCAAGGCACTTTCGCAGCTGCTCCGGCTAGCTATTCATCCAAAGCTAATGCAACCTATTGTGTCTGGAAGCTGACATAACCCGCTGTCCAGAACCGCCAGAACCGTCAAAATTGAAAATTGTTAGTCGAGTGAGTTCGGGTCCTCTTAATTGAGTGAATTCGGGTCCTTTCAGCGATATACATTGGTCTAGTGGTAGACCAAATCACTTTGAGGATGAAGAATCTGGGGTTCGATTCCCCCTACGGTCACTCTTGGCGTTGCAGGTTGTTGTCAACCGCGATGGTAGCTTGTCCAGTTGAGGTAGAAGACCGCTCCCTACCCACGTACGACGGGTTCCCTTAACACCACGCCCCACCAGGCGTTATCATTACCTTTTTTGAATTCGGGTCCTTCTAGTTGAGTGAATTCGGGTCCTGTTAGTTGAGTGAATTCGGGTCCTGTTAGCTGAGAGAATTCGGAACGATCGGCTTCCATAACCTCCACGCCAAGAAAAATGGAAACTGAAAATTGTTACGCCTTGCCACGGGGTGTGAGGTTGAAGGTACCTTCCCGTTCGCTTGCACTGGGGAGTTGTTACTGTGGGTTTTGCTTTTGCAGACCCCTACTTCTTTTTGCCAGAGCTCGGACTTCAGCGCAACAGCACGGAGGAGATGGGAATAGTGCTTTGGGTTTAAAGGACTTAGAACAACTGGAGTATACTATGCAGTAACACATGTGGGAACAGATTTGGGGGGTCAGAGGATTTTCAACCGCCTGTAGCACAATGCAGTAACTCCTGTGGGAACATGGATATGGCTGGCATGGATGGGTGTGGGTGGGTGGGTGATTGTGGGTGTGAGTTTGTGTGTGTGTGTGTGTGTGTGTGTGTGTGTGTGTGTGTGTGTGTGTGTGTATGTGTGTGTGTGTGGGTGTGTGAGGGTGTGGGTGTGGGTGGGTGGGTGGGTGGGTGGGTGGGGGGGTGGGGTGGGGGGGGGAGTGAGCTGACAGAAACGTCAAGCCTACTCACACACCTTTGCTTCCACGCCAGCTGGAATCTGGAGCTGATCGCTAGTCTAGAGCCTTAAATTAGGCCTATGGGAATGCGCAATACATATCCCCTCGCGACTGGCTGCTCGCTCCAGGGAGTTCGGCAGTTCGCAGATATTGGCAAAATTGCCTGCATGGGCAGAAGCAAGAGGGACGAAGAACGAAGATAGGAGAGTGGGAACATTCAGAATAAGCATTCATTTTGATGTTATCAGGTAGCATTCTTGGCAAGGATATACGTGATGGCGGGAGGAACCATGGAGCTGGAGCTGGCTGGCGTTCGATCCTGAAAATGGTCGGGACCCTCCCCTCACTGCGCAGTTACGTAAAGTTTTCCTCCTGGCTACTACAAGGCTGGGTGGGTAGCTCTTCCCTTCCAATTCTGAATCGTGCTATTTATCCATTGGGGGTGTATGTATGCAGAGATAGGGTGCAGTGCACTTTGATCAGAATAGTTACATTGCGATTGCCCCCCACCCCACCACGTAAACCCTGACACCCTATAATTGTTCGTTTTTATATTTGGACTTGGAACTAACTGCAGAACGTTGTGGAATGCTTGACGGTGTGCACTCATCGCTTATTTTCTAGTTAGCACTAGTCTTACAGTCGGCCTCAATGCACAGCGCGATGATAGAGATAGAGAGTGTAAGGAACTGTGCACGACAAGAGGCAGACAAGCAAGAAAGCAAAGCAGAGAAAGTTGATGCTCTCAGAGCACCCGAGTCTGGTTACAAGAGGATATTTTGAAACACGACCTACAACTTATTCAGTCAACTTGTACAGCTGAATCGTACATATCATCTAGTGTAAGGCTAAAGTGCCATCTAGTGCCAGGCTAAAAACAAACAAGTGTCAGGCTAAATGCGAAAGAATATATCACTGGGCTCATCCCCAAGATTTCAACAGTGCTGGAAAGACAATTCTGCCAGCTTCCAGCTGCACCACATTGCTATAGGTTTGGCTGGGTAGTCAGGGGATCTGTCTGTAAGCTGCTGCTGGAAGGTGAAAAGAAAAGCTATGTACCAGAAGTAATCCAACAACGTTTATCCACGTGGGAAAACAAATCAGCTCACTTGTGTATCACAGATGTAGGCTTTGTGAAGTTGATTGACATGTGCCAAATCAGCTCACTTGTGTGTAACAGATGTAGGCTTTGTGAAGTTGATTGACATGTGCCAAATCAATTCTCAAGTGCACATTCATAACGGGGAAGAATGATCAATGGTCTTTAGTGCACATACAATAAATAATAAACAATGTTCTGCAGTGCACATACAGAGAATACAAATCAGCACTTCTAGGGACAGTTCCAGGGAAGAATGGCAAATAGTATATAAAAACCTTAGTGCTCGCAAATAATGCGCAACAATAGCATGAAGGCGTTGAATCCCCCAGTATACAAAGGATGTCTAAGATAATAGCCAGCCAAATTGTGCGCAGCAAGAGAGATTATACTTGCTGCCTTGCTCTAGCTCGTGCTAAATGGCCATAATAAATAGATCAATAGTATGCTTAATTACGAGGCGTGAGGTTGAGCGGGCCAGCCCGTTTGCTTGCATTGCAAGGTACTGGCTCACTAGGTAAGACCATCTAGTCTCACATTGCCCTGCAGGTCCTCAAGGGTGGAAGTAAAGGAGCCCCACGTATTGGGGGCATCCACTTCCATGAGATAATGAACTCCCTGGGGGTCCTGGGGGGCTGCAACATACACACGGATAAGGCTAGAGGCAGCTTGTTTCATTGACGGAGAAGATAGAGGCGCAGGGCAATGCTCCCTACGGACTCACTACGGAAGTTCACCGCTGCACATGTTGCCCCCTGGACAAGGAGCTTGACCTAGCTCACCGGAACCCCCCAGACAATAAGCTCATCGACATGACCCTCCTCCTGATCCATCACTGCTGGCTGCGCTGAAGCATCAGCAGCAGGCTTGGCTGGACAGGGGAGGTGCTGGTGGTGCAGGGTAACACACCTGGCTCACTGGCAGCCCCCAGACTACAAGCTCCAAGGGCATGGCTGGACAGGGGAGGTGCTGGTGGTGCAAGGTAACACACCTGGCTCACTGGCAGCCCCCATACTACAAGCTCCAAGGGCATGGCTGGACATGTTGCAGGGTCAGTAGGGGGAGCCTGGATCTCCTCCCTTGGAAGTGGCTTATAGAGCACAGGGCCCCAAATCCCCTGATCACACAGGTTAAGATGCGTGTCGGTTTCCTCCATAGTCATCACTGCTTGCTTTATCCAAGCGCCAGCAGCAAGCCAAGCTGTAGAAGTTGGCTTGGCTTGGGCAGCAGGGGGGGCCTGGCTCACCAGGGGAGCTGGCTTGGCTTGGGCAACAGGGGGGGCCTGGCTCACCAGGGGAATTGGCTTGGCTTGGGCAACAGGGGGGGCCTGGCTCCTCACGAGGAGAGTTGGCTTGGCTTGGGTAACAGGGGGGGTCTGGCTAGTTGCTCGTAGCACAGAGCCCCAAATTCCCTGATCACAACAGTTTAGCTGTGTGTCAGTGTACATCAAGGCAGGCTGTACCCCAGCGCCAGCAGCGGGCTTGGGTGCACGTGTTGCATGAGCAGCAGGGTGAGCCGCCTGGCTCACCAGGGAAGTTACTTGTGGTTCATTGAGCAAATGCGCATTCAACAGTGCATCTGCAGCCTTCAGGCTCTCCGCCTTCACCAGGGCACGCTTCATGGTCTCCTGCATCCGGGCAAACTCCTGGATCACCTCCAGCACGGTCCCCTGGCTGGCCAATCAGCCAAACCTAAAGCAACCCAGTGCACCTTGAAGCTGACAGAATCAGCTTTCTGGTGCTGCTGAATTGTTGAGGCTTAGCCCAGTGGCTGGCTCTGGGAGCTGCCTAGAAGCTGCTGGTAGTAGCCGATAAGAAAAACAGTGATTCAGCCATTGTCCATCCATGTGCTGGCAGGTGGGACAGGGCATACGCATACGTTGATGTTGTATTTTGGTTGAGGTCAGCATGGGCATCAGTGTGCAGTTTGAGCTGGTGATGCTGTGCCATATGGGAGTTCCAGTACTGCTGGGGTACTCAGCCACAAGCTCCTGCATCCTAAAGTGTATCCTCCACTCCCCTTGTGCATCACAGCTTGGAGTCCTTCATGAAGAACCAACCCGTCATGAGCCCAAGGCTCTTCACCAAGTTCATGCGAGGGATGCTGAACGGTCTGCAGCTACTAAAGGATGAGTGCATCATCCACAATGATATAAAGCCTGAAAATGTGCTGGTTTTCAAGGATGCCTTGGGCAACCTCCACACCCAGCTCGTTGACTTTGGGTTGTCCAACATCGTGCACTCAAGCGACGCCGTCGTCGATGGGTGAGTACATCATGAGCTTGTGTTAAATCCATTAATATGTGAATCCGGGACCTAGTACGGTATGGGTAAGTGCAGCATGAGCTTGTGTTAAATCACAATCCATAAACCACCACCGTCACAATCCATAAACCACCACCATCACCACCGCCCCCATAGCCATAGCCATAGCCATAGCCATAGCCATAGCCATAGCCACCACCATAGATCTTGTCCACGCGGAAGGCGGAAGAGGGCGTTGCGCAGTAATACTGAAAAGAAAGCTGGAAAGAAAGGAGGGAATAATGCAGGACGCCAGAAATATCAAGTAGCAACAAACACATGCTTTGGGCGAGGGAGGGAAGAATATGAGGTAGGAGTACGAGAGGTAGAAGGTTGGCGTGGCTAACCTTAGCCATATTGCAAAGGCTCTAATCGTACGGCCATTTCGCCATGCCGCGTCCAATCCGCCTTGGCTAAATGTACGTGAAAGGCTGGTGAAAGGTCACCCTGCGAAGACATCTATCAAAATTAGTAAGAGCACTGACAGGTCATCGCAAGTCACACTAATATTTCAGTGTGACTTAGGCTTTCATCACAGTGATAAAATCGTCCTGGTTTCGCCCTACAACAGCGCCATTTTCGACGCATGCAGCGAAAGCACATCGGTGACTTGAGGTGTCCATTTTCCCGAATGAAAGCATTTCACCAACGAGTAGTTCGCGCTATTACTTCGTTGCCTAATTGTTCATTCTATCTCGGAATCGCTGGCAGAGCTTTGCAGGTTCGCAAGAATGACCCCTCGAAAAGGTTGCTAACAGACCCTCGAGCGACAGAAAGTTGCATAGCTCTTCGCGTATTAAAACTCAGTAGTTAACGTGCGATCGAGGAGTTATTGGTCACGCTTCAGTCTACGAAAAGTTCTGGGTGTCTGTCGGGATCGCTGGTTTGCGGTGAGCCGAGACATTTCGTCCACTGTACGCCTACATTTATCTGTAGTTCCGCTGCAAATCGTGTCTTTCGCCTACATTTAGTGAAATTGTCACTTCCCCGAGTAAGAGACCACTACCACCACCGTCGCCACCACCACCACCACCACCACCACCACCATAGCCTTAGCGAAAGCCATCACCATAGCCATAGCTATAGCCACCACTACCACCACCATAGCAAACACCACCACCATAGCCATAGCCATTTCGATAGCCATAGCCACCGCTACCACCACCATAGCAATCACCACCACCACCATAGCCATAGCCACCACCACAACCACCATCGCCACCGCCACCACCAACAACAGCAACCAGCCACGACCACCACACCAACGATATCCGGGTGACCCCCTTCCCCCTCCCCCCCTCATGTTCCCGCAGGAAAGAGGAATACTCGCGTTAAGGCCGGGATAGCGTGATGCCAAATGGTCAATGACTCTAGGTGCCTTCATACGGTGAAGTCCAGATGGTGCCGGAAATGCGAAAATTCCAGTCCCTGCGAGCTTGTCGAAGCTGAAGCATGGTGGGATTCAGGTGTTTCCACATGGCTGATATGCTATACCCATGTTGCATGTACATGAGACACCCATTAAATCATTAGCTGTCCCTTGGGGTTGGGGTTCCAAGCAAGTTGCCAAGTGCTCATGTTGGGTGCTAGAGACTATAGGTACAGGTATCCAAGTAAGTGATCATGTGTGCCCACGGCACTCACCAACACCAGTGCAGCACACCATGTTATGTAGTCTTGACCCCTTGATATATCCATGCATGCAACAGGGCATTTGGGGAGGGGGTGCATTGTATGTGTATCAGAGGGCAATTGAGGCATGCCCCAAACACCCATGTTACTTCACGAGCACAATGGACAAAAATCATCAGCTGGTTTAAATCTGCCTTGTCAATGCTTCTTAAAATATAGTGGGCCATGCATTAAACAGATCGTCACATGTGCGCTCGTATTGAATAGAACCCATGTGGTTCAAGAACTTTACTGGTTTGATTTTGTTTTTGAAGAATCCAAAGACTTTTTAACAAGCCTACACCAATGATCCATGTGGGATAGGGGGAAGTTAGGAAATGTATGTATGTATGTTACTGTCCAGGGGTAGGCCAAATAGGAAATATTGGAAATGATATAGCTTGTACATGGTGATAAGGAAGTTGATAAGCCCCTATGACCCTACCCCATATCATGGACTTGAAGGGCTGCCCAACTTGTAGCATGTAATAATTACAAGCAAAGAGTTAGTTTACAAAAGTCTAGTGCATTTTTGCTCAAATTAAATAAGCCATGTCCAGATAATTTGTTGATCCACGTCTTATAAATCATCCTAGGTAGGTAGGTCTGGCCAATCCCTTGCATAACTGGCCACTTCTCTAGTTCTCTTTACCTACCTATAATAAAATGATTAAAACAATATAGATCGACAGATGATCTTGATAGCTTGATCACATATGAACAATCGACCAATCCGAGATATCTGAGATTCTGACTGTATCAGTACTGCATCTCTATGTTACGTACGGTATGCACATATCCATGGAACCCATTTGTAAGCTTAATGGTTAAACTGGTGTATTCGTTTTTGTAATAAATAGTTGGCCTTAGAGATAATGATGATGATGATGATGACGATGACGATGACAACGATGACGACGACGACGACGATGATGATGACGACGACGATGATGATGACGACGACGACGACGATGATGACGACGACGACGATGATGATGATGATGATGATGATGATGATGATGATGATGATGATGATGATGATGATGATGATGTGGTTAAGAGAGCCCGCATTGCGAATGTTCTTGTGGCTTCAGAATATAATTGCAAACATTATTGAGCACCAGATACTGATATGTTTACATAGATTGGTGGTAATGTAACACTTATTTGATATTGTTACTGTCAGTGGTGACCAAACCTCTGTGGTAAAGATTGATGTATGAGAAATTGAGGATGATGTTTGACGTGTAGCAGATATCGATTGATCGGAACTTTCTGAGTTAAATCCCAGAAGGCTGAATGATCAACATACAAGGAAATATGATTACATATACGTATTCCGAACGCGCCTTAAGTATTGGCAAACGGTTTGGCAAACGAACTTTTGCCAAACCGGATTAGAAATCCAGCTTGAGACCACTCCGGGTGGTTGGCCTTTGCCAAGTTACGGTTACCATGGTGCTCTGTCTACTAAGCCCTAGCAAGTTAAATGTTCCTGATTTGAATTGCTACAAGGTTTATTTCCAGCAAGCTTGGGCAGACTGTAAACATGTACTATACCTTGAACTTGGTCATGGCTCCAGCCGGAAATTTGAATGCCTGGAGCTTTTGACCGGTCTGGCTAATAAGCCCTAGATTTACTCGAGCTCCTGATTTAAATTGTTACATGGTTTTACAGCAAGCTTGGGCAGACTACTTGGTGAAATGTAACAAGGCAATGCAACAATAACAAAAGACCCTTTGCCAACTGGATTCCATGTCTGAGCTTGAGACAGTCAAAGCCATAGACCTCTTTGCCAAGTTAGTTTTGCCATGATTTTCTGAGACCCACTTTTAGGGGGGAAATGACATTTGCCAATACTTAAGGCACTTAGTCGCGTACGAGGTATGTCAACTGTTAATGTAATTATATAACTGTATGCAAGACAAACCCTTCAGCCATGTATGTTTACTTCACCCCTTAACTCCTCAAGCTCACTACATTGTCAAGGATCTTGAAGCCAGCAAGGCGCTCAACTGCTCTTACATACATGTACCGGTAAACAGTTTTCCGTTATTGCAAGGGAACGGCAATATGATATATGATATCATGTCATCATATGATGCCGGCAGTCTGACTAGGCCAAAGTTACAATTTAAATAAATATCATATGATACAATTTGTATGATATCATATGATATCATTCTCACCTTTGGCCAACATCATATGATATGCCGATCCCTAGTTATTGCCCATCCGCGTGACTCGGGTCCATTTGTTTGCCCTATCTTCCCTCTGCCCACTGAATGCTGCTTGGAGCGCCCGCCGTTGTGATGGTGTCGGCCACCAGCTCCCACGCGTTGGGCATTGCGGTTTTTGTTAAACCAGGCGTGCTCTGCCCATGCTTTACCTCAGTTGTTAAGCTGTTTGTGCCTAGGCTGCGGTTCGCAGGACGCGGACGTCCCATCCCTAGCAGATGCCCCGATCATGTCCCCTTCACCCCACATTCAAGATTCTCCCAGGCCGTAAACGCCAAGAGCCTTGGGTGCGGGACTTCCACGCCGATTCCGGAGAGTATCTTGTCGTGTGCGAATATCATGGCGCAAAGGGGTATTTGGTTGGTTAGTTGGTTGGTTGGTTGGTTGGTTGGTTTCGTATCTGTGGCCTGCGTAACTCGGCCGTCAGTCGGTGGTGTGTCGTGGTGGTGCGTCGGCGATGAATGGCGGCTTCTGAACGTGGGTGAATAGTAAATATCTGCCACCGTGGCAAGAGTGGCCCTTCCATACCCACGATTCCGAGCAGCGGGCGAATAATAAAAATCTGCCGCCGTGGCAAGAGTGGCCGTACTATACCCACGATTCCGAGCAGTGGGACGTGGCCCAACTACCATGATGACTCGGACTTTATATCGAGTGGCAAAGCATCAACGCGCGACGGGGACTACGTCCACCTACACGCCATCGTCCTGTGATGAATGGTTACCAGGTCCCGTGGTTAGGTTTCTGGATTTCGACGCGGCTCTATAATACAACGGGCACCTCAAGAAAATGCACAATAACAACAACTAGCATCAAAATTAGAGTTCAACAATCCACAATTGCCTATCGTAATAGTATGGTATCCGCCGGTGTCTTCGATCATGATGTGCTCTTCTGTCACTCTTCAACGGTTGGTTTAAAAAACCCCTATGGGCGAGCTCAGGGCCTGGAGGCATTGAGCAATCTAATGCCATCGAAAAGCCTTGAGGATGATTACCTTTCCATGGCTGTAGTTGTGTTGCGAGACCACACGCCCGCCCCCCCGCCTACGAGCCCCGACCCCCTACATATATCCCAAGTCAGCCCTTCTCCACCCGACACCTCCAGCTGTGACAGCAACGGCGGCGACGACGAGGACGACTGGTTTCTAGAGCCCCCCTCAGTGCTATTCGATCTACTGCAACCACAAGCACCACAAGCACCGCAAGCCGCTATTAGATGTGCTGTGCAGGACACCGTGCCGATGGGAATTACTGACGTGTGGAAGCCCAGTGTGCAACTGACCTTGGAAGCTGTGTCACTTGTCAATGCTGATTATAATGTCTGTGCTGCTGCTGCTGACTGTGCTGCTGGTAATGTTGACTCAGCTGCTACTAGTCTTGTTGCCATCGCTGCTGACTGTGGTCTTGGTGCAGACCCTTGTAACACCGCCTCTACCAACCCTGGCGTTGCTGCTTACCCCTGTATCCCTGGTGCTGCCCCTGACCTAGCTGGACTTGGTGCAGCTCAGCACGCAGCCAAGGAGACAGCTCGTCGTCATGTGTACCCCTTGCGGAGGGCGTCTGAGTACCCTCTTGGGTCTGGTCTCTCCCCGGTGCACAATCGAAACCGCTCAGAGACTGATTTACTCTCACTGCTCGATGATTCTCCAAGCCTGTATGAGGTCCTGGGTGCAACAACCCTGAGCATTTCAGACCTGGAACTGCGTGGCTTGTCAAGCCCAGGAGAGCTTAGGTCAGCCCACAGTGTACCCCTTGGACAAGACCTTAGCAGCTCATCTCAAACAGACACTTACGGCCTGCGAGCAAACACCATGTGCAACTCTGACCTGGGACTGGGACGGCGTAGCCCATCTAGCTCAGGAGAGCTTGGGTCAGAACGGATAGAACCTATCGGACGAGAGTTGAGCAGTTCATCCCAAGCAGAGCCTGATGAAATCCGCAGTCAAGACTGGGTTGACAGATTAGCACCTAATGTACTCCCTAGTCAAGACTCGTGCGGCAGATCATTTCAGGATGATGATTTTTTTTGTCATTGTCCCCTCCTAGACTCCAAATGTGACCTGCTGGACTCTAGTGGCCCACGTAGCTCAGGAGAGCTTGGGTCAGAGCGCAGAGAACTCATTGGACGAGACCTGAGCAGTTCATCCCAAGCAGCATCTGATGTACCCCGCAGTCAAGACTCGTGTGGCAGATCAGCACCTAATGTACTATCCAGTCAAAACTCATGCGGCAGATCATTTCAGGATGATGATGATTTCTTTTGTCATTGTCCTCTGTTGGACTCCAAGTGTGACCTGCTGGACTCCAAATGTGACCTACTAGACCCAAAATGTGACCTACTAGACTCCAAATGTGACCCGCTGGACTCCAAATGTGCCCTACTGGTATCTAAAGTTCAGCAAATGTTGAGTCCACATTCGCCTCTGGATTCAGCTGGTTTGGAGCGCTATGTGGTTAAGGTCCTTTCAAGCTTAGCCTCCTCATGCTCAGCATCTGAAACGGCAGCAGCAGCTGCAGATTTGAATGCTATAGCAGCCCTATACCCTGTGAATTTGCAACCATTGAGCTGAGTTGTATGTAGTTCCTCGCTCAGGCCTACCCACTCCGGATAGGGTTCTTGGAGAGGACAAGTGGAGAGCAATCCTAGAATTTAACGATTCGTGAGTTAAGTGTGCTTTCTCTTCCTCTGTTATGAAATACCTTCCTACAGTGTCTCCTAGTTGTACTTGCTTTCTTGTCTCAGTTTTGGTAAGGTGAAAGAGTCCTTTGTTTTGCGAGCTTTCTTTTCTCAGTTTTGGACAAGTTTCCTAAACTATCTTAAGTTTTGCATGCTTCCTGTTGTTGAATGACGTGGTCTGTGAGGAAATTCTGGGCATTTTGTAGTATGTCTAGAGTGTACTTGCAGGTGAGTTGTTCAATATCTCTCCCTCTGTTTTGGAGAAACAAATGATTCCCTAGTTTTGCGTGCCGCCATCCATGTTTTGTACAAGCTTGACAAATGATGCTGAGTGATGTATGTTTCCTCTTCCTCGGTTTTGGACAAGCTTCCTTAAGTATCTTCCAGTTGTGCTTGCTATTTTTTCTTAGTTTTGGAAAGGTTTCCTAAACGAGTCCCTAGTTTTGCGTGCCCCTCTGTTTTGGACTGCTCATGTATGCAGAATTAATGGTGTATTCTTTTGACATTTTGTGTGCTCGTTGCACCCAAGACCTTATAAAATGTAGAGTCGGGCACAGTTTTGGAAATGTAGACTTTGAAGCATGCTCGAACAAGGCTGCAGTTTCTATCAGCCTCCAAGATGCGTAAATATCCCTACCTTGAGTTTGTCAAATACATTATGATTCGTTTGGATCAATGTGTTGTTGGAGCCGTTTGAGATAGGGATATTGTTTTTCACCAGTCAGTGCTGGTAATTATTTATGTTTGTACATGATAGGGTGTTGGATGCACCCCAATACCAGTGCATGGACGTTGTATGCTGTGGACTTTGTATGTGTGTGCTTGCATGGACGTCGTATGCTGTAGACAGCTACATGTCAACATACAGTTGACCATTCATTGCACCAAATGTGTAATGGAAATACTTAATGAGACGAATACTGTTTTTCCTCAGTCAGTTCTGGTACTTATTTATATTTATCCATGAAGGGTGCTGTAATGCACCCACAATTCCAGTACATGGTTATTGTATGCTGCAGACAGTTATATGCGTACACACAGTTGACAACTCATTGTAATATATGTGTATCATTGAAATTGAAATTGAAATTGTTACATCGGAGTAATGTGCCACTCTCAGGACGTGAAGTTAAGGACACCACTGCGTAAACCGGTGCTAGCAGGAGTCACCATTATAGGGTCGAACGCTAGGGCTAACCAACTAAGACAGTTGACAGCTCATTGTAATAAATGTGTTTCAAAACAAATGCTATTGCGGCATTGTTATTTGAACAACAGGTGGAGAGTGTTCATGGCCCTGGGTCTCTTCTACCTTCAAGGTTAACTGCCCGTTCGCCTACCCCCTTTTCCTCTTCCTCCTCCTCCTTCGCCGCAGCCAGGTTGTACAAAGGTAGCTGCTGGACTGAGTGTGGTAAAGACAAGAAGGATCATATAACACATATTCTGTAGTGGAACTCAAAGTTAACAATATAGTACTTGTTATCAGGTCCTCTATTGTGTACTCATGATTGTTTTGGGACCAGATCGTATAGAGCAGGGTACTTCCAAGCGCAAGCTTTTGCTGCGCACCATTTTTGAGCCCCACTGCGCATTTCGCTAAGTATTTTGCAACTCCCTGTGTACGCATCAAGCATTTTTTACGCTTATTGCACTACAAAGCGCATCAAGGCTTTACCTTCAAAGTTCCCTCAAGAATTAAGCACAAAGCCATAATATAGTACAATGGCCTTGTTCAAAATTCTTCGTTCTAAATGCATAGTTTGCTATTTGTCCTACCGCTGGACTGTAACAACATATTAAGTTCAAATTCATCGATTAAGAACAGGGTTGTTCAGAATGCGACACTTTGTCGCTAACCCAACGACCAAGTATTCGTTACGTAGCAGGACGCAATGTGGGGAAGGTCTGTTGACCAGTAGGAAGGGTCTGTTGCGTCGGAGCACTCAGGCCTCAGAAATGGTTGCGTCTCAGGCAGCAGAGCTTAAAGCCCTCCTGAAGTACCCTGGTTCAGAAGCTTTCATTCACACCTTGGGCCTGTGTATACAAGTTTGTACAAGTCTATGAGTCAGCCTGTTATAAGCCACACAGCTACTCATCTGAGTCAGATACAACAGGGTTTCGGTTCATGGTGCCACCATGGTGCTCCTGGAAGTTTTTGGAAAGCACCTAGCAGCTATTTTGGCTCTAAAGGCAACCCCCGTAGACTTCAAAGTAGCCCCCCCACCCCCCCAAAACACGAAGGCTCATAATTGAGCACTTGCACTATACATAACACCTTCAAGAGCAAACGGCAGCATTGGCTGCTTACTACGATCAAATATCGATATATATTTGGTATCTTTTGTTTTGGGAGGATATGCGCCTCAAAAGATAGGTCTCCCTAAGCTCAAAAGATTAGCTGTCATGCAGACGGGAGTCCAAGCTCAGGATCAGTTAAGGTCTGCGAAACCAAACAAACCCAACATAGAAGCCGTTCTTGAGCATGTACAGTTCATGCAAACGGGAGTGTTCCTTCAATCTCACGTCCTGTGGCAGCTCAAACTAATTTTCAATGTTATGTCAAGAAGAAATTATCCTTTTGTTTCTTGGACAGTTGCACTGAGGTCTTATCTATTTTTGTATCAAACGGATTTCCCCCACAGGAAGTGGGACCCCGTACAGTACCGGTATATGTTATTTACAAAGGGACTTGCCCAAACATGAGTGGAGGGTCTGTAGCGAAAAAACACTTCACTGGAAATGTACACACAACAGCGCCCACTGGCAGTGGGCCACGAAGGATTCAGAAAGCAAGACGGAGAAAGTCCTAAAGAAGTAGGAAGTTCAGGTTGGAAATTGGTGGTTGGCCTTAGTGCAAACAAACGGGCCCGCTCCCTCAACCTCACACCTCGTTATTAGGCGTACTATTTATGTATTCACAATGTAAGGGGCGTGCATGAAGTATGAAGAGAGGGGGCCACCTACCTCAGTACCAGACATGGGCAATCCCATCTACCTATGACCATCCTTCAGAACATCCAGGTCAGGGAGGAGGAGCCCTTGGGTCGTTGGGAAGGGACATGCTTGAAGTAAGAAGAGATTAGATAAGACATTTTTTCATACAAAACATGAATTTATTGTAGACGATACTGCCGCTGGCAAGCATCCTTAATTACTGCAGCCTTATTGACAAGTTCAATTTCACTTTCACAAAAGCCTCTGCAACCTTGTGGACTTCCTGTTTTTGAACCCTGGTGGTTACACTCCCTGATTTTGAACCCTAATGGTTACACTCCCTGTTCTCTGTGGGTATTGCACAGGTGACGTATTGCCTGCTGCATGCAGTTAGATACCTTCGGGCATTGACACTTACTATGTCTGCCATGGCATGACTTTCCCCAGCTGCGGCGTACAGGAGGGTCCACTTAAGACCACACTCCTCCAGGCTTTCTTTTTCTCCCCCCTTAGGGCATTAAGAATCATGTAACAATTCTTCTTCGTCTTCTTCCTGGTTTCCGTGGGTATCGCACTGGGGAAAGTATTGTATTCTGCAGGCGTATAGACACCGCATTGCCTGTGTATAGAACCTTGCAACAATTCTTCTTCTTCTTCTCCCCCTCCTCCTCCCTCGTTTTCTTCTTTTTCAAGCTCACTAAGATGATAGCGCTCGGTGTTTAGAATCTTGTAACAATTATACTTCTTCTCCTCCTCTTCCTCCTCATTCCTTGTTTTCTTCTTCAAGCTCACTTAGATGATAGTGCTCGGTGTTTAGGACCTTGTAACAATTCTACTTATTTCCTCCTCCTCGTTTTCTCCTTCTTCTTCTTCTTCTTCTTCTCCTTCTTCTTCTTCAAGCTCACTTAGACGATAGTGCTCGGTAAACTCCTCTGAAGCCGTCCACCACATAGCCACAAAGGCCGAGGATAACTGGCCCAGGTACGCCAAGACACTGCGAGGAGAGCAGGAAGGTTTTTAACTTGTATAATAATAATAATAATAATAATAATAATAATAATAATAATAATAATAAAAAAAAAATACACAATGAAATAAAAAACTAAGTGGCAGGTGATAAGAGGCCCATGTACGCTAACAAACGGCAAGGTGAGCAGGAAGATATCTTGTTTGTTTAATAATAATAATAATAATAATAATAATAATAATAACAATACAAAATGAAATAGAAAACAGAATGGCAGGTGACGAGTGGCCCAGGTATGCCAACACACCGCAAGGTGAGCAGGGGGTGCCTCAGGTGTATAAACACACAATAAGGTAATGATAACGCCTGATGGGGCGTGGTGTTAAGGGAGCCTGTCATACGCGGGTGGGGAGCGGTCTCCTACCTCAACTGGACAAGCTACCATTGCGTTTGACGACGACCTGCAACGCCAAGAGCGACCAAAGGGGGAGTCGAACCCCCGACTCTTCATTCCTGAAGTGACTCAGTCTACCACTTGACCAATGTATATCACTGAAAGAGGCTTACACAAACGATATCAAATGTAAAATAAAACAAATATTCGAATATCTGGACGAAATAAAAATCAAGGTGGCCAGTGACAAGTGGACAGTGTTTTTCTGTTGGGCTATATACAGCAGCTTCTGGGCAGCTCCCCTGCCTGGCTACTCGATCCAAGCTAGCACACGCTGGTGCATCTGACAGCTGACAAGCTCAGCTTACCAGTGGGGTCCATGGTTGTTCATGTGGTTGAATTACATGATGCATGACAGGACCCACAAGGGTGGAAGCAGTATGAGCCCCCAACAGGGTACTACTGAGCGCGTGAGGCAGCTCAGTGCCGCGCTGCCTTTTTGAGCCCCTCTGCGCGTTTCGCACAGATTTTTCAACCCTCTCTGGGCGCAGCGCGCAGTTTTTGCGCTTTAAGCGCTGACCAATTTGGCAGGAAGTAGTACCCTGGCCGCCACTCCTTCAACTGGCATCTGGTTGCGATAGTGCGCACGATAGTTGGATAACTCACGGCATGCATAGAGGGGGCACAACCCTGTTAGTCTCCTGAAATATAGGGGTTTAGACCTGTGTCTGGCTCAGGGAGCTGCCTAGAAGCTGCTACGAGTAGCCCAAAAGAAAAAAACCGGGTGCATGCGCAGTATGTGTGTGCTCAGTTGTGCTATCCATTAAGGAGCAGGTCGCTAAGTGCTTGTTATCATGTTTAAAAGTTATGTTGAAATCCTGCCGAAAAAAAGGAGAGGCGGAACCAAGGCTTACAAGTAGCCCCAAATAAAACAAGTCCTATGCAGCGTTACAAGCGACGCGAGAAATAGGCGGAGTGTGACGGCAACGGGTAGAAAGGTGGCTACGGAAATGGAGCTGACCGAAGCCAGTTAGTTACGAGACAGTTAGCTGATACGTCAGACTTCAATTTTTTGGCCGGTCGCACAAAAGGACAACAGGGTAACCCTGGGGGCTCCTGCCCCCCAAAAGGGGAGGCTCCACCAAACACTGCAAGTGGCACAGGTATGCCAGAACACCGAGAGGCCGGGGCGGATTTTTTATTTTCATCACACCGCGAGGCGAGCAGGGGGATTTTAACTTGAATAATAATTATAATAATAATAATAATAATAATAATAATAATAATAATAAAAAATCACAATTATCATATTATTATTATTGTAAATAATAATAATAATAATGTAAAAATGAATGAAATAAAAATAATAGTGGCCGGTGATAAGTTGCCCAGGTATGCCCAAGAAAATGCAAGGCTTGGTGGTTGGCCCCACTGCAAGCACCCTCAACCTCGCACCTCGTAATCAGGCAAACTATATATTTACACTGAGGCGAGCAGGAGGATATATAACTTGTCTAATTAAGGGCGCCTGGGGGAGTGTCCCGAATGAAATTTTCTAATTAATAATGAATGTAATTAGATTAAATTTGGTTTAAGTGGATCATGATAAAATTTGTTTTGGCAATCTGCATTGCTCATATGTGGTAGGTGAATAGGCTTACAAGTTGGCTGAAGCCTGATTCGAAGTGTGCCGTGAGATGTTGATGATCAAAGTAGGTGTTTGAGAACGCGCACACCCCACAAACGTTAAATGTGTGAAGTTTGTACCCATCACTTCGATCAGAACTGTGCTTGGTATTTTAATGTGATCATATGTGGTATATATATAGGCAACATGTCGAGTACAACTTGATTATAAATATTCCACGAGATATTAATGTGCAAAGTAGGTATTTGGAAACGCAAACACCCCATACTCGTGAAGAATGTGGATTTTTAGGCGCACATGTGGTCCCTTGTATATTAAGTGAGCATGTATGATCTTGTAATTCATGCACGGATGTTATTTGCCAGTTACATGACATAATTGTAATTGTTTTTGAGAAGTGAAAATTTGGTCAGAGTGAGATTTGAACCCGCGACCTGCGATTTCATTTTTCACGATTTGTGTCCTATGGCAGTTGGTGTGGCTAGCCCCTGCCCACCCACGCACGGCCCTGAGGTCCTTGTGCTAATTATAGCAAAAGTGCCCAAGGGGAATGTTGCAATGATTGTGATGCTTATATCTTTACGCCTCAATTTGTTGACAACAATTGAACAATTCTGCTCCCAAACCGATGTATGCACCCATGTTAGGACGGTACAAATTTGGAATGTTGAAACATGTTACTTGTTTACTGTAGCTTTGGGCAAAACAAAAAAACTGAGGTCCTTCTCTTCAATTTCGATTTCGATTTCAATTTCGAGGCTCATATGTTTTCTCGTGAGAATCTGTCCGGTTTAAATAAGTCTTACAATTGTTATAATATATAGAACGTTCAAGTGTTTTTTTGTTTTTCATGAAACCTGAAAATGTTGTTTTGTGACTGACTAAATAACTAACAGACATTTAAAATGGAATAATCCCTTCTTCCAAAATTCTCGAGATGTTATGCATTTGAGTAACACAATCAATCACAATCATTATCACGATCATTACCAGAAAATGCTGTTCTTAGCAACCTTGGTATCGTTCATTAGATACCTGCAACTATGTGCAGGGGCTGAGGCACGGCCAAACCCATGCTGCACTGCCCCCCCCCCCCCCCCCCCCCCCCCCCCACACACACACCCACCCACCCACCTCCAAACCCCCACACCCACTCGCCCACAAACAAACACTCACGAATACTCTGACGACCCTTATAATAATAATAACCTACATGCAGGGGCTGAGGCACGGCCAAACCCATGCTGTACTGC
Source organism: Chlamydomonas sp. ICE-L (assembly GCA_013435795.1). Taxonomy (NCBI): domain Eukaryota; kingdom Viridiplantae; phylum Chlorophyta; class Chlorophyceae; order Chlamydomonadales; family Chlamydomonadaceae; genus Chlamydomonas; species Chlamydomonas sp. ICE-L. Next base: position 90,226,599 of record JACBWV010000610.1, read on the forward strand.
CCCCACCCCACCCCCACCCACACACTCAGGAATACTCTGAAGACCCTTCTAATAGTAATAATAATAACCTACATGCAGGGGCTGAGGCACGGCCAAACCCATGCTGTACTGCCCCCCCTCCCCCCCACCCCCACCCACACACTCAGGAATACTCTGAAGACCCTTCTAATAGTAATAATAATAACCTACATGCAGGGGCTGAGGCACGGCCAAACCCATGCTGTACTGCCCCCCCTCCCCCCCACCCCCACCCACACACTCAGGAATACTTTGAAGACCCTTCTAATAGTAATAATAATAACCTACATGCAGGGGCACGGCCAAACCCATGCTGTACTGCCCCCCCTCCCCCCCACCCCCACCCACACACTCAGGAATACTCTGAAGACCCTTCTAATAGTAATTATAATAACCTACATGCAGGGGCTGAGGCACGGCCAAACCCATGCTGTACTGCCCCCCCTCCCCCCCACCCCCACCCACACACTCAGGAATACTCTAAAGACCCTTCTAATAGTAATAATAATAACCTACATGCAGGGTCTGATGCACGGCCAAAACCATGCTGTACTGCCCCCCCTCCCCCCCCCCCCCCCCCCCCCCACACACACACACTCACGAATACTCTGACGACCCTTATAATCATAATAACCTACATGCAGGGTCTGATGCACAGCCAAAACCATGCTGTACTGCCCCCCCCCCCCCCCCCCCCCCCCCCCCCCCCACACACACACACTCACGAATACTCTGATGACCCTTATAATCATAATAACCTTCATGCAGGGGCTGAGGCACGGCCAAACCCATGCTGTACTGCCCCCCCCCCCCCCACACACACACACTCACAAATACTCTGATGACCCTTATAATCATAATAACCTTCATGCAGGGGCTGAGGCACGGCCAAACCCATGCTGTACTGCCCCCCCCCACCCCCCCACACACTCACGAATACTCTGATGACCCTTATGATCATAATAACCTTCATGCACGGACTGAGGCACGGCCAAAACCATGCTGTACTGCCCCCCCCCCCCCCCCCCCCCCCCCCCCCCCCCACACACACACACTCACGAATACTCTGACGACCCTTATTATAATAATAAGCTACATGCAGAGGCTGGGGCACGGCCATACCCACAAGGGGGCCCCAAATACTCTGAATACCCTAATAACAATACAAATAACACACATACTAATACTGATAAGCTACATGCAGAGGCTGGGGCACGGCCATACCCACAAAGGGTCAAGAATACTCGGAATATCCTTATAATAATACAAATAATAATACGAATACTAATAACCTATATGCAGAGGCTGAGGTACGGCCATACCCACAAAGGGGTCACAGATACTCTGAATACCCTAATAATAATAATAATAATAATAATAATAATAATAATAATAATAATAATAACGGGAGTATAAAAAAAGGGGGGGGGACACCTATTCCTAAAATACCTGAGGGGGGATGACCCCCCCCCCCCCCCCCCATTTAAATCGAAATACCCCCTTTTTGAAAAACTTAGATATGGATGTGGGGGGTTACAGTATGGCGCATATAATGGCATCCTCGGAATTCCCACATAGAGATTGTCTGATAGTCAAAATCCAGCTTTTGAACCCCATTCACCCAACAACCCACCCACCCACCCAAGGGGTAGATACTTATTGCATAAGGTCCAAAGTGGTGCCAATGGACTGCTCTTGCCAAGGTCTACTCATGGGTGGTCTCAGAATGTCACTTGGAGGTCTGAGTAAAAAGTTAGAAAAAAACTGAGGAAGGCTGACCCCATTCACCCACCCACCCAAGGGTAGATACTTATTGCATTCACCCACCCAAGGGGTAGATACTTATTGCACAAGGTCCAAAGTGGTGCCAATGGACTGCCCTTACCAAGGCCTACTCAAGGGTGGTCTCAGAATTTCATTTGGAGGTCTGAGTAAAAAGTTGAAAAAAACCTGAGGAGGGCTGACCCCCCCCCCCCCCCCCCCCCCTAAATGAGGTGCTCAGAATGACCTGAAAAATGTCTCATAATATCGCAATGCTACATGCGATTTAAGCCCCATTATCAGAAAAAAACAATCGGGAGAGGTCAAATTTTTTAAGCCTTGACACCTGATAATTATAATAATAATAACTCCGTAATAACTGTAATAATAATAATAATCATAATCATAACAACTCCGTAATAACTCCGTAATAACTATAATACTCATAATCATAATCATAATAATCATAATAATAATAACCTACATGCAGAGGCTGGGGCACGGCCAAACCCACAAAGGGGCCTCTGTAGACAGTCTTCTGTACAGAGTCAATCAGCATGGTGTTGCCAACTACCCCTACACCTGAGCTGCAATTCTGCACAGTCATGGTGTGGGGTGTAGGGTGCGGGGGTGGGTGGAGGTGGGGGGTCGGTGAGGTGCGGGTGTATGGTGCGGGGTATATTGTCAACTGTATAGAACACTTAATGGCTAGGTAGACAGTCTTCTGGGCGGAGTCAATAAGCATGGTTTTGCCAACTACCCCTACACGTGAGCTGCAATTCTGCGTAGTCGTGGGAGTGGTGTTCCAATTAGCGCGTGTGGTGTGGGGTGCGGGGTGACGTGTAGGGTGCGGGGGGTGGAGAGGGTCGGTGTGGTGTGTGTGGAGTATTGGGTGTAGGGTACGGGTGTGGGGTGAGGGGGTGGAGAGGGTCGGTGTGGTGTTTGTGGAGTGTTGGGTGCGGGTGTGGGGTGAGGGGTTGGAGAGGGTCGGCATGGAGTGTGCGGAGTGTTAGGTGTAGGGTGCGGGTTTGGGGTGTGGGGTGCGAATTGTGGGGTGCGGAAGTGGGGTGTGAGGTGTAGGGGTGCGGGGAGTGGGGTGATGGGTGTAGGGGGTTATGTTAACTGTGTGGCTGGACCGCAATGCAATCGTGGAACACTATTTACCAGAGATGTAGGGTGCGGGGTGTTGGATGAGGGGTGTGTGGTGTCGGGTGAGGGTGTGAGGGGTGTGTGGGGTGCGTGGCAGGGCTGAAGAGTACTGCGTCTGTGGGAGTGCCCAGGGGTTTGTGGGGTTGGTGTTAAAAAGAATGTGACACAGACAAAACAAACTTCTGGTAGCGATCAGGGATTTGGCGTCTTTCAAGGTTGGACTCTTGGTAGAGATTTGGGTACGTGGCCCAAAAGGCCACCCTCCCGGCCGGCCCGAGGTATTCGGGGGACAGGGCAGGGGAGTCTCATGGTAATGGAGGGTTTGGTTAAAACAGGGTCACAGGTAGCGGAAACAAAACTCTGCCATGCCCCCCTCCACCACCCACCTTGCAAGTCTGCCCCTCTTTGTATGCCCCCCACCAACCCAGCCCCCCACCCAACCACACGAACCTTTTAACCCCCCCTTGATCCCCACCCCGACCCACCATCAAACACACGCCCCCTCCCCCACCCACCTTGCAAGCCTGCCCCTCTTTGTATGTGCCCCCCCCTCCCCCACCCAACCACCCAGCCCCCCAACCACACGAACCTCTTAACCCCTCCTCAACCCCCACCCGGACCCACCTTCAAACATACGCCCCCTCCACCACCCACCTTAGAAGTCTAACCCTTTTCGTATGCCCCCCCCCCCCCCCCCCCCCCCCCCCCCCCCCCCACACACACACACACACCGCCCCCGTCCACCACCCACCTTGGAAGTCTGCCCCTCTTCGTTTGCCCCCCCCCTCCCCCCCCCCCCCCCCCCCCCCCCTCACACACATACTCATCCCCTCCCCCCCCCTCACACACACACACACCGCCCCCTCCACCACACACCTTGGAAGTCTGCCCCTCTTCGTACGCTCCCCACGTGGTGGTGCCCAACATGAGGCTGTAAGGCGTAAAGGCATTGAGCGCGACGGTTCCAAACTTGAGATCCCCCAGCATCTGTTTTGTGGTTGTGGGTGGGGTGGAGTGTGGGTGGGCTGGAGTGTGGGTGGGGTGGGTGGGTGGGCTGGAGGGGTGGAGTGTGGGTGGGGTGGAGTGTGGGTGGGCTGGAGGGGTGGAGTGTGGGTGGGGCGGAGTGTGGGTGGGCTGGAGTGTGGGTGGGCTGGAGTGTGGGTGGGGTGGGTGGGTGGGCTGGAGGGGTGGAGTGTGTGTGTGTGTGTGTGCGGTTGTGGGTTGGGCGGTGTTGGTTGTGTCGGTGTTGGTTGGTTGGTTGTGTTGGTTGTGTTGGTGAAGAAGGTTGGTTGTGTTGGTTGTGTTGGTTGTGTTGGTGGTGGTGTTGAAGAAGGTTGGTGGTGTTGGTGGTGTTGGTGGTGAAGATTTGGCGGTTGTGTTTGTGTTTGTGGTGGTGGTGGTGGTGAAGGTGGTAAGGTTTTGGTGGTTTTGGTGGTTGGGTAGGTCGAGGGTGTCGTAAAAGTGGTGGCAGCGATAATGATCTCAGTGAATGTGTTTTTGGTGGTTGTGGTGGTTGCTGTGTTTGAAGTGGTTGTGGCGGTTGTTGTGGTTGGGTAGGTTGAGGGTGTGGTTGAACTGGTGGCGGCGATGGAGATTGCAGTGAACGTGGTGGTGGTGGTTGTGACAAGGGTTTTTCTGTGGTAGTGGAGGTGGACATAATGGGGGTGGTAGCATTGAGATCGCAGCGGATGTGGTGGTGGTGGTGGTGGTGACTGTGACAATGTATTTTCTGTAGTAGTGAGGTAGATCTAATGGAGTGATGGCTGTGGCAGCAGTGGTGATAGTGAAGGTGATGGCAATGGTAGCGGTGTTTGTGCTTCAATTGTTGTTGCTGTTGTTGTTGCTGTTGATATTGTTGTTGCAAGAGTGGAGGATGCTAAGGCGGTGTTGCGTTATATGGGGTGGTGGATTTGGGGTGTTGCTGTTGCTGCTGTTGCTGTTGCCCCTCCACTTGGGTGTACAACGGCCGTACATGACAGCGTGCCAAACATATATAGGGATCGGCAATATGATACCATTTGATATCATGCCATCGTATGATATCATATGATGCCGGCAGTCTGACTAGGCCAAAGTTACCATATAAATTCAATATCATAAGCTGCAATTTTTATGATATCACGTGATATCATACTCACCTTCGGCCAGCATCTTATGATATGCCGATCCCTAAACATATTACGTGAGTAGGTTACGTTGAACTGGGCGAGATGCTGGGAATCTAACCAATTAAGTGGATTTTCTTGATGGTATGACGAGCAGCAGCCGATAGGACCCACCAATTTCAACGGCGAATGTACGCACCTTCTAGAAATTTGGGTGCACAACGGCCGTACAAGACGGCCGTACAAGACAGCGAGCCAAACATATGACGTGAGTAGGCTACGTTAAACTGGGTGAAATGCTAGAAATATAACAAATTACGTGAATCTTCTTAATTGTTTGACAATCAGCAGCCAACAGGACCAATCGTTCTAATGGCTTCGAGATGCACCTTCTGGACACTTGGGTGCATTACAGCCGTACATTACAGCTTGCCAAACATATTACATGAGTATGCTACGTTGAACTGGGTGAATAGCTAGAAATCTAACCAATTAAGTGAATCTTCTTAATTGTATGACAATCGGCAGCCAACAGGACTCAAATTTCCAGCAGCTGAAATGAATTCCCAGCACCACACCACACCACACCGCACTGCACAGCGACGCACCGCACCGTACAGCACCATGACTCGACACAAAACGACATAAACGACGCAACACTACACAACACGACATGACACGTGGTGTGGTGAGTTGTGTCTTGTTGTGTTGTGTCGTGTGGTGTTGTGTGGTGTTGTGTTGTGTTGTGTGGTGTTGTGTTGTGTTGTGTCGTTTATGTTGTTTTGTGCGTGGAAAAAATGAAATGTGCCTTCTGGACAGTAACAATAACGCCTGGTGGGGCGTAGTATTAAGGGAACTTGTCGTACGCGGGCAGAGAACGGTCTACCTTCTCGGCTGGACAAGCTACCATCGCGGTGGACAACGACCTGCAACGCTCAGGGTGACCGCAGCCGTAGCCTTCTGGACACTTGGGTGCACAACGGCCATTCATGGCAGCCAGGGTACAACATTGACCAAATTGGCCAGCGCTTTAGCGCACTTGAAAAACAAAAAACTGCGCTTTGTAGCGCAAAAAGCACAAAAATTGCTTGCTGCGCCCACAGGGGGTTGCAAAAACTGTGTGAAACGCGCAGTGGGGCTCAAAAAGGCAGCGCGACAGCGCGCAAAAGCGCGTGCTTGGAAGTAGCCTGATGACAGCATGCCTACCATATATAGGGATCGGCAATATGATATCATATGATATCATGCCATCGTATGATATCATATGATGCAGGCAGTCTGACTAGGCCAAAGTTACCATTTAAATTCAATATCATCTGCTGCAATTGTTATGATATCATATGATATCATACTCACCTTTGGCCAGCATCTTATGATATGCCGATCCCTAAACATATTACGCTAGTAGGCTACGTTGAACTGGGTAATTGCTGAAAATCTAACCAATTAAGTGGATTTTCTTGATGGTATGACAAGCAGCAGCCAATAGGACCCACCAATTTCAACGGCTTATGTACGCACCTTCTAGAAATTTGGGTGCACAACGGCCGTACAAGACAGCGAGCCAAACATATGACGCGAGTAGGCTACGTTCAACTTATGGTGACATGATGGAAATCTAACCAAGTGGATCTTCTTGATTGTATGACCATCAGCAGCAACCAACAGGACCCACTGTTTCAACAGCTTCGGGAAGCGCCTTCTGGACACTTGGGTGCACAACAGCCGTACATTACAGCCTGCCAAACATCTCACTTGGGTGCACAACAGCCGTACATTACAGCCTGCCAAACATCTCACTTGGGTGCACAACAGCCGTACATTACAGCCTGCCAAACATCTCACTTGGGTGCACAACAGCCGTACGTTACAGCCTGCCAAACATATCACTTGAGTTGGCTACGTTATGATAAACTGGTGAAATGCTGGCAATCTAACAAACTTAATGAATCTTAATTGTATGAAAAAGCAGCAGCCAATAGGACCCACCCTTTCAACGGCTCCAGGATGCACCTTCTGGACACTTACAATCCCTCAATAAAAAAATCTCTTCGTTCTGTTTGTGTTGTTATTTCGGGGATCGGGAACAATGACCATGCATGACAGCGTGGCAAGCATATCAAATTAGCAGGCTACGTTATGATGAAGTGGGTGAAATGGTGGAAATATAACCAAGTGGATCGTCTTAATTGTATGACCATCAGCAGCAGCCAATAGGACCCACCAATTCCAACATCTTTAGGATGCTCCTTCTGGACACTTGGGTGCACAACGGCCGCACATGACAGCGTGCCAAGCATAGCACGTGAGTGGGCTTCGTTAAACTGGACGAGATGCTGGAAATGTAACCAATTGAGTGGATCTTCTTAATTGTATGACCATTAGCAGCCAATAGGACCAACCGTTCTAATGGCTTCGTTAAACTGGGTGAAATGCTGGAAATATAACCAATTAAGTGAATCTGGATCTGCTTAATTGTATGGACAAGCAGCAGCCAATAGGACCCACCGTTTCAACGGCTTCGGGAAGCGCCTTCTGGACACTTGGGTGCACAACGACCGTACATGACAGCGTGCCAAACATTTCATTTGAAAGGGCGGCTGCCTTGACCATGAAGTCCTCTGTTGAGCTGGCTGGCATGGGAATGACATTGAGAACAGGGGCAAAGGGCTCCACCTGGAAGTGGAAATTCAAAGTCAAAGTCAAATTCATGACATCTTGTGGTTTTGGATTGTTTCATGAGCTTTTGTGATGCTTCATGTGTCCTCTGTTGAGTTGGCTGGCATGGGGATGACGTACAGAACAGGGGCGATGGGCTCCACCTGGTAGTGGAAATTCAAATTCAAATTCAAATCCATGACATCTTGTGGGTTTGCATGGTTTTGCATGGTTTCATGAGCTTTTGTGATACTTCATGTGTCCTCTATTGAGCTGGCTATAACGGGAATGACGTTGAGAACAGGGGCAAAGGGCTCCACCTGGTAATGGAAATTCAAATTCATGACATTGTGTGGTTAAGCATGGTTTTGCATGGTTGTGCATTCTTTCATGACCTTGTGCGATGCTTCATGTGTCCTTTGTTGAGCTGGCTGTAACGGGAACGACATTGAGAAGGGGGGCAAAGGGCTCCACCTGGTAGTGGAAATTCAAATTCATGACATCTTGAGGAATGGCATTGAGAACAGGGGGGCATAGGGCTCCACCTGGTAGTGTAAATTCAAATTCAAATTCATGTTATTTTGGGGTTTTCATGTGGTTATGTGATGCTTCATGTGTTCTCTGTTGAGCTGCCATGGGAATGACTTGGAGGACGGGGGCGAAGGGCTCCACCTGGTAGTGACATTGTGTGGTTTTGCATGGTTTTGCATGGTTGTGCATTCTTTCATGATGCACACACCAATACCTACACCCCCATACCCGTACACCAATACCTACACCCCCACACCCACCCATACCTGCACCCCCACACCCACCCATACCTTTACACCAATACCTACACCCCCACACCCACCCATACCTTTACACCAATACCAATACCAACACTACACACCAAACCTAAACACCCCCAACTACACAACAAACCAAACCTACACCCCCAACCCCACCATTCCTACACCCCACACCACATATTTACACCAATACTAACCCACACCCACACACCCCCCATACTTTTACACCAATACCTACACCCCCACACCCACCCATACCTTTACACCAATACCTACACCCCCACACCCACCCATACCTTTACACCAATACCTACACCCCACACCTACACATACCCATATACCAATACCTACACCCCCATACCCACCCACACCCTTACACCAATACCTACACTCCCACACCCACCCATACCTTTACACCAATACCTACACCCCCACACCTACCCATACCTTTACACCAAAACCTACACCCCCATATCAACGCTATTTGAGTGTGATATAGCAAATTAAAGACGATCGTTGCCCATACCTCCATACAGCCCCCACACTTTGGTTCCTACCTGGGTACAGTAAACTATATAAACTATACAATGCATACAAGAAATGAGAGCAGCTTGTTGACTGTACCTGCATGCAGTAACCGTACCTGCATGCAGTAACCAGACTTGAAATCCTACCTGGATCATAAAGTAAAATATATAAATTATAAAATGTGCAGGAGGGAAAAAAAAAGGAAACCCTACCCCATGCCTTAAAAACCTGAGGAGGGCTGCCCCCCCCCCCCCCCCCCCCCCCCCCCCCCCCCCCCCACACACACACACACCACCGCCTTCAAAGTATTACGAACAAAATTGACCGTACTTGCATGCAGTACTCAGACATTGGATCCTTGGGGCAATCCTATATACACTATACAATGTACCATGTATTAAACAAACAAATGAAAGAAGACTGTACCTGCATGCAGTATTCAGACTTTGGGTCCTTGGGGCAAGCGTCCATGCTGTAAATCAGGTACGGCATGGCCTCGTCATCAATGGGCTTGCTGGGGGGCATGATGGGCGCGTGGACTTCCTCTGCATAGGGGTACTTTTCCTTCCAAGCGTTGTACCTGACAAGAGTAGTGAGTAGGGGTCGGCAATATGATATCATATGATATCATGCCATCATATGATATCATATGATGCCGGCGGTTTGACTAGGTAACTTTGGCCTGGGGCACCATATCATATGATATTAAATCATATGATTTTTGTATGATATCATATGATATCATGCTCATCTTTGGTCAACATCATATGATATTAAATCATATGATTTTTGTATGATATCATATGATATCATACTCGTCTTTGGTCAACATCATATGATTTGCCGTTCCCTAGTAGTCAGTCTTAGCTTAGGGTAACTACTCTTACTTTTTCCGGGGTGGGGATTTCGGGGGTGGGGATTTCCGGGGTGGGGATTTCGAGGGTGGGGATTTCCGGGGTGGGGATGTGTGCACTGTACTTTTCTCTCCATGCGTTGTGCCTGGCAGAAGTGGTGTGTGTTCGCAGGGTGGGGGGTTCAGGGGTGGGGATGTGTGTGCTGTACCTTTCCTACCACATGTTGTACCTGCCAAGAGTAGTGAGTGTTAGGGGTGTGAGTACTGTACTTTTCCTTCCATGCGTTGTACCTGGCAGAAGTGGTGTGTGTTCGCAAGGTGGGGGGGTCAGGGGTGGGGATGTGTGGACTGTACTTTTCCTTCCATGCGTTGTACCTGGCAGGAGTAGTTAGTGTTAGGGGTGTGTGCACTGTACTTTCCCTTCCATGTGTTGTACCTGGCAGCTGTGGTGTGTGTTCGCAGGGTGGGGGGGGTCAGGGGTGGGGATGTGTGTACTGTACTTTTCTCTCCATGCATTGTGCCTGGCAGAAGTGGTGTGTGTTCGCAGGGTGGGGGGTTCAAGGGTGGGGATGTGTACACTGTACTTCTCGTACCATGTATTGTACCTGGCAGAAGTGGTGTGTGCTTGCAAGGTGGGGGGTTCAGGGGCGGGGATGTGTGTGCTGTACTTCGCCTCCTATGCATTGTACCTGGCAGGAGTAGTGTGTACTTGTGGGGTGGGGGGGTTCAAGGGTGGGGATGTTAGTACTGTACTTCTCCTTCTATGCATTGTACCTGGCAGGAGTGGTGTGTACTTGTGGGGTGGGGGGATTCAAGGGTGGGGATGTGAGTACTGTACTTCTCCTTCCATGCATTCTACCTGGCAGAAGTTGTGTGGTTTCATGCGGTTTTGCATAGTTTTGCATGATTTTATGTGGTTTCACATGTTTTGGCAAATATTCATGCGGTTTCGCATGGTTTCATTTAGGGTTCAGGGTTCTGAAAGCCTGGAATTATCTTGATTATTCGAGGTTGGGCAAGTCACTTTAGGCGAATTGGCTACCCCTGGGCTGTACCAACCCATCTGTCTGTTAAAGTTCAAGACTTCAGGAGGCACACAGGAAACATGCATCCCTCGAGAGCGGATAGATGACCGCTTTTCTCATGGATAGATGAACGCTTTTCTCTCATGTATAGATGAACGCTTTTCTCATGGATACATGAACGCTTTTCTCATGGATATATGAACGCTTTTCTCATGGATACATGAACGCTTTTTTCATGGATAGATGAACGCTTTTCTCATGGATACATGAACGCTTTTCTCATGGATACATGAACGCTTTTCTCATGGATACATGAACGCTTTTCTCATGGATACATGAACGCTTTTCTCATGGATACATGAATGCTGTTCTCTCATGCATAATTCCAATGATGCTTTGTCCGCTGCTTGTTGGCAGCAGCGAACAAGGCACCATTGGAACGATACATAATTTCCAGTCTGATCAGGCAAGTGAGGTAGTGGGTGGCCTGGACACAAAATATGAGGGCTGTTCTCTCATGTACAACCTCAATGTTGGAACGATACATAATTTCCAGTCTGATAAGGCCTGTGAGCTAATGGGTGGCCATGACGCCAAAGATGAGGGCTGTCCTCTCATGTACAACTCCAATGTTGCTATGTCCGCTGCTTGTTGGCAGCAGCGAACAAGGCAACATTGGAACAATACATAATTTCCAGTCTGATAAGGCCTGTGAGCTAATGGGTGGCCATGACGCCAAAGATGAGGGCTGTCCTCTCATGTACAACCCCAATGTTGCTTTGTCCGCTGCTTGTCGGCAGCAGCGAACAAGGCAACATTGGAATAATACATAATTTCCAGTCTGACAAGGCAACCCATACCGTTCTGACCCCTGCCTTCCCTCCTATACATTCATCCTCATGCTGTTCTGTGCATTCACCCACATAACACTTGCTATCCCTATCTGTTGTAAGCCATCTTTATACCCTGGATCATAGTTATCATACCAATCAAACTTATCATACCTAATCATACAGATCAAACAATCAAATTAATCATACTTATCATACCTAATCATACTTATCATACCTAATCATACTTATCATACCTAATCATACTTATCATACCTACTCAAACAATCAAACTGCTCATACTTATCATACCTAATCATACAGATCAAACAATCAAACTAATCATACTTATCATACCTATCAAACAAGGTCCTACCCTCAAGGAGAATACAAATAAAGCAGGTGGGACACCTTTGCCATAAAAACATGAGGAGGGCTGGAACAAAGGCAAGGTAAGGATAGTGCCTTAACCAAAATATTGTTATGTTGTAAGCTATGGTTCGAATCATACAGCCATCTGATCAGTGGGTGGGTGGTGGTGGTGGGTTCTGATCTGATTATATGGCTGTATGGTTCGAACCATGGCTTACAACATAACAATATTTTGGTTAAGGCACTATCCTTACCCTGCATTGGTCCCAGGGTATAAAGGTGCCCCTAGTTGACATCCATGCTATCTGATCAGATGGCTCAATGGTTCTAACCATGGCTTACAACATACCATGATTCCGGTTAAGGCACTCTCCTTACCTTGCCTTGGTACCAGGGTAGAAAGGTGGCTCCAGTTGACATCCACGCTATCTGATCTGATGGCTGTATGGTTCAAACCATGGCTTACCACATAACATGATTCCAGTTAAGGCATTATCCTTACCTTGCCTTGGTCCCAGGGTAGAAAGGTGGCTCCAGTTGATTCCCATGCTATCCCGATCCTTACCTTGCCTTGGTACCAGGGTAGAAAGGTGCCCCCAGTTGACATCCATGCTATCTGTTCTGATGACTGTACGGTTCAAACCATGACTCCAGGGTAGTAAGGTGGCTCCAGTTGATTTCCATGCTATCTGATCAGATAGCTCAATGGTTCAAACCATCACTTACAACTTAATATAAATTCCAACGAAGGCACTATCCTTACCTTGCCTCGGTCCCAGTGTAGAAAGGTGACTCTAGTTGACATCAATGCTATCCCGATCCTTACCTTGCCTTGGTTCCAGTGTAGAAAGGTGGCTTGGCTTGATATCCATGCTATCCCGATCCTTACCTTGCCTTGGTTCCAGTGTAGAAAGGTGGCTTGGCTTGATATCCATGCTATCCCGATCCTTACCTTGCCTTGGTTCCAGTGTAGAAAGGTGGCTTGGCTTGATATCCATGCTATCCGGATCCTTACCTTGCCTTGGTCCCAGTGTAGAAAGGTGCCCCCTGTTGACATCCATGCTATCTGATCAGATGGTTGAATAGTTCAAACCATAGCTAACATAACATACCATGATTCCGGTTAAGGCACTATCCTTACCCTGCATCGGTCCCAGGGTAGACAGGTGACTCTAGATGACATCCATGCTATCTGATCTGATGGCTGAATGGTTCAAACCATGGCTTACAACATAAAACAATTCCGGTTAAGGCACTACCCTTTCCTGGCCTTGGTCCCAAGGTAGAAAAGTGCCCCCAGTTGATTTCCATGCTATCTGATCCGATGGCTCAATGGTTCAAACTATGGCTTGCAACATCCCACGATTCCGGTTAAGGCACTCTCCTTACCTTGCCTTGGTACCAGGGTAGAAAGGTGGCTCCAGTTGACATCCACGCTATCTGATCTGATGGCTGTATGGTTCAAACCATGGCTTACCACATAACATGATTCCAGTTAAGGCATTATCCTTACCTTGCCTTGGTACCAGGGTAGAAAGGTGGCTCCAGTTGACATCCACGCAAAACCTTTTTCACGGCGTCCATGAAGGCCTTGCGTTGAGTCCATCCCTCAGGCAACATCAGGACCTTGCCAGCACAACTGAGGTCAGGAGGATTGGTATTGGAGTAAAGAATTGGATTGGATTGGAGTGGAGTGAGGGATTGGAGTGGAGTGAGGGATTGGAGTGGAGTGAGGGATTGGAGTGGAGTGGAGTGAGGGATTGGAGTGGAGTGGAGTGAGGGATTGGAGTGGAGTGAGGGATTGAAGTGGAGTGGAGTGAGGGATTGGAGTGGAGTGGAGTGAGGGATTGGAGTGGAGTGAGGGATTGGAGTGGAGTGGAGTGAGGGATTGGAGTGGAGTGAGGGATTGGAGTGGAGTGGATGGATTTGAGTTGGAGTGGATTTAGTTGATTGTGTTGTGATTTATTGAAAAAAAAAATTGGAGTGGAGTGGGGATTGAGGGATTGGAGTGGAGTGGAGTGGAGGGATTGGAGTGTATGAGGGATTGGAGTGGAGTGAGGAATTGGAAGTTTCAGTTTGAGTGAGGGGATTTGATTGGTAGTTTGATTTCGTGAATTGTCGTTTAGTTGGTAGTTCAGTTCATTGTATTTGTAGTGGAGTGCTAAATGCTTTTGTGTCGTTTAGTGAGTGGCTTTGTCGTGTATTGAGTGAGGGCATTGGAGTGATGGAGGTTATTTTGAGTTGACGTTATTGATGCATTGTTATGGAGTGCAGGGATGGAGTGGTGCTTGTCTTTAGTTTTTTGGCTGCTGATATCCTTCTTGTGAGTACAAGGAATTGGATTGGGGTGAGGGATTGTTTTGGAAGGGATTGGAATTGGAGTGAAGGATTGGATTGGGTTGGTTTGGAGTGAGGGATTTGACCTTTCCAGCACAACTGAGATCAGGAGGATTGGTGTTGGAGAAAAGGATTGGAGTGGAGTGAGGGATTGGAGTGGAGTGAAGGATTTGACCTATCCAGCACAACTGAGATCAGGAGGATTGGGAATGGAGTAAAGGATTGGATTGGAGTGGAGTGAGGGATCGGAGTGGAGGATTTGACCTTTACAGCACAACTGAGATCAGGAAGATTGGGAATGGAGTAAAGGATTGGAGTGGAGGGAGGTATCGGAGTGGAGGATGACCTTTCCAGCACAACTGAGATTAGGAGGATTGGGAATGGAGTAGAGGATTGGAGTGGAGTGAGGGATTGGAGTGGAGGATTGGAAAGGAGTGAAGGATTTGATTGGGTTGGGTTGGAGTGAGGGATTTGACCTTTCCAGAACAACTGAGATCAGGAGGATTGGTATTGGGGGAATCGATTGGAGTGGAGAGAGGGATTGGAGTGGAGTGAAGGATTTGACCTTTCCAGCACAACTGAGATCAGGAGGATTGGGAGTGCAGTAAAGGATTGGAGTGGAGGATTGGAGTGAAGGATTGGAGTGAAGGATTGGAGTGAAGTGGAGTGAAGTGGAGTGATGGATTGGAGTGAAGGATTTTATTGAATTGTATTGGAGTAAATAATTGGATCGGAATGGATTGGAGTGAAGGATTGTTTTTGAAGGTACTGGATTAGGGATTGGAATGGAGTGAAGGAGTTAATTTTACTGGAGTATAGAATTGGATTGGAGTGAAGGAGTGGTTTGTATTGGAGTTACAAATTGCATTGGAATGGGTTTGTAACCAAGTTAAAGTAGAACCACGTACCAGTTGCAGCTGACGTTGTTTACCAATTGATTTGAGTGAAGGAGTGGATATGAGTGGAGTGAAAGGACTGAAGCGACTGCGGTAGAACCACGTTAATAATAATAATCATAATAATAATCCAATTGCTACCCCACTATAATAGAGACCCCACCCAACACACCCCAGCCAGCCTACAGCAGCAGCACCCCAACAATAACAAGAATGACACACTTGAGGGCCCCCCCCCCCCCCCCCCCCCCCCCCCCCCCCCCCCCCTCTCCACCCACCACCACCACACACACACACCAGCCAGCAGCAGCAGCACAACAATAACAAGAAGTGACAGTGATAGAACCACATACCAGTTGCAGCTGACGTTGTTTACCAAGGAGATGGCTACGTTCCTGGCTTGGATTGGATTGCCCCCCACCCCCCCACCCGCCCCCCCTACACACACACACACACACACCAGCCAGCAGCAGCACCACAACAATAACAAGAAGTGACAGCGGTAGAACCACCTACCAGTTGCAGCTGACATTGTTTACCAAGGAGATGGCTACGTTCCTGGCGTGGATTGGATTGGATATTGCGCGCTGCTGCACAAGGTTTTGGAGCCAGACTGCGTGATTGACGCAATTGTTTAAACCCCCTCTGGGCGAAGCGCACAGATTTCCGTTTTCAGTTGAATCAAAAGCGCTACCCAAAAGGAGGCAGTGGAACCCAAAATGACAAAATACTATGGACCACATACCAGTTGCAGCTGACGTTGTTTACCAAGGAGATAGCTACGTTCCTGGCGTGGGTGTCAAGCTCGGCCTGGGTCCAAGCCTTGTCCCCCGCCACAATGATGAACGGGGTGATACAGCCTAGCTCGGAAGTCATGGGCACCTGGAGCAGTTCAAATTCAAATTTCAAAATTCAGGTCGGAAGTCATGGGCACCTGGAGCAGTTCAAATTCAAATTTCAAAATTTCAGCTCGAAAGTCATGGGCGCCTGGAGCAGTTCAAATTCAAAATTCAAAATCCATTATGAGCTTCTATGACCCGTGATGATCAATTGCACCACAGATATCAAGCCCATTTACTGCTACAAGAAATCAAACACCAAAGATCCGGTTAAGATGTCCCATACCACGTGTTATGAGCTGCTATGATCTGCCATGATCAAACACACTGTAGATGCCAAGCCCATATACTGGTACAAGAAATCCAACACCAAAGATACGTATAAGATGTCCTCTGAACAAATCACCTGTTCCTGTTGGTGGTTGGCCCCAGTGGAAGCAAACGGGCTGGCCCCCTCAACCTCACACCTGGTAATAAGGCGTACTATTTATTATTATCGACTACTTGTTTATTTATTATTGACTATTTCATTATTTATTGAAGATGCCCCACCTTCAGCTTAGGGTCATTATCGGCCTTTCGCTGTGCCTGCTGGTGGTTGGCCTCAGTGCAAGCAAACGGGCTGGCCTCCTCAACCTCATGCCTGGTAATTAGGCGTACTATTTATTGATTATTTACTATTTTATTACTATTGACTATACATTTATTTATTATTCGCTATTTACTCCATCATTAAAGATGCCCCACCTTCAGCTTAGGGTCGTTATCGGCCTTTTGCCGAGCTTGCTCCTCCTTTGGCCCCCAAACAATAAGGTCATGTGTAGGCAGCCCTCCTACAAACAGGAGTTTGTGTATGTGATGGGTGTTGGGTGTTTGTGTTGGGTGTTTGTGTTGGGTTCTTGTGCTTGTGTTGGGTGTTTGTATGTGTGTTGGGTGTTTGTGTTGGGTTCTTGTGTTTGTGTTGGTTGTTTGTATGTGTGTTGGGTGTTTGTGTTGGGTTCTTGTCTTTGTGTTGGGTGTTTGTATGTGTGTTGGGTGTTTATATTTATGTTGGGTGTTTGTGTTTGTGTTGGGCAAGAGAGTCTTTTACTGCCTTTCATTTACTGCCTTTCATATTACATTATATCAGTTTTGAGTTTACCCCTGCCATATATGTAGGGACCTGAATATTATATGATGTTGACCAAAGGTGAGTACAATATCATATGATGTTGACCAAAGGCGAGTACAATACCATATGATGTTGACCAAAGGCGAGTACAATATCATATGATGTTGACCAAAGGCGAGTACAATACCATATGATGTTGACCAAAGGCGAGTACAATACCATATGATGTTGACCAAAGGCGAGTACAATACCATATAATGTTGACCAAAGGCGAGTACAATATCATATGGTGTTGACCAAAGGCGAGTACAATATCATACGATGTTGACCAAAAGCGTGTACAATATCATATGATACCATACAAATTGCATCATATGATATTGTATATAAATGGTAACATTATCCTACCCAGACTGCCGGCATCAGGTGACATCATATGATGACATGATATCATATGATATCATATTGCCGTTCCTAAGTCATATGTGCGACACAGGCGCAAATGTTTGAGGGAACAAGCAGAACACAAACATGAAAATATGTTGCACTCCTATCATACATGCAACGCAGCCACAAATGTACACAGGCACATGCGGTACACAAACATGCAAAGATTATGCTTTATCTGTCATACGTGCGACACGACCGCAGTGTACAAGGGTACATGCGGCACACAAACATGAAAATATGTTGCACTCCTATCATACATGCGACGCAGCCACAAATGTACTAAGGCACATACGGTACACAAACATGCAAGATTATGCTTATCTGTCATACGTGCGCACGACGCATGTTCAAGGGTACTGGCGGCACACAAACATGAAAATATGTTGGCATCCTATCATCCATGCGGCAGCCACAAATTACTAAGCACATACGGTACACAAAACATGCAAGATTAGCTTTATATTCTGTCATACGTGCGACACAGCCGCCGTGTACAAGGGTACATGCGCACACAAACATGAAAATATGGTTTGCACTCCCTATCATACATGCGACGCAGCCCCAAATGTAACTAAGGGCACATACGGTACCCAAACATGCAAAGATTATGCTTTATCTGTCATAACGTGCGACAGGACCGCAGTTTAAAGGTATCATGCGGCACAACATGAAAATATGTGCCTCCTATCATACTAGCGACGAAGCCACAATGTACTACGCACATAACGGTACACACACATGCAAAGATTATGCTTATCTGTCATCCGTGCACAAGGTTAAACCCCCAAAAAACAATGGTGTACATGCGGCACACAAACATGAAAATATGTTGCACTCCTATCATACATGCGACGCAGCCACAAATGTACTACGGCACATACGGTACACAAACATGCAAAGATTATGCTTTATCTGTCATACGTGCGACACGACCGCAGTGTACAAGGGTACATGCGGCACACAAACATGAAAATATGTTGCACTCCTATCATACATGCGACGCAGCCACAAATGTACTACGGCACATACGGTACACAAACATGCAAAGATTATGCTTTATCTGTCATACGTGCGACACGACCGCAGTGTACAAGGGTACATGCGGCACACAAACATGAAAATATGTTGCACTCCTATCATACATGCGACGCAGCCACAAATGTACTACGGCACATACGGTACACAAACATGCAAAGATTATGCTTTATCTGTCATACGTGCGACACGACCGCAGTGTACAAGGGTACATGCGGCACACAAACATGAAAATATGTTGCACTCCTATCATACATGCGACGCAGCCACAAATGTACTAAGGCACATACGGTACACAAACATGCAAAGATTATGCTTTATCTGTCATACGTGCGACAAGACCGCAGTGTACAAGGGTACATGCAGCACACAAACATGAAAATATGTTGCACTCCTATCATACATGCGACGCAGCCACAAATGTACTAAGGCACATGCGGTACACAAACATGCAAAGATTATGCTTTATCTGTCATATGTGCGTCACAACCACAGTGTGCAAAGGTACTTGCTGCACACAAACATGCAAAGATTCTGCTTTATCTGTCATACGTGCGACACAGCCACAAATATACTAAGGCACATGCGGTGCACAAACATGCCAAGATTATGCAATCCTATCATCCGTGCGACACAGCCACAAATGTACTAAGGAACATGCGGTACTCAAACATGCAAATATTATGCTTTATCTGTCATACGTGCGACATAGCCGCAAGTGTACAAAGGTACATGTGGCACACAAACATGAAAAGATTTTGCACTCCTATCATACATGCAACGCAGCCACAAATGTACACAGGCACATGCGGTACACAAACATGCAAAGATTATGCTTTATCTGTCATACGTGCGACACGACCGCAGTGTACAAGGGTACATGCGGCACACAAACATGAAAATATGTTGCACTCCTATCATACATGCGACGCAGCCACAAATGTACTACGGCACATACGGTACTCAAACATGCAAAGATTATGCTTTATCTGTCATACGTGCGACACGACCGCAGTGTACAAGGGTACATGCGGCACACAAACATGAAAATATGTTGCACTCCTATCATACATGCGACGCAGCCACAAATGTACTACGGCACATACGGTACACAAACATGCAAAGATTATGCTTTATCTGTCATACGTGCGACACGACCGCAGTGTACAAGGGTACATGCGGCACACAAACATGAAAATATGTTGCACTCCTATCATACATGCGACGCAGCCACAAATGTACTAAGGCACATACGGTACACAAACATGCAAAGATTATGCTTTATCTGTCATACGTGCGACAGGACCGCAGTGTACAAGGGTACATGCGGCACACAAACATGAAAATATGTTGCACTCCTATCATACATGCGACGCAGCCACAAATGTACTACGGCACATACGGTACACAAACATGCAAAGATTATGCTTTATCTGTCATACGTGCGACACGACCGCAGTGTACAAGGGTACATGCGGCACACAAACATGAAAATATGTTGCACTCCTATCATATATGCGACGCAGCCACAAATGTACTAAGGCACATGCGGTACACAAACATGCAAAGATTATGCTTTATCTGTCATATGTGCGTCACAACCACAGTGTGCAAAGGTACATGCTGCACACAAACATGCAAAGATTCTGCTTTATCTGTCATACGTGCGACACAGCCACAAATATACTAAGGCACATGCGGTGCACAAACATGCCAAGATTATGCAATCCTATCATCCGTGCGACACAGCCACAAATGTACTAAGGAACATGCGGTACTCAAACATGCAAATATTATGCTTTATCTGTCATACGTGCGACATAGCCGCAAGTGTACAAAGGTACATGTGGCACACAAACATGAAAAGATTTTGCACTCCTATCATACATGCAACGCAGCCACAAATGTACACAGGCACATGCGGTACACAAACATGCAAAGATTATGCTTTATCTGTCATACGTGCGACACAGCCGCAAGTGTACAAAGGTAAATGTGGCACACAAACATGAAAATATGTTGCACTCCCATCATACGTGCGACACAGCCGCAAATGAATAGGGGACGGCAACTAATATTAGTGATTGAAAAACTGATATTAACTAATATTATTTTAGTGTCACAATAATATTAGTTTTTCAAATAAATTCAAAATTCTGGTGTGACGGCTCGTCAGACTAATATTATATAATATTATTTATTCACTAATATTATATAACATATATTATATACCTGTCACCAATGAATCCTCATACATTTTCAACATTCGAACTTCCGATGTAACTTTCTCGCTGCTCATTTTCCTTCTTAGCATTCGCGTAGCATATTCGCATTCTCCTGCGTCTGCGCTATCGAATGCTTCCACCTGCTCTTTGTTCCATGCAGTTTCGGTCAACTCTTCCCGAAACAGCAACCAAACAGGAGCTCATGCTTTCGCAGAGGCAATGCTGCTATCTAAGTCGCCGTCTACAACATCTGACGCGACTCGCAGCAACTTCTGTGGTCGCAGGGTGGTAGACGGTTACTTAGGTAGCGAGCTGCACCTCTGGGCAGCCGAAAGTATGCACTACCGGACAGAATGCGCCTCTCCCTGGACTTCCCAACAGGGGGGGATACGAAGCGCACATCCCTGGCGCATTCTTGATGGTCGCTGCCAGGAGCGAAGGCTCCATGCAATCGAGAAACTCACTAACGAATCCCCTTTTCCCCCATGCAGGACTCCAGGACAGACACCTGCTCTTTCAAATCGGGACGCTGCCAGTTACCATATGAACTGGAGCACCCTGGGGCTTAACGCCTCTTATTGCCGACCCTTGACAACCACTGTTCGCGGCGCCAATCAATTCATGGACCCTGCTAATTTCTGCCAGTTTTTCAAATCCACTCGACAATACCAATCCACTTTCGAAAACACCCCCCACGCGCTCTGTTACCCCACGCACCAACTTCATAGCCAGGAGAACGGAAGCACAGGTTGGTCCCCAATCTGCGACCTCAAAGCTACGCGGAATCAGATTTACGCGGATAGTAGGAGTCAATGCGCTCCTCTCCACCCCGTTTCCCTCCAATGTGCCTCCCGCTATCCTAGCAACACTACCCTGATGCTCACTCAACACGCTGCTCTCTCCTCTTACGCTGCTCTCTTCCCTTACTCAACTTTTGCTCACAAGCACATGCCCCTTTCTGCTTTCTACCCTAACACTAACCATAACCAATACGATGCGTCTCGGCCTACGGGGCTCCAAATCTCACTCCCCGATCAACCACATGCTCACGACAAGTCTCGAGCTACCTATCAAACTCATAGGAGCTACGATCTTACCTGCCTGCCACATACCATCAATAATTATTATCATCATCCCTGGACCGTAAAAAATGGTCGCCGACAACACGATCATACCTTCGAGAGACTGCTGTCGTTGCCTAGCCTGCCCGCTGTCACTGATCAGATATGCAACCATCACCTTAACTCTAGAGATGTTAGAACCACGTCCTTCTCGACCAGCAGCCAGAGCCCCCTTTATCTCATCTTCATGCCCTCAACTGGTTTACTACCCAACACTCAAGCTGTTTTTTTCCCTTTCAACTTGCTCAGATCCATCACTATGGAGAGCCACGGCGGGCTTGGACTCCTCAAAAGCCTGAGTGGACTTGAGTACTTTCCAGGTACGGAGTCTCCCACCCCCAACCTACGCCTCTACCCAGAGTCTCACCCCCCACCCTACGCCTCTACCCGAGTCTACCACCCCCAACCTATGCCTCTACCCTGAGTCTACCACCCCCAACCTATGCTCTCTACCCTGAGTCTACCACCCCCAACCTATGCCTCTACCCTGAGTCTACCACCCCCAACCTATGCCTCTACCCTGAGTCTACCACCCCCAACCTATGCCTCTACCCTGAGTCTGCCACCCCCAACCTATGCCTCTACCCTGAGTCTACCACCCCCACCCAATGCCTCTACCCTGAGTCTACCACACCCACCCCATGCCTCTACCCTGAGTCTACCACCCCAACCTATGCCTCTACCCTGAGTCTACCACCCCCAACCTATGCCTCTACCCTGAGTCTACCACCCCCAACCTATGCCTCTACCCTGAGTCTACCACCCCCACCCTATGCCTCTACCCTGAGTCTACCACCCCCAACCTATGCCTCGACCCTGAGTCTACCACCCCCAACCTATGCCTCGACCCTGAGTCTACCACCCCCAACCGATGCCTCTACCTTACCACCCCCCCCAACCTATGCCTCTACCCTGAGTCTACCACCCCCAACCTATGCCTCTACCCTGAGTCTACCACCCCCCAACCTATGCCTCTACCCTGAGTCTACCACCCCCAACCTATGCCTCTACCCTGAGTCTACCACCCCCACCCTATGCCTCTACCCTGAGTCTACCACCCACAACCTATGCCTCTACCCTGCGTCTACCACCCCCAACCTATGCCTCGACCCTGAGTCTACCACCCCCAACTCATGCCTCTACCCTGAGTCTACCACCCCCAACCTATGCCTCTACCCTGAGTCTACCACCCCCAACCTATGCCTCTACCCTGAGTCTACCACCCCCAACCTATGCCTCTACCCTGAGTCTACCACCCCCACCCTATGCCTCTACCCTGAGTCTACCACCCCCACCCTATGCCTCTACCCTGAGTCTACCACCCCCAACCTATGCCTCAACCAACAACCTACCACCCCCAACCTATGTCTCAACAGAGGGAATTCCTGCCCTAATCTATGCCTCTATCAAGAGACCTCCTCCCCATATCCTCCGCAAGAGGACGTAACCATAAGGCCCTACCCCAAGGCCCTCACCTCAAACCCCTGGCACGCGAACACCCCCTTAACCAATCCCACTCCAAACCCTCCAAATCTATAGGGGACCCCCTCATAAAGCTGGGAAGTAAAGCAAACAAGAAGTACCTGTGGACCAACAGCCACTTCACCCTTCTGCCATGCCGAAGTAACAAGCCCAGCAAGCTGGCGAAGATTCTGGCTCTCAACATAAAAAATGGTGTAGCGCCTGACCCCAGTTCCACGGTCTCGCAAGACCTAAGTCACATGGACCACTTCGACACACCTCAATTTGTAATTGAGTGTACTACCCCCCAGTACCACATCAGCCCCATGCCCACCTCTCCCATCCCAAATAGTACCACTAAAGCCATTAACTTGACTCTGTCCTGGGATACGTGGCACACACCCCCCCTTGATTCGGAATCAACTCGGTTGATTTGGTGGCTCCTTTGGAACATTCTTCCGTGGCTACACTGGATGGCCTACAGGGTCTCCTTACAGAGACGGTGCCTCGGTGCAACGCACACAAAAAATAAAGAACGTCTCCTCGCCCCCACCTGTATTAGGGACTTACTTATTCAAAAATACGCATTCAATGCCTATCTCCAGCCCCCCCATGACCCGACATGTAGAGGAGGAAAGCGCACCCCACCTCAGCAAGGCCAGCCCACAATCCCGGCCCTACGCACTATCCTACCATACATTGAGAAACAAATCTCAAGCCACTGCCAAGTGCACGCCATCAATGCCTACCTCGGTGGACCACATGTCAACACAGGGGAAATTTTCAAATTTGGGGAGAGACATCACCAAATACTCAAAGCAACCCGAAGCGACCTGGGTGTTAGGCCGCTTCACTTCACCTCAGCGGGAAATTTTTCAAATTTGCTGATGCAGGCCTACATGCACACTGAATGCCCCCAGATGGGCATACTCCACCAAATTGCACAACCCGATTATAACCCTGAACACACCAATCCCCACAACCTTTCCTCTGTTGAATCCTACAACTTTGGAATCCTACCTGGTAGCAGCAAAAAACAAATCCTGGAACGTCTACAAGGACATAATAAATGTATCTTGCACTTTACCACCCCCCTCCCAACCGCATATGGACATGCCGGCTGTCTCAAACAATACCATAACACCTGGTATTGGATAGACTCAGAAAACCTCTCGCCCATCCCCTTGGACTCCACACCGGGCGCCTGGCAGGCCATATATGGGCAAATCCTCATCCTTAAAGATGAGAGCGCAGACATGAGGTTTTTGGACCCCCAATTCCAGCTTGGTAATGCGTCGGCTGTTACCAAAGATACAACCCCTCCGAACCCAATGCCTACGCTAACCAACATGGAATATACCATGATGGAGGACACCAGCTCACCCCAACGCACCTCCCCCCCAAACACACGAATGGACTGCGACATGGGAGATGTTGCCTTAGACCCAACCCTGAGTGCTATCCTACCATACATTGATAAACAAATTCGATGCCACTGCCAAGTGCACGCCATCAATGCCTATCTCGGTGGACCATATGTCGACACAGAAAAAATATTCAAATTTGGGGAGAGACATCACCGGATACTCAAGGCAACCCGTAATGACCTGTGTGTTTGGCCGAACCACTTCATCCCTCGCAGGGGGAATTTTACTAATATGCTGATGCAGGCCTACATGCACACCGAATGCCCCCAGATGGGAATACTTCACCGAATCGTACAACCTGATTATAATCCGGAACACCCAAACCCGCACGACCTTATCCCTGATGAACCCTACAACCTTGGGATCCTACCTGGCAGTAGCAAAGACCAAATCCTCCAACGTCTGCAAGGACACAGTAAATGTATCTTGCACTTTACCACCCCCCTCCCAATCGCATATAAACATGCTGGTTGTCTAAAAAAATACCATAACATCTGGTATTGGATAGACTCAGAAAACCTCTCGCCAATCCCCTTGGACTCCACACCGGGAGCCTGGCAGGCCCTATATGGGAACATCTTCATCCTTAAAAAAGAGAGCGCAGACATGAGATTTTTGGACCCCCAATACCATCTTGACGTTGCGACGATGGATACTATAGACACAACCCCTACTACAACTCCTACAAAACCCATGCCTTCACAACCCAACATGGAAGATACCATGATGAAGGACGCCAGCCCACCCGATCGCACATCCCCCCCCAACACGCAAATGGACTGCGATAGAGGAGATGCTGCCCCTTCAACTGTCACCAACCTGAAAAAACGTGGTAACACAGAGCACCCCCCCACCCAAAAAAATATCAGGCACCCCAACAAGCATCTGAAACACTCGCAAAACCTGGGACCCAACATTAAACTCAAACAAACACCAATCCACAACTTTTCCCCCCACACCTTTACCACCACCAATTCCAAGGGAGCCCCCCCCCCCCCAACAGGCTAAGAAGCTCAAACAAACATGCTTTAAACCAACCATTCCTTTTACCCCTAAGGATAATGGACCTGCCCAACAACCCACCCACCATGCCCAGTCACCCCACTACTACATGGATAACATACATTTTCTACTCCTCAACTGCAGAGGGCTGAGGAGCTCCTGGGAGCTAATTCTCAATCACATCCTAGACCACAAACCTGATGTGGCTATTCTTACAGAAACCAAACTGCTCTCCTGCCTCTCCTTCATCCAATTCATCAAGAAGGAACTCCCCCAATTCTCCCTTCACCACAGTAGTGTGGCCAAACCCCGGGACAACAACCTCGGTAAAGGAGGGGTCATAATCCTCACCCACAAGCAATTAGCCCCCCCGTCCACCATGAAGTCAATGGAGACCTGGCTGGTTGCCTAGGGCACATCACCTTCGGCTCAACCACCCCAACTCCCACACACATCATTGGCGTCTACATGCCCCATGACCAACCCCTGTAACGGCAAGCCGCCTATACATACATTGAGACTCTCACCAAAAAGCCCAATCACACCGCACTCTGTGGAGTGGACTGGAATGCAACTCTCTTTCCCTCAAAAAGATCTACCCACAACACTTCCCACACAGACCAACATCACATATCTATGTGCTCCCAACTCAACCTCCACCCCACCAACCCTCTCACAAGAGCACCCACCTTCCACTGCTACCAAGAAGGAAACCTTGAGCACCACAGCAGAATCGATGACATCCTCATCTCCCTTTGCCCCAACCCCCTCCACCCCCATATTAGTGAAAAGACCAGGAGGTCGGAGGATACCTAGACCACATGGCCCTCCACCAAATTATCCCCCCTATTTACCTTCCCATACCCCTGACTTTGACTGACACCCCCCCCCTCCTAGACCCCAACAACTAGTCACCCCCGTCAGCAAGGCTTCCATGAACGCCACTAGAAAGGCCATTGAAGAAACGCACACTACCTTCTTCATGGAACACACCCAAACCATCAGGGACTGGTGGGACCAGGCCACCAACCTCATAGGAGACAATTCCCTCCCATCCAACCTCCACCAAGTCAAACAAACTCTCCTTGCAAAAGGACTAGACCTCGACCATCTCAGCAACCAGATTATGGAACCTTATTAGGATGGCCCTCACCACTATGTTTGAAACCTGCCCTACCAGGAACCAAATCCCAGGGCACTTCTTTGACAGAAAGAAGAGCAAAGCCCACGCCAAAATCAACTCCCATATCCAACAGCTTAAGACGTACAGGAAAATCCTAACCACCGACCCCAACTCCTATCACACCGCCCATTCTACTCTCCTAGAAACATGCCATAACCATCCTACCACCCTCACCCATATCCAGCTTGCCTCAGACCATGCCTCACTCTTGGCTGCAATCAATTTATCCCTTGATGAGGCCCTCCCTGCCCTCCGTAGAATTCTCACAAACAGCAGACAAACAGCTACCGCCACTGGCAAAGCAGCCTTCATGACCCAACTATCCAACAAACCTAAACAAGCCCACAGAAACATCTTCAAAACCTCTGATAATCCGACGTCACCCCAGACCCTCCAAGACCCCACCACTGGCCAACACAAAACGTCCACTAATGACCTCCTGGACATCTTGGGGGAGCACATGGGACACTTGATGGCCCCCCCTCACCACACGTGCACCGGCAAATACCTACCCCAAGACAGACAGACCGCCCCCCCTCCAT
Source organism: Chlamydomonas sp. ICE-L (assembly GCA_013435795.1). NCBI lineage: Eukaryota > Viridiplantae > Chlorophyta > Chlorophyceae > Chlamydomonadales > Chlamydomonadaceae > Chlamydomonas > Chlamydomonas sp. ICE-L. Next base: position 90,254,318 of record JACBWV010000610.1, read on the forward strand.
GGGCCTCTCTGCTAGACACATTCTCCCTAGAAACCAAGGCCCAACCCCACCAACACTCCAACCCCATCCTACCCTACCTCATGGAGTTCTCTAATTACCAAACATGCATCCAACACGTAGCAAAAAGCAAACAGGCTGGCCCAGACGGAATCCCCAATGAACTACTAACCTGCCTCCCCTGGTCTTGGCACCACACCATACATAAAATGTTTGGGCTTATGTGGATCACCGGCTACACCCCCATTTGCTGGAAGACCTCCAACACCATCATGCTTTACAAGAAAGGAGACCCCACCCAAGCCAACCACTACAGACCTATTGGCCTCAACAACACGATGGGTAAATTGTGGACTAACATGGTTACAACAGTGATGTCCAAATACTTGGACCAATACCAAGTCCTCAGTGACTCCCAAGAGGGATTCAGACAGAACAGAAGCACCCATAGACAGCTCACCCACCTCCTACATGACATCGAGGATGCGGCCCACTCAAAAAGAGACCTGTTTGCTGCCTACTTTGACTTCTCATCTGCCTTTAATATGGTGGACCATGACAAGCTGCTCCAAACTATGTATGACCTTGGAATCCCGGTAGATGTCATTGAAACAGTGAAAGGAATTACAACGGGGCTACTACCCACATGTACCTCAACAACACTCAAGGCAAACCAATTCAAATCACAAGAGGCACCATCCAAGGTGACACCCTCTCCCCCCTACTCTTCATCATCTTCATCGAACCTCTCCTCAGATGGCTACAAGCCGGGGGCAGAGGATACAAGCAAGGCATAACCTCAACATCCAATACTGACCAAGATAAAACAGGTAGCCTAGGATATGCTGATGACACCAGTGTGGTCACTAACACAGCAGACAACCTCAAGGTACAATGCCTTAAAGTGCAACAATTCAGTACTTGGTCTGGGATTCCTCTTAACGGGGGTAAATGCATGATCACTGGCATATTGCATGGCTCCCACCCCAAGGATCCCACCAACCACAAGGCCCTAACCAAACTTCTCCACAACACCATCCTCATTAACTACACATGGGCTACATACCTACCCCCAAATGAACCATACAAGTATCTAGGGGTGCCGGTTAGCCTCACCCTAAACTGGAGACCCCTCATGAAACAAGCCTTGGCCCTCATACATAGTAAAGGACACCAAATCCTCACCACTGCCAAACCAAAAGGCGCCACCCCTCTCCAATGTCTCAGACTCATCACCACGTGTATTAAGCCTGCCATCACCTACCCTATGACCGTAGCACCCTACAGCTACTCGGATATAGGCATCTTAGACAAGGCCTTATGGACCCTGGCTAAAAAATGCTGTGACCTACACCCCTAATTCCCAACTGCTAGTGTCTGCCTCCCCTTGGGACAGGCAGGATTGGGTATCCCCTCCCTAATGGTGGACTATGCTCAAATTACAGCAGCCCACCTCACTAGGTCCCTCAACGACACGGGGAAACTAGGCAGGCTCACTACAGCCCTCCTCCACAAAGAAGCTACTATGCTCCAGGGTATGGATCCTCTTACCTTGCCCAGCCACACACTTCAATACTTTACCTTGGCCAGGCAAATGCACATCCTCAAAAGAGCCTCTATCCAAATCCATATGGAGGATGAAACCCTACTCAACCCCCTTCAAGACTCCCTCCCGGACTTACCCCAACACACCATTCCCCCCAACCTTCTCAAAACCCTCATCCCCTTGGGCATTACTTCCTTAGCTGACATTGTGAGCCCTGATGGGACCACAATCATCCCATCCAATACCCTCTCGCACACCTATGGCACCAGAGTCTCCACTAGGCATAAGTTGCCCTCAACAGACTCAGCCTACACCTGTGCTCTCCACCCCCACCTGGAAGCCCACCTCAACCCTACTCCTGCCACAGCCCCCTGCCCTTGGCATCGAGGACCCTCCCCATACACCTACGCATTCCCCAACGGCACATTACCAAGTTCTCCACATATACTATCAGCCACCACCTTAACAACTGGGACACCGCCCCCATACTGCCCCGACCCTTGACCCCCAGTGCCGGCATCCCTTACCCCAACCACAACACAGCCCCCCACACATAATACCGAGGAGATCCCTGCCTCCAATGCACACATGTGGTGGGCCAGAGAGTCCTATCTTCACCCCACCAAGTATGCTCAAGCCTGGAGCACTGACCCCAAGATTGCTTGGACTGCCAGAAAGCAATTCATCAGAAATGACACCCACAAATGTACTGACGCCTCCTACTATAAACACCACACCATCCGTAAGAACAGCTCCCCCGACGACCTGGTGCATGCTGTCTCTACCCCAGACCTTCTTGCTCCCCCAACCCCAGCCAAGCTCCTCCACCTCCTGGGCTTCATAGCCCAAAAGAGGAAGGCTAACGAACCTCGAGAAACCCCCCATCACAGATATTGGAGGGTCCAGAAAGCCCCATGCACCATTCTCTGCCACCATCTCCCTTGTTACATATCTGCTGGCCTCCCCGTGCATTCCCATACCTACTCCTCTGCCACCTCCATTGTGGTCACTTGGTCCCCCGTCCATCTCACAGAGGAACAAATTACCCTGCTGGTTGGCCCCACCAGATTTCAGGAACTCCTCCATGCCTACAACACTGAAACTACCCCCAAAGCCCCCTCCCCCTCCATTCCACCCAGACAAGACCTCCACCTCACTAACCTCCAACAACAAGGACAGTGGGCGGAGGGAGGAGAGTTTGATGCCAAATGGTATAGCGAACTCAGGCAAAACCTCATCATTAACACGGCAGACCACCACCCAGACTGGGGATATCCACCCCCCCGGCAAATACCACATACAGGCTGGTACACTGAATGACAGGTACCACCACCTCCCTCCCCAACTCAACAACGGAGACACCACCTACATCTACTCACCAACAGGCCAATGTTTCGGTCATATACCCCTCTCCCAACTCCACCTCCTCCACCACAGATACCATACCACCAAGGCACACTCTCCCCACCTCTGGACCCTCCACAGCACAGGAACCTTCGCTGGAGACGTAGCCACCCTCCTATCACAGCACAAAGACACTACCATCTCCAATGTCTCCCCTGCCATACACAAAGCTATGTCCACCCTGGGGATGACAACGGACCTTGACACATCACCCCTCCTAATGAGTTCCCACCTCCCCATGGGCAACACCCCCACCCCCATTGGCCAACTGTTTGGCTTAGGACCCCACTGCTACACCCAACCTTGGTACGGGGGAAACACACACCTCACCAGCCAGAACCCTGAAGAGGCCCACAAGGCTGTTCGATGGGCACTAGGCAGTGCCATACATGCTCACACCCTTGATATTCCCGCGTGCACCATTCTCTTGGTCCCACAAAAACCCACATATGCCCATAACGCCCTCCTAAATCACCCATGGGTTATGGAACTAGCCACTCTGCCTCCCAAGGCCAAACCCCTCACCCCCTCCCTAATCTGGACGGGGGGAAAACTCAACCCTACCAAGAGACACAGAGGAACCTACAAACTCATTGCATCTCAAACCCAGCTGGCCATGCCAAGTACCTCCACAACCCACCCACCACATGGGCCCAAACCATGAGGGACATGGGGGCCACTTCCATCCCACGACCAGGTCCCCCCCCCTCCCAACTGGGCCTTCCTACCACCCACCTACCCAAGGCACTTAGCTCCCTCCTTAAGACCTGGGCACAACAACCCACCCCCATGCAGATAGACCCCACACCCATAACACCCCCCGTGCTCCCGTGCACACATGCTATCCTACAAGCACCAGGCCTCGCTCTATACACAGATGGAAGTGCCATCATAGACAAAGACGGCGTCCTACGCCTAGGGGCAGGCGTATACTCCCCCAGGGCCGCTGCACGTTGCCTCCGCATAGACCCTGGCGGACAGGGCATCACTGCCGACATCAATCGCGCCGAACTCGTGGCAATCCAACAAGCACTCATACACTCCGAAATAGATGAAGAACTCACCATCTACTCCGACAGCTTATGTTCCTTGCAGCTTATTAACCTGCACATTTACCATCCCAGCAGGACCCGGGAAAACAAACACCGCGACCTCCTGCAAGACATCGCCATCCACATTATCAACAGACACAACGCTGCTGCTACCACACGCCTGCTTAAAGTCCGATCTCACTCAGGAATCATAGGGAATGACGAGGCAGACACGCTCGCGAAAGAAGCGACGACAGGATACAATGTAATTGGGCCAGTTAAAATAGGGGAACATGCGCACCTCAATATGCATTGGCCGTCTGTCCAGCCCCCCAAATCTATTAATGGGGACCAGCCCCCCCGGCACCCGGCCAACAATCTCACCAAGGGTATCAAGGCTAACCTCCCCACCCCCCTGCACACCGGGCATGCCAACACCACGGGCATATACTCCTCCATGTGGGAGCAAGCCAACCCCTTCCTCCTCCCTCAGGCTAGTAATCGTTTCTGGCAATCCACCGACATGAAATGGTGGCAAAAAATAAAAATCCACAAGGCTCGGTGGGGACGCTTATGGACTAGGAAATTGGCGTACAGATACAAACGCCCCTATGGTACTAGCACTAGCCCCCCCTCTGATTACATTACATTACATTACATTACATGTTAAAGTCTACTTGACACCGCGAGGGTGTATGAGACTCTGTGCTTTAAACAAAAAGAAAAAGCACCCACAAAGCAAAAAACCCCATTACATCAGGGGTGTGTCGAGGACAAACAAACCAAACTCCCAACCACCGTTTTGGTGGCGTAGGTATTAAACCCCTTAGAGCAGGACCCAGATCTCAACCACTTACAGTGGCGGAGGTAAGAAGCTAACAAATGAGAAGTCTCAAGAAGAAAAAAAAGGGATAATAAATTACGGTGCCACTAAGCAGTCCAGGGCTTCCTGTCTTGCTCTTCTACAAGTAGAAAGATAGTCGGCTAGGTTGCTCCAAAAAGACTTAGTGCCATTTCCATTCATAAAGGTTCTGAATGTGGAATCGCAGAATTCCACATTCCATACGGTTAAGTCGGTATCCTCATGGACATGCCTATAAATATCTGTAAACAGATTCTGGTAGCGGAGGCGAATATCATTATAAAAAGGGCACTCAAACATATGCATTTCATCCTCAGTTTTTTGGAACCCACACATTTGACAGTGTCTCATTGAGCGAGGGATGTGTGCTCTATCCACCACCCTCATTCTTTCTGTGTTCAGCCAATGGGAACCCATTCTAAACTGTGCTATAGAACGAATCTGATCCTGCTTATGTAAGGCGGATGTAAAGGGAATCAAGCCATTCTCATCATTGCTGTTGGCTGCGAACCATTTTTGGTATCGGAGGCGTTTAAAGCCAACCCTTCTCTCATCAGGGATGTCTCTAACTGCATTGCTGTCACTTGGGTACTTAAACCTCCATGACTCAAAAACTTCAGACATAATACCTTCGACATCGACAGCCTCCAAAATGTTGATGTTTTTACTGGATCTTAGCTTGTGGAGAGCACAACGCAAGTCATGAACCCAGCCAGTGTTGGAGTCAAAAGATTCCTCAAGAGCCATTCTAATGAGATCCTCAGGTTCTTTATGTATGGTCTTGTTCCAGAAGCGCAAAGCTTGTTTAAGCCAAGCAAAACACAACGGGGTTCTACCCAGCTCTTCCATGATAATATTAGATGTAGTAGATTGGCAAACACCCAACATTTGTTTAAGTATACCTCTATGCCATTTCTCACAAGCATGGTCATTTGAGATAAGTGTGTTGTTCAGAATAGAAGGAGCCCACACCTCACAGCCAAAATTCAGGATAGGTTGTACAAGAGAATCAAACAGGTGGGTGAGAATATCAATATTGTATATCTCCATAGTATGGCATCGCCTACGAAGCATGTGGTGTGCCTTTTGGGCCTTAGTGAGCATCCTAGAAAAAGCAGCTTTTGCACGATTGCTTGAGTCACCATCCACAAAGAGGGATCCCAAGTAGATAAAAGATAACTTTGTAGAAAGTTGTGCTCCATCATAGACAAATTTGTAATCAGGATCCATGCGGGCCTCATCACAGAATTGTTTGTTGAAAACGACAATCTCAGTTTTCTTTATATTCACAGCCATCTTAGTAGCCTCGCAGAAATCTCTCAGGCAGTCAAGCATCGCTTGCATATCTGCCGGGGATTCTGCCATTATAGCTAGGTCATCAGCATAAAGTAACAGTTGCAGAATCTTTCCCCTAAGCTCAGCCCCTACATTTGGGAGCTTGGATTGGAGGAACGATTCAATTCTATCAATGAACAGACCGAATAGGAGAGGGGATAGGGGGTCTCCTTGTTTAACTCCTACAAGGGATGGAAAGGAGGATCCAATGTCCCCATGTAGGCGAACTTGGAAAACAACATGATTATACATGGACTTCAGAATACTGAGATAGGGGTCCTTGACTCCTAGCCTTGCTAAGCAATCCCATAGCAAGTCTCTGTTGACCCAATCATAAGCCTTCTTGAAATCAACAAAAGCCACAAAGAGTGGTTTTTTCTTTTCTCTATATTTATCTACAATATGGTTAAGAATGAATGATGCATCTGCAGTACCCCTACCACTTCTAAATCCATATTGGCCAGCGGCTCTGAGGTTGAATTCTTCTGACCAATGATGATAACTGAGGTTGAATTCTTCTGACCAATGATGATAACTGCCCTCTTTGTTGGCCAGCGGCTCTGAGGTTGAATTCTTCTGACCAATGATGATAACTGAGGTTGAATTCTTCTGACCAATGATGATAACTGCCCTCTTTGTCGCAAAGCACAGGACGGAGCTGGCCATATTCTTGCTGGGTGCAGCCACCCTGTCTTCAAAGGAATGTATATTAACATACATAATAAGGCGGTCCAAATCATCCAAAAGGCAGTAGCCAAAGGAGCTCTGGGGGCTCTCCCCATGTACATGGATGCAGGCACTTGTGAAGCGAACTCCGACATTCCCACAAGACCCCCAACCACCCTCAAACCTCCTGATCTTCCCCAAGCCACATGGGATAAATACAGGCCTGATCTCCTCCTCATTGACGACGAATCCAAACCAAGAAAAGCCTACCTAGTTGAACTGGGCTACTGCTCAGACACTAACCACCAAATCAAATTCCAGGAAAAGAGCGTTCAGCATAAGGAGCTCCAATGTATCCTTCAACAACAAGGATTCCTTGTACACTACCTAGTCTTCACCATAGGTACCACTGGTACCATACCAATCACAACTATTACCAATATCTCCACCTTAGGGATCAGTCGCGAACACGTAGACAAACTCATCTCTAAGCTGCACAGAGAATCTACCGCCTCCTGTACCAGCATTCTTGCCACACGTCGCATGAAGGAGTCCCTCCCGCCTGGAGGGTGACACTTACTATGTCTGCCTTGGTGACTTTCCCCAGCTGCGGCGTACGGGAGGGTCCCCTTAACACCACGCCCCTCCAGGCGTTATCTTTTTTTTTTTTTTTTGGGGCGCTCTTGCTTGCTACAGTCGTAGGACGCAGTGGCAGATCCAAGTATGCTTGGTAGGAAGCGGCAGGCGGAGCAGCGGGAAGTTGGATCCGCATGGGGAGTCCAGGTGCTTAAAAACTCGGGCCTTCAACTAGTCAGAGGGGAACTGATTCCCGAGTGTCGGAAAGCAGCGGCTGTTCTTCGTTAGCGTCTATTGATGGCGCACATAACCTTTTAATGTAAGTTCTTTACAACGGCATAAGCTCGATAGCGGAGAAGATACTATTAAGCGCAACAAGCGCAATCATATATAATAAGGATGTGTCGGTACTGCAAGGTCTGCAGTCACGTGCAGGCCACAGCTAGCCTGTGGCCTGGCGGCAGGCAACACGGGTCCCTAAGGAAGTAGGTATGGTGTGCACTATGCCAACTCAGAGACTGATATATAAATCAGTAAATAACAAGATGGAATCAAGACGAGGAGCATCTTCTCTGGCCTGGCGGAGAGCACGTTGAGCACACCGAGACAGCGGCGTAGCCAACTAGCCACATGAGCTCCGGAAGGCACAGAGCCAGGAGCAGCACGAGGCAATGAAGCAAATGAAGGCGGCCGAGGAGGGGGAGCAGGGGAGTCGTCGACAGGAGGAGGGGGAGGAGGGTCGGAGTCAAACACTGGAGTAGAAGAGGCAGGAATCGGCTTCGTAGCACCCGTAGGCATGCCAGAAGCTCCTCAGGCGAAAGTGGTGGCAGCAGACGTTTGGCGTGAAGCAGAGGGCGCCTTCGTCAAAGTAGTCTCCACCGTAGACAGAAACTCGGATTCAAACACAGGAGAGATCGAAGAACTCTCAAACACTTGATCCGCAGCAGACGGAGCTCCACCCTCTCCCAGATTTGCAGCACTAGAGACTGAAGCATCTCTATCCTAGCGACGTTTCTGGAAGGGGGTCTAGAAGATTCAGCAACTCCAGAGGAATGAAATCATCACTCTCTAAGTCCGGCTCGTCGTCAGAGCTGAATTCATCCCCGGTGTCGCCAAAATGAGCATCAGGAGGGACGCCAAGACGCTGATGCTCTAGCAGCTGAGACTGGACGTCACAGAGATCAAGCAGGACGGCCTCAGCAGCAGGCGAAAGGCGAAGGAAGTCGTGATCAAACTAACGGAAGGGTAGGGGAAGGGGGGTTAGCATCTGTGGTCACAGAAGCGACCTCCTCTGGTGGACCATATGTGCTCGGCGTAGGAACGTCCAGCCAGCTTGATCGGTGGCTCGCTACACGAGCTAAAACTGCATAGAAGCCACTGGTGACAATGTAGCCTTGCACTTGGCGAGACCAGATAAAGCCATTCGCGCGCGTTAGCGGCAGAATTGAACTCGGGGGAGCTCGAAGAAGCGTCCGTAAAGCAGAGTAGAATGATGGATAACCCAGAACCTAACAGCTTCAATCTCTTCAGGAGTGGAGGAACGAACATTAAACAGCGGGAGCAGTGATTTTCCTAAGGTTTTTGGACGAAACATTAATAATCGTTTGGGTCCGATTCCTGGGTCTGCACTTTGAGAACATATAAACAATAATAATTGTTTTGAACGATTCTGCACGATTACAGTTTTGCTGGAAGATAAACGATAGTGTCAGCGTATACTACTAGAACACTTTAGCTGTTCGTTGGTTCTACCTGTCCTATTGGCTACGCAACCTATCGCGTCTGTCCTTCCCCGTAACCTAAGGGTTCCGGGGTTTGCCGTCAGGACTCCTCTCTCAAGAGGCGTCCCTCGGCTCTTTTAACTGTCCAGTTGTCTAAACACTTCGTTCCTGGTCTCCTCACGTCCCCTGAACTCTGTCAGGTTATAGGTCTCATCAGTTGCGCTAAAGCGTACGCCACTGCGGACGTTGAGAAGCTCGGCATCATGTCGTCAGTCAACCTGTCGATGATTAAGGACCTCGCCAAACTCGACTACGAGAATTACGAGGAGTGGCTGTTCAATGTCATTCCTGCGTTACGTTTGGCGAACCTTGGCAACCATGTTGTCCCGAGCGCTGTGCCTGCAGTTGCACAGTGGCTACAACGTCGTGTTACGGCTGGATCGACCTCCCGACAACAAGCGGGAGCGCCTTCAACCATGCGGTCAATGTGGACACGCGCTGGCGGGGTAAACCCTGGCCGGCCATTTCATCGCTCTATTTCTCCGCCCAGGGGCTCTGCCCACGCTGGAGGAGCCGGACCTTCGGCATCGTCTGTGACCGCTGGAGTCCTCGCTGCCGGTGGCTCTGTTTCAATGAGGACCTTCGGCCCTACAGGAAGCTCCGGCAGGCCTACTCCTGCCGATCTGGAGGAGCGAGCTAGGAACGAGCCTCTCCCTGAGGACTCGTCTGAGGTCTCTTCTGTGACAGGCATTGCTGGTGAAGAAGGTGGAGGTGAACCGGGGATTGATACTGAGAATGCCGCCAGGCGTTCTTGGGTCAATCCCCTCGCGGCTGCTGCAGGATTACCTCAGGGCAGTGGAGTGCCGCAGTGCATCTACTGCCCTCGCCCTGGACACGCTTCGGAAACTTGCTGGACGCAGTTCCCGAAGCTTCGCCCTCGTGGTGCTGCTCGTGGAGGTCGTGGCGGTCAGAAGAAGCCACCACCACGAGGTGGAGGAGGAGCTGCACCAGTCAGCCGTGCTGAATATACCGCATTGATGGCTCAGATGGCTCTACTTGCAAAGAAGTGAGATGCAAACCCCCCCTTACCCGTTCTCATTAGTGTTGAAACAGCCTGGGCGCCTGCTCAGGCTGATGATTGTGTCGAAGCTACCTGGTACTTAGACAGTGGGGCTAGTCGGAGTTTGACTGGGGACGTCACCCTCTTTAAATCCATCAGATATCAGGCAAATTGCCCCTCTGTTAGATTTGGAGATGGTGTTGTTCAGCAGGCAGTTGGTATTGGAACCATTGAACTATGTAATGAGTGGCTTGAGGCCCCCATTACCATAGACAATGTGCTCTACATACCTAATTGTCCTGTTAACCTTCTCAGTGTAAATGCTACGGCTAGGTCCCAGGGTTGTATCATTAGTTTTGATGCAGATCGTTGTATTGCCACCAGAGGGTCTAGAACTCTTTGGACTGTTCCTGCCACCACGTCTGGTGTTTACCACTTCGAATCAGCACACTACCATATCCCAGATTCTCATCCGCGGGCGTCGAGAGTTCGACCCTCTCCTGCGGCGTTTTCTGCCGAAACTGTTACTCCTGGTCAAGGCGATTCTACAGTTACTTGTCGTGGCAATGCGAATCTATGGCACCGCAGATTTGGCCATCCTGGTCAACCTGCTATGCACATGTTATCGCACTCCGGCACTGTTACTGGCGGACCCAACTTTACCAGGGCTGTACTTCAGAAGTTCTCACAGGACCCTTGTGATGCATGTTGTTTGGGTAAGGCCGTACGCAAACCATACCCAAATCGTACTAGGAATACTCACGCGCCGCTCGAATTGATACATATTGATATCATGGGGCCGTTCAGTGCTGGGTTGAGAGGGGAACTTTATCTTCTTGTCATAGTTGATGATTTTTCTGGGTGGAGTGCGGTTATTCCGATTAGACTGAAATCGGATGCTGCATGGCAGATCCAATTTACGATTAAGAAGTGGAGTGCGGAACTTTTAGGGGTAGCATTTCGAACGCTTAGGGGGGACCAAGCAAAAGAGTTTTTGGTCAAATGGTTTGTTGACTGGCTTCATGAGGTAAATGCGACGTACGAACATAGTAGCGTGTATTGCCCACAGCAAAACGGGGTTGCTGAGAGGTTCAATGGGGTAGTTGCTGCTATGGCTCGTACGATGCTGATAGAATCAGGGATGAGCAAGGGTTTCTGGCCCTATGCCTTCTTGACTGCTTCGTACCTTCGAAATCGGTTACCCACAAAGACGAAAGATGGAAAGACTCCGTATGAGCTTTTCTATCAGCGCGTCCCCGAGGTGTCCCACCTCCGCGTCTTTGGGTGTATAGCCTATGTAACCCTACTAGATGGGAAGAAGCGGGGGAAATTAGATCCTAAGAGTATCCAGGGTAGACTGGTGGGGTATAGTGTGGTGTCGAAGGCCTACCAGGTCTGGATTCCAAAGTTGCACAAAGTGATTGAGGCTCGTGACGTGACCTTTTTTGAGGGCACTGGCCCAGTGCCCGTCGATGGGCAATTGGTGTATGATGGGAGTTCTTTTGTTTCTGGTTCTCCCTTGGCCGTCACTGAGGGGCGTACTGAACCGGCAGCATTATAATATCTTCTACAGGACTCAGGGCAGATGGAAACAGATGTGGGAGCAGTTTTCCATATGAACCTACGTTCTCGGCAGGCTGCTGCCCCCAATGTCTCCCCTGTTTTTGTGCCTGACACTAAGACTGCGGAAATTATTCCGACTCGCTGCCTTCCATTCTCTATCCTCCCACCCTCTGTCCTGGCTGTTAGTGATTTAAGGGGAGAAGGTGGAGCTAGCGGCCTAGATAAAATTGTAGAGACTCCTTTCCTTGTTAGTGGTAACCCATTGTTCGAGCCTGAGGTTCTGCAGCTTCCTATTGCTCGGGATGAGCAACTGCCTAGTGACTTAGGTAATGTTGACTCTAGTGATACAGCCAGTGATTCTACTCTAGCGTCTGCTATGAGCATGCCAGCCCCAGGTTGGATTGGGTTAGGTGATGTGGGAGATGCGCCGGACGTTCGACGTCCAGAGCTACCTCCTGGGAGAGTGATACAATCACTGCTCTCAAAGGTTACACCTCGGGAGCCTCGTCCACCCCCTCTTCCTTCTGCTCTTGGAGTTAGATCAAGTGGGAGGATGCGTGGGGAGGTTCCTGAGTTTGGTTTATTAGATGAATCGGTATTGAAGCGATACCCTTCAGTGCCAGATGTTATGGTTCCTGATGTTTTAGTTCCTTCCCCTTCTCCTTCTATTGCTGGTGATACTTCTGATGACGTGGAGCGATACCCTCCATCCCCGTCTGTTGATGGTTCTGCAGAAGAGGTACCAGAACCAGTTGGTGCTGCTTTTATCTCCATCCAGTGTGAGCTTTCTTATGCTCAAGCTATAGCGCTCCATAACCCTGAGAGGGAAGAGTGGCAGCTAGCAATGAGAGATGAAATCGCTTCCCTCGAGGGTTATGGTGCTTGGATTCTGGAGCCTCATCCTGGGGATGAGTACAGACTTATGTCTGCCAGATGGTTATTTACTAAAAAGTTGGGTAAGGATGGAAGAGTGGAGCGCTACAAAGCGCGTTTTGTGGCTAGAGGTTACATGCAGCGTCCTGGTATTGAGTACGACCAGACTTTTGCTCCGGTCACCTCTAAAGCGACTTTGAGGGTGTTACTTGCAGGTGTTGTTCATCGTAAGATGTTCTCCAGGCAAATTGATGTGAAGACTGCATTCCTTCATGGAGTGATAGATCCCAACCTCAAATTGTACTTGAGGCAGCCTGACGGCTTCATCAAGGTTGGGCCTAATGGAAAACCCCTGGTTTGTCGCATTGTGAAGAGCTTGTATGGATTGAAGCAGGCCCCTAGAGCTTGGCATGACAATGTCCTGCAGGTTCTTCGCCTTGCAGGTTTCCGACCGACGCTCTCTGATCCAGCACTTTTTGTGCGCCTGGATGCTGATGGCCTGTGGTCCTGGATCCTGACATATGTCGACGACTTTTGGATTGCTGTTGATGAGCTCGTGCTCTATGATGCACTTATTACCATCTTGCGTAATAACGGGTGGGTTATTACAGAAATGGGAGTACCTGAACAGTTCCTCTCTTTGGACTGTAATGTTACCCTTGATGATGAGGGGCGGTGTGTGAAGATTGTACTCAGTCAGCATAATGCTATTAATGGGATGGTTGAGCGGTTCAAGCTTAATGCAGGGGAAGAGAAGTTGAAGGCTACGTCTGAGGTGCCCATGGTGTCTAAGTCAGTTACAGTTCATGCCATTGGCAGTCCTGTTCTACCTAACAACACTTTGTACGCATCTCTGGTTGGTAGCCTCATCTACTTGTCCACGTGCACAAGACCTGATATTGCTTTTGCTGTTAGTCAACTTTCTAGATTCACAGCAGCACCTACTCAGGCTCACTGGAATGCAGCTCTGAGGGTTCTGGTGTACCTTCGCAAGCATACTTATATTGGTATTGCCTACACTCATGACCCAAAATTTGAGCTCCTTGCTTACAGTGATGCATCTTTTGGTGAGGATCCGGAGGACAGGAGATCTCAAACTGGTCTTGCTTTTCTAGCTTCTGGTGGAATTGTCAATTGGGTATCCAAGCGACAAATCACCCCTGCAGTTAGTACTGGGGAAGCTGAGTATCAAGCTTTGGCTGGTTGTGCGAGGGAAGTTCAGTGGCTCAAGCATCTTAGGGTAGACCTGGGATTGCCTGTTCACTTGATTACTATCAAATGTGATGCCTGTATGGCACTCGTGTTCTAGTAGTATACGCTGACAGATAGACACTAGGGCAGTGCGCCTGTCGTACCGACGGCGGCAGCCCACCCGAGAGCAGCTTGATTCGTGCAAAACGGACACAGCGATGTAGGAATCAATGCGATGCCTTTCAGGTTTGCCCGAAGTGAGAGGGCAAGGGGAAATAGCATCCAGGGAGCATGTTGGGCGCAGTATCTCGCGAGCGGACCCTTCCCGCCCCATCGACCCATTAACCCAATACTCGCTCGGTTCCTACAAAGCAGACAGATTGCTGTAGGAATAAATGCGATGCCCATTAGCTATCAGCTATACCCGCGCTGGAATTAAAGGGTAGGCGGAAAAAGCAGGGATCAGCTGTCAGTCAGAGCTCCGGGTGAAATCCGCATAATCCGAAGCGAGTAGAAGGACGTCAAGCATTCAATTCAACAGCAGCAGTTGTAATCCTTGTGGAGGAATAGCTTCAGAGTGAGCGCTTATAAGCGACTGACGTTTGGTCAATACTGGTATTTAACATGTGCCTGTCGCTGATTCGAAGCTCCGAGTGCTGGTCCATGCCTGTGTAGATTGAAAGATTTAGCGAGGAGCATGATGCCGGGGAGCGAGAGAGGAAGAGTGGCAGCGAAGGAGGAGGAGAAGCGAGTTCTGTGACGGGGAAGCTGCAAGGTTAGGTGTTTCAGCAAGAGCTGGCAGCGAAGTTAGTGGTGCGTTAGGGCGTGACAGCTAGCGAGCTCGAAGTTTCACGAAGCCCATTGACGAGGTTATTTCTTGGGGTATGTGGCCTCAACTTCCCCCAGCCCCTTTCGCCTCCCCCAGCAGGATGACCTGGCTGGAATCTATCCAGCGTGTCAACCAGCGTTCTGGTCAAGGCATGCTCCCATGCCATGATGGGGGATTTGGGATGCGCGATGCCTGAGCCAACAGCAGTACGGCGATGCTAAACATTAATAATCGTTCTGCACGATGCTGCAGTAAGCGTTTGGGTCGACCGGAAACATTAATAATCGTGCATGAACGATGCCCAGGCCAAAGTATCGCGAGCTCGAAAACATTACCCAAACCTGAGAAAACGATGGTCCAATTCATAAGAAACATTAATAATCGTGCCTGCACGATTAATCGTGCTTAGGAAAATCGCTGAGCGGGAGCACTCTTGATCATTCTTTACAGAAGAGGTAAAACAAATGAAGATAGGTGCGCCCATAAGAGGCACACCGCTACGGGGGACAGAAAGACTGAACCCTGCTAGAACAGGGTTTGGCTAAACTGTGTCATTGACAGCGGAAGCTGTTAGTGTACATCAGGAGATCGTTATAAGGACACACAAAAGTATTCAGCAAGTCATACGCAGATGCTGACATCACGGGACAGCTTTTATTTTCCGCTACAATCGGCAGCTTCTAAGCAGCTCCCCTGGCTTGCTTTTCAGCCAAACCCAAAGCAAGCTAGTGTACCTAGACGCTGGCTTTGCTAGCTTCCTAGCACTGCTAAAACCGTGGGATGTAGCCCAATGGCTGGCTCAGGGAGCTGCCTAGAAGCTGCTGCTCGTAGCGGAAAAGAAAAGTAGTGCTTCACGGCACACTAGCTCGCTTTAGGTTTGGCTGGATAGCCAGCCAGGGGAGCTGCCTAGAAGCTGCTTCTTGTAGCCGAGAATAAAAGCTCTGATAAAAGCATAAGATGAGTTCAGCCCCACATTTACAAGGGTCCCAAGGGAACCCTCCCACGTCGGGCCACAAGATGATTCAATATAATATGTGAATGGTATGTACCAGGGTAGTTCAAACCGTACGGTTAGTGCGGAAACGGGCAAGTGACTGCACACTCTAGGGGGCTGAGTGTGGGAATGAGTGCACACTCCAGGGGTGTGTGGGGGTTGTGGGCCGTTTGACCTCACATGCTGAGCTAAGCTTGAACTGCCCTCGTACATACAATATCAAAAGCGTATGTTATGTAGCGAACTAGTGAAATACAGTCAGCATCTATCTTTGCCTCATTCGTTTGAGCACTACACTAGACGTTTTTTTAATTTTTAATTTGATCTTGTTAACATGGCTCCAACCAGCAGTTTGGCTGCTCGCCCTAACACTTGACGTGGGGTGTTTTTCTTCAGCCATTGGAGCTGCATCACCCTTTAACTTGCTTGCATGGCCGTCATTGGCAGTAACAACTGTAGCACGAACTTAGGGCCCCCGTCGAAGGATTGTTTGGGGTTTAGTTCGTCTGTGTTTTTTTGTTTAGTCATCCCTACGAGTGCCAGCAAGCAACCAAATTGCTAGTTGGAGCAGTGTAAAGTTTAAGTTCTAGACACCAATGCCATGGAAGCTCGCTAAATCAGCTTTCTAGCATTGCTACAATCGTAGGACGGAGCCCAATGTCTAGCTCGTGGAGCTGTTCAGAATCAGGTACTCTCAGCCGAAAAGATAAGCATGCAAGCAATGACAATTTCGATTTTTCATTTTTACAGTCTAGGGGGTAGCCAAATAGGCAAAAGGGGACTTGCCCAACATTGCAATTAGGAGCGGCTAAAAATAAAAGTAGTTGTGAATTGACCCCCAAACAATCTTTCGGCGGGGGCCGGTGATACATATGTTTTGCGATTCATTGCGATTCATGATACATCTATTTGCGAAGATCGTGCTACAGTGATACATCTGTTTTGCGATTCTCATCGCCAGTGTTTTTCTTTTGGCCTACATACAGCAGCTTCTAGACAGCTCCCCTACCTAGCTACTCAATCAAAGCTAGCGCAAGCTGGTGCATCTAACGGTTGGCATGGTTAGCTTCCCAGTGCTCCTAAAATCTAGGGTTTTAGCCATGTGCCTGGCTCAGGGAGCTGCCTAGAAGCTGCTACGAGTAGCCCAAAATAAAAACACTGCTCATCGCATTTAAATACACATTGTATAGGATATTTCCATCCTTCACAGGATTCAGGATTCAGGACCAGCCTCGAGTTCATAATTATAAACCAGTTAGCATGGTGCAAGTGCTCAACTACATTAGATAGATGGTATCAAAATATGTTCAAAAGTCTCTATGAGTCTCTAAAAGTCTCTAACTTGAACCTTCATTTCTAACTAGTTGTTTTCCAAAAGTCCAGAAGTATTCTTACTGGTGGCTACATGGTGGTACTACCAACATCAAGTTCATCTGTTCCATTCAATGTTCGTGCATGACCTCAAATACCTATAGCACAGACATTCTGACATCGACATTCTATTTAGTCCTTAATGATCCTAACGAGGTCTCCAAGCTTTGCTCAGAGCTCGCTTGCGTTTAAGATCCTAGTAACCCCGTCAAGCGGATCCGCCCCACCGCTGCTGGCGTCCTTGCTGCTCAGCGCGGTGTTCACCCATATTTGGATGTTATGTTCAGTAGGTTCTTTTAGCCTCTCCACCTCAGCCTGTAGCAAGACGTTTCTTGCTCTCAGAATCTCCACCTCCTCGTCAGCAGACTCCTCGGCAGCAGACAGCTGTTGCGCCAGCTCGGTCTTGAGCGCTAGTTCGGTCTTGAGCGCCAGCTCGGTCTTGAGCGCGTGGTTCCGTGATCGAAGCAGATTTGCCTCCCGGCGCAAAGATTCGAGAAGGTCCTTCGTGATATTGTCTTGGGCCATGGTTCTGCATTTGGGGAGTGTGTGTGTGTGTGTGTGTGTGTGTGTGTGTGTGTGTGTGTGTGTGTGTGTGGGGGGGGGGGGGGGGGGGGGGGGGGGGGGGGGGGACAATGATGCAGGAACTACTATTGGAATACTACAACGGGACTGTGACAAAAGCTAGGAAACAACTAAAACCAAAGTTTCCTAGCTTTTGTCACAGTCCCGTTGTAGTATTCCAATAGTAGTTCCTGCATCATTGTGGCGATACGAATATAGTTTCATGGGAAAGAGATTGAAAAAAGACAAAGCTTCGCCAACTAATTTCTCTTGATGATCATTTCGCTTCACGACTTCCGAGCAGCGCACCTGTGGTTCTTGAACTCAATGGAGGTTTCCTCCGGTATTCTACCCAATGAAGTCCAGACGTTCAGCTTTCGAGAACAGCACATTTTCCTAGAGAGTCCGCTTTTCAGTGGTCGGCTGGCGTGGGCAGTGGTGGGAGGTTAATGATTTGTCAAGGTTTGAGGTGGGGGTAAAATGATAGGTCGCGGTTTGACAGATGACGAGGTGGAGGACGAGAAGACGGCGAGCCTTCGCATTAAGAGCAGGAGGCCTTTACTGAAGCGGCGACATTCCGAATTAAATCTGAATGAAGATCCCTCCTGATTTAAATTTAAATTAAACTTTACGTGAGTGTGGTGATGGGCATTTGGGGCACCGAAACCACCATGCGTTGGGCAGACAGGGTAACATGCACAACCGTTTGCAGCAGTCGGCACGCCGTGCCGCGGAAGACCAGCTTCGTGCGATAGTGTGGGTGCAGTCCTAGTGTACAAGTCGTGTCAGAGTTTCAGCAACTGCTGTCAACTTGATCTCCGGTTTCAAAATATCAACTTGACATTCACGACAAGAAATGTCATTCATTGAGTCTGACGAGGTTCGAGGTGTGAAGGGGGGGCGCGAGGGTGGTTTCGGGGCGCACTCCGAACGCCATGCTGCCTTGAAAAATGCATCACCAAAGCGACCTCTGGCGATGCACCTCGTAATAATAAACTCGTTGCATCATAGAAACGACACGGGCTCCTGCTCGGTCGCATGCGTTTTTGAAGTACGAGGAATCCGAGTCTGGGCCGTCGTTTTGCATCCCGCGCATCATTTGCGCGCCACCATTGATTTCTGAGCGAGCATACTGCTTGCACTACATCCTCGAGGATAAGCACTGGGCTCGGAACACGGAGTCTAAGAAGGAGCGGGTCAGATCCGAGGGTCTCACGCTCGCTGAAGGGTCTCGAGCATTGGGCAGGCTCGCCCAGGAGCCTGACTCAGTATTATATGCAATCGCTGCAACAGTGCGCATACGAGGGAGCTCAGTCGTCTTGGTTAGTCCGAAGGCTCGTCATCAGGACACGGAAAGTGCGTGAATATGTCTGATGGGTATGGTGCCACTTACCCCAGCTTGTCATTTGAGGTGTACATGGGCATGGTCATGTATGGACATGGGCAAGCATGGGCATGGGCATGCGTTGACATGGGTATGCATGGGAATGGGCAAGTGCATGCATGACCTACCTATGGAGCATGCCGGTCTTCGGGTCTTTTTCGATAACTTCATTTTACCCCCAAAAACCAGTAGGGGTCTTTCCGATAGTCCCTCCGCACGAATTATATCTCGGGGGATGTCCGATAGATTTCCCCGTGCAATACCGTGGTAGTACCGTGGGCCACTTGGTGGGCCTACGCGAAGCAGGAGGTACCGTGATTTGCCCCAACAATTCGCCTAAGATTCGGGAGGTTACACGAATGGATAAGAAAAATAATGATTAACCTTAGGCTAATGGATGCGAAGCATCTATCGAAATAATGACTCACGTGGTTCGGCCTGTTGGGAGGCTACACAACAATCTGAGCGGAGTCTGCGACAGCGCGGCTGAGAGGAAGTCGAGAGGGAGTCGCGTCAGCTCCCGTCACGTGGTGATGACACACGCTTTGCGTATGAGACTGAAGGCGAATCGCGACATACTTCGTTACACTTTGTTACACTTTTCTACTCTGCGCAGGAGGCGACTGTCTACCGGTTACCGTTCCGCCCCCGCAACTCGCAGGAGGAGGAATGGAGGATCCTGGTTACTCGGCAAACCGTTTGGGCTTTCGCACGGTTCTTTTTGCTTTTGGTTCGTCCTTCTTATCAATAGCAGTAACAATCTCGTCATAGGAATTAAATGCCTTTGACCTTTGCATCCTTCTGATTTGATTGTCTTCTTTTTCTGGCTCCAGTCTATCTTTCACGTTTGTAACAACGTTCAATTCGCTTGGTCTATACAGACGTTTGACTCCTCTAAGCTTGAATCTGTATGCTATGTGTTCTTCAATGGTGTAAATCTCTGTAGAAAATCTGGCCTTCTCCTTTTCAAAGGTTTTCTTCTGTAACATTACACGCACTCTGTCTCCTACTTTCAGGGTCACTTTGTCATTCATCTTTTGATTTTTTTGAATTGAGCTTCATATAGCTTTTGAGAATAATCAAGATCGTCATACACCTCGTTGGGCGAAGCATCTTTCAACCCAGAATGAGGGGAGTCGTTATACAGCTCAACAATTTCACCAAGTGCGTCTACCCATTTTTTAGTCTTGTTTTCCAGTGAGTCTTTCTTTATCAGACCCTTCAGTGTCCTTGTAAATCTGTCAACGATTCCCAGCTTGTTCCCCATAGGAGTAATGCGGTCTTCTTTTGCAACGTCCGTATATACCTTTATATTTAGTTCTTTATTGAAAGACTCAAATATTGAAGATGCAAAAAAATTATCTCCTGATACACTGTTGATGTCTTCGTCTACATCGCCTATAAATTCCTGATAGGCATCTAAGACGTCATTCATCTTGCCGCTTTTCAGCGGGTAGCAATAAGCTTTGCGAGAAATGATATCAATACACATAAGAATTTGATTGATGTTGTTATTTATCCTCTTGCTCGACAATGGCATAATTGCCACATCAATCTGGAATGATCTGGGTTTTGCAGTGATCTTGAATTTGAATTTAGTGTTTTGTGGTCTTTGGTAAATTTGTGTTAGCTCTCGTGGATTGAAGTAATCTTCAATATCTCGTTTGGTAATCCCGTCGTCTTTTAATCTAGTAAATAGCTTTGCCTTGGACAGCAATTTTAGATTTGGATTAGCTTTCAAAATGGATTCAAGATTCATTATATATATTATGAATGTTTATGGAGGGGGAGGATCAATCAGTATTTTTGTTGTTCTCTCTGTTGCAGGTCCAACAACACAGATGGCAATTCGATTTGATATGATGCAGGGCGTTGTCCTCTCTGTCTACAGTACATTGGTTTTTTGAATGTTTTTCTACTCCCATGTACTGTTGGCATTTCCTGCAAATTCTATTATTTTCCTTTTTGTAAAGCTCTATGCACCAATCAACAGTGATGTAATTTTTGCAAGGCACGAAGTTCTTGTCTCGTTTCCTGTCTTGTTTCTTGTAGCCGCAAATCTTCCCGTTGAAGAACTCTACCAAGTTCAATTCCTTCAAGTCAAAGTCCAAGAAATACACGTCATCTAGCCTGACACACCTTGAGACAGCACAGTAGGCCCAGCGGATGTCTGTTATAATGCTCATGTCGCAAATGACAAATTTCTCATCAATACAAGCACCTTGTTCTGAATGGCAAGTGTTGGCGTGTGATAGTTTGAAATGTTCGACAATCATGTCATGGGGGATATCGACTCTAAGTTCTTCGTCTTGAACATCTTGCAGCGTGAAATGTTTATTGGTTTGTCCAACAATAGTGTATCTGTAGTTGGGTCACATTTTTATCTTCTTGCTCTTAGGCGCACCCTTGGAAGCGCTTTGCGCATGAGTCCCGCGGGGAGTAATCTTAGGCGAATCCTTGGTCTTAGGAGAATCCTTTACCACTCTGTTTATTGTTGTCTTGCAGATCAGTTCCTGATTGTAGTGATATTTGATTCCATTGTCCAGTGTCTTGAGTTTATCAGCTTTCTCTATCTTTTTCTTGTCAATCAGACTGTCTAGATATTTGTTGACACTATTCGAACTAGTATCTCGATGTGTGATCGCTTTATTAATACCCAGTTCTTTGAGGTCTTCCAATGATTTCAATATCTTTTTTGGGAAATGCTTCAAGATAGTTTTATAAACACCCAAATCAGAATGAAATAGGTCATTGAAAAATTCAATCATTTTCAATTTATCTTCATCTGTTTCCAATCGATGATTCTTTGTTAGCGTCATTGTCCATTTGAACATTTTGGTGATATACCCTGTCTTTTCATCAGTGCTTACGTCATCTCCAATGGATTCCAGTTGATGAGAGTCTCCGTTAGCCAGTATGTCTAGTTTTTTGTTCTGCATAAACTTGTACACGTCAACCAGGTTGCGTCTTGTGAGCAACATTATTTCCTCAAATATGACGCATTTAATTCCTTCCATCGAATGACAACCTAGTGTTTTATTCCCATTATGATCAAATCCCATGAGGCTGTGAAATGTGCATGCGTTGATACCAGTGGTTTTCTTGAGAGCTTCTCTAACTTGTGAATTCCATGGAGCCACAACCAATATCTGGTTTGGTTCAAAATTCTTTAATGCATCTACAATTGTAGTGTAAGACTTTCCACAACCAGCTAGACCGTTAACAAATGTTCTATTTTTTACCTCTTTTGTGCTTGCTGGATTTACACGGGATTGTAATATATATT
Source organism: Chlamydomonas sp. ICE-L (assembly GCA_013435795.1). Lineage (NCBI taxonomy): Eukaryota > Viridiplantae > Chlorophyta > Chlorophyceae > Chlamydomonadales > Chlamydomonadaceae > Chlamydomonas > Chlamydomonas sp. ICE-L. The sequence goes on from JACBWV010000610.1 coordinate 90,276,568, forward strand.
CGTCTAGATTGGTTTGAAGGTATTGTTTGATCTCCTTTGTACTGAGTTTACTAACGTCTATTTGTGGTGTATTTTGATTCTCTGTGCCTAGCCTTTGATTCGTCCCTAAGGGATTCGCCTGTAGGCTAATGGATTCAGAGCATCCGTCCATATAGTGGATAATCTCTTTTTTAGCTTTTTTTCGTGTGGGTTTAGGAATGTCCTCCTCCTTCTCCTCCTCCTTTATTGAGTTATTATGTGCGCGAAAATCATAACCAATAGGATGATTTGGTGGCATTGATTTGTTCTCCCATTTCAATTGACCCAGTCCGTCTCCAATAAGGTGCTCAATGCAACTGAAATCGTTTCCTTCTTTCAAAACATATACAGCATCGGTTTTGACGGCTTTAACCTCGATGTTTAATTTAGCCAATGTTTCTATCAGTTCGTTTACTTGAAATCTTGCCCTATTGACAATAGCTATTCTCATTGGTAAAAATCCGCTTGTTAGTTCTGTTTTTTTCGTTAAATTCACAATGTGTAAATCTTCGGATAGTGAGATCACACAAGATGACTTGCCGCTTTTTCTTTTTTTTAGCAAGTAATTGCAAGCGTCATCTTTTTTTGTGAATACAGCCGAGTGTCTTTTGGTATTGTATTTCTTTCCCAACAATCCAGACAACTTGTTGGGTATACCCTTTCGAAGTTTTAGTGGGATATCTTCGTATTTTTTATCAAAACACGATGCCACTACGTCTCCCAATTCTTCGCATTTTACCCATAGAACTTCTAAATATGACAATACGCTATATTCGACGTTCATTGATTCCAGTTGTAACAATTCGTATCCGTATATGAGCATACGTTCTTTGCTGTAAATTTTGTGTCTTTTTGTTATTTTCACAACATACAAGAACTTACTGTTGATAGGTCTGTTTTCATTGGCTTGGAATGTATCCCATGGATGGACAATTGGAAAACCCAATGTTTTCAAAATATATATCAAGCATGAAGCATAGTGTTTGTTAAAATCTATTCCTACGTATTCATCACGTATGCGAAGAGAGAGATCTTCGTCAACAAGTTTACCATTAGGGATAGACACCGGATACCAGTTAAATACATTTGCAACTAGAGGGTGGTACGTGGAAAGGTTCTTTTTGTTGAGGATAGATTTCACGACAGTTGATTCTAGTATGATCAACTTTTTATAAATATCTATGTCATCAATCACACAATCGATGCATCCATCTATCTTAACGGCGGATTGAATCGAAATCTTAACAGATTCCAAGTGATTCAAATATATGCCAGTGATTGTTGAGCCTCCTTGCGTGGTAAATGCTGGGGTTACTCCTTCGATACACACAAATTGTTCAAGAATAATTGCCAAGTTGCCATTATAAATGATTTCAATGTTTTTATTTTTAGCAAGGATTTGTTCCTTGATTAATGGAAATATCTCCTCCACAGAGCTTGCTACTGCAATAGGGTGTGTCTTTTTTACCTTCTCATTTGGTAACTTGAATTCAGACGATGGATGTTCCAATACAGTGTCATGCGATGACGCATTGAATTCCTTTTTTTTGTCAATGAGAGAGAGATGTCCGTTCCAGTAGATCGCTTTAGTTATGGTTTCAATAGCAGGATGTAATTTTTCTGGTGTACATCCTGCCAGATATTGGTTCTCATTGTCGTATATCATGCATCCAATTTTTTTTTTCAAACCATTTGAGAAATAGTTATATCGTGACTACGTCTTCATCAGTGTGTTCGGTAGAGTCTTTGTTGAAAAAATCTCTGTACAATGACTCGTAGCTCATTGGTGGCCTGGGATCACAAACCAGATTTGTGTAATGCTTGTCATACGATTTCTTCAAAGATTGTAGAATAACCTGAAAGGCACATGTATTGGGAGGGAGATCTAATAGTATGGATTGCTTGATAGAACCTCGTAGTGTGTCTTTCCCTTCAACGTCAATATCCCGTTTCAAGTATTTGTTGTCACAACACATTGTAGCAGTGTTCTGTACAATTCTGTGTTTGAAGGGAATTATGATGTCTTGGGCGCTTGATTCGTTTGAAATAATTTGAATAAAATTTGTATTGTAAAAGATTTCTAGCATGTATCCTGCTGCATCTGGGTCATCCTGGAAGATGTGGTGAATGAAGTCAACATAATCAGGAAACATTTTGTAGTCTGTTCCTTGTAGATTTGTGAGCAGTTCATAGTATCTTGATGTTTTAGGAATTATGAAGCCTTCAAGGCTGCCAATATGCAAGAATTTGCCTGATGGAAAGTCTCTGACGGGATTCCAAGCTTTTGAAAATGACGTTATTTCATGGGCATACATATGGTGTGTTATGCCGGCTTCTTGTTGTTTTTTGGAAGCTGTGTCAAAGCTATAACATATAATTCTTACAACACGTTTCTCGTACTTACTCTCCTCTAACTCCCTCTCCCTTTTTTTATTTTTCTGCAAATAGCGTTCCCTATCATATTGTACCTTCTTTTGCCTCTTGCCCTTATTTTCCTTTGCTTCGTGATGGTCCTTCTCGACTCCAACATCATCATAGAAATCCGCTAGTGATTCGTATCCCTTTGCTATCACATATTTCCCTGTAATCCTACGCGGAGCTTCCCCTGTTACCATGTGCTTCTTGTAAAATCTTACCAAAGTTTGTCGTGATGCCATTATATGTTTTGTTATAATATTATCTATGGAATTTATCTTTAAGCAACAATCTTAAAGAACTTTAAAAATAATAATTTGTATTTCATTTTTTAATTCACTTACACAGACTCTGCCTTCAACATAGCCTTCCGTTCCTTCAATTTTGCATTATAAATCCGCGAACGTTCATTTCGTTGTGCACGGTATTCTGGGTCATTCTTATACCTTTCATTCTTCAATTGTTTTTGGCGCTCCCTGTACACATCATCTGTCTGATATCTTCTAACCATTGCAATGCGAGCCATATTGTTTACATGACTTCTATACTCTGGATCCTCCGCCATTTTCGTTTTGTGCATCAATGAGTTGTATTGAAAAACCTTAATCGGCTGTTGTTGAACGTCAGTCATCTTATACTGTATAATATTAGAATCCTTAAGTATTCAATTTCTTTAGGTCATCAACCTCGACTGATAAAGCCCTTATTGCACCAATGAGATGTGGTACAAGGGAGTTGTAATTGAGACCCAATCTCTCTTTTTATGAGTCTAGGAATCTCACAGCTTCTGGACAAACGCCTATCACTTCTTGGGCATACAGCCCAATTTCCACTGCATTTTTAGCATCTCCCTTGAACGTGTATTTTGCCGGCTGCAAAGATTTTATGGCCTTCAATGACTCCTCAGGGTTGAGGTATTCAATATGATTTTTATATGACTTGTCAGAAAGGTTAATGTATGATCCCGTCTGGTCAATCCTAGCTTTGGTCATGAATTCGAAGAGGAAATTGAATGATTCACTACCCCCATCGCTCAAGAAAGATATGCTCCCATTAATCTCCGACCCTGTGTCTGCAAAGTGAATCAAACCAGGCCCATTGGCTCCAGTCTGCGTTGGTAGTTCAAGACGACTCACCTTCAATCCGGGACCAATAGCAACAAAAGCGTTTTGTACATTCAATTGGTCTGTAAGATCATTGTAAGACCCTGAAAAAAAGGGGGGTTTGTTTATAAGTGCGTTATAGTCTCCTGAAAAACTGTTGGTGATCTTTTTGGTGTCTCTGGGCTGAGCAAATATATACTGAGAGGTGTTGTACATTAATTTATAACATAATTTAAACCATGAGGTCCAGAAAAAATGTGGGAAAAACAAAAACAAAAACAAAAACAAATACAATCAAACAAAAAGGGAATACTACAAACCAAAGAGCAACAACAATTAATGTTAAATTACCTGCTGATAGGACACTCCCTCGAATGATGGGATTCAACCCTTATGCATATGTAATAGAGATCCCAAAACAACCCCATCAAAATATGATAGCTCAGGCTGTAAATGGGGTATCTGCTGTAGAACAGCTTGCTAGATCTGCGAGGGCTGCCATGACTCAACAAAACACTGCACCACAAAATGTGTTTCAAGGAACTAGGACGTATATAGACCACTTACCTAGACCACCTTCCTCTAGACCATCTCCGTCTAATGCCAATTATGCAGCACCTAAAAATCGGTATGATTTGAGGCGGTCGCTAGATAGATTTGACTTCAGGCACGCATCGCCAGATTCAAGTGGCCAATCTAAGAGGGAGGTGCTTGCAATTGCAACCGAATACCAAGAACGTTCTAATGAGCCTGGATTACAAAGACTACTTGACAAACGGAGAACCAAAAATCATTATATAGATATCTATAATTATCTGAAAAATAAACTTTGATTATTATCAAAATATAGAGTATATAAGCTACATGTCTGCATACCCAAAAAACCTCCAGTACATTACAAAACGGATCTCTAACTATAGTCGAGCAACTAAACGGCTGTCCACCCTTAATAGTACCTCTGCAACCAACAATGGTGTGATTACAGTCGACATGCCTTCCAACACTTTGATAGATACTGATAGCCTGATAATGAGTTTCAAAGCAATCACAGATACTGGGGGCATGCCAAGGAACATTGAATCAATCATACAAAGGTGCGACTTGGAAGTGAATGGGCAAGTGATAGGAGGGTTCTCCAATTATAATCAGCTTTTTAATATTATTGCTGATACATCCTTTGGTGCAGATTGCCACAACAGACGTAAGATTGTCCAATCAGGAGGTGATGGTTCAGCTATTCCCATTGGTATTCCAAAAGATTATTGCATTTGTAATTGGCTGACTCTCAATAGCTTTCAGCCCAGCATATTGGATACCAAACTCCTAGGGCAGGTTCGCCTTAGGATACAGCTAGATGGATCCAATTGTCTAATTGGGGGAGGACAATTTATTATATCAGACATTTCATTCAGTGTTGATACTATCTCAATAGATGATGGGCTCTTTGATGCCGCACACAATGCCTTTCTGCAAAATGGAGGTGTGTATGAAATCATGTTCAAGAACTATTTTTCATTTTCATCAGCTGCATCAAGTTATAGCCAGTCCACCAAATTTAGTGTGTCGTCCCAGTCGGTTAATCGAGCTTGGGGAATATTTTTAGACCAATCACCTACTGGAGCATTGGATGCAGTGACCAAAAACTGTAACACGTTCGTCAGGAAAGCGACTGGGATGGAAAGTGCTCAGTTCACTATCAATGGGACTTATTATCCAGATTTTAGGGCCAATGTTGGACAGTTTTTTTCGTTAACACAAAGTTCTTACAACCAATTGCAAGACACCCTTGGAGGGTCAAGTCCCCTTTGTGATTCATTTGCAAGCTGGCGTGATAAATTCTTTGTTCTCTCATGCAAGTTCTGCCACAATGATGATGAGTTCATGTCGGGCATTGACACAAGAGGGAACAGTTCGATTGGAGCATTCGAGTCTCAAGCCGTTAGTGGAGCAGCAGGCTCAGCCAACTTGACTGCAATGGTGTTTATTGAGTGTAGTAGCATGATCCGAGTGGGAGCGGGCCGGCAGCTCGAATTAGTTCTATAAATACAAATAATTATAAATGTAACAATAATATAAATGAGTGCACTTCCTCAAAACATTACTAAAATCCATAGAATTGAGCCAATAGGAACAAAAACAGGTTTCCCCCAACCACAGACCGTGTTTGAAATAACTGATGGCATTTGGGATTTATCCAGTGTCAAGCTGTTGTTCACTTTTAATTCGGATGGTGTTGCACCCCGGGGAATAGATTGCTTAATAAGTTCATTATCAGTTTCGTTTGATGACGTTGAGGTCCAGTCCATCAACAATTATCATCATCTCACAAGACTAATGGCTGTTCATAACTCCCCTGCGAATTCCTCCAATATGTTAGGTAATGCTCAGGCTGTGGATTTAATTTCCATGTCAGATGATGAGCCATATGTTATAGACCGTTTCCATGGTATCTTAGGTACCAAGGACTGTGTAATCAAAGGCAGGGTTCGAATCTTTATTGTTTGAGCAGATGCTGCAGTATTGTTGAGAGACAATGATTCAACAAGCTATGAGATTTCCGATCTACACCTTCTGGTTCGAAGTGAAATTCAAGACAATGTCACAGAACGTGTTGAATTTGACAACTTCTCATCCATGTTTCAACTCAATGAAAACGAAAACCAACAAACTAATTTATACATTGCTTCCAGGGATATTGAGTATGCTATTGCAACGTTCATGACAGAAGATTTTCACTCCAAGACTTCAACCCAAGACTATAACGGGACAAGCTACTATTTTTCACATGGCATTCCAAGTATTCTAACAAATGATGCTCCAGTTTATGTTGGTATTAGTGTCAACAATATACCTGTTGCAGACCACCCAATAAACTATTTCAGGGCAAATGAATACTTGGACATGATTTTTGACAATGACAACAGATCAATGGAACACATGACTACATTGACAAAGGATGGTACCCTATTAATACGACGTGCAAGTACTCTAGCAACGCGTCAGTGGGCCCTGGGTCTACCAATAGATGTAATGGATGAAGACATACCCTATAACATCACATTTCACAGTACTGGTAATATCAACACGAAGAACTATTCACTTTTATTCGTCAAGTACAACTCTCTTTTGGAGATAGATACTGGTGAAAACGGCTCGAAATACTTTTTCACAAGGTAATATATAAAATGGATAAATATTTGCTACCTCTCTGTCTAGAAACATGGCCTAATAGAGCCATTCAATATGCTCAACCAGCTACAAACTATGTAGGTAGGAGAATGATCCGACAACCGTTACATGAGACTGAGTTTCTGTGGGGTCGTCCTTTACCCAACAAGCCCAAAGCCATACATATCCTGAGGACATCTCCTGTGGTTCCAAAATTCCAGTGATCATTTGTAAATTCCAGTAATTTTTTCTATTATTTTCTAACTTGAAATTATATATGGAGGATATTGAACAACTCAGTAACAATTTGGAGGATGTGGAAGTGATTCAACCCAAAGCAAAGAGGGTCATGTCTGAGAAGCAGAAAGAGGTACTAGCAAGAGCACGGGAAAAAGCTTGGGCCAAGAGAAAATAATTAGGAGAAATCATTAGACAAGAGAAACAGCTCCAGAAACAGGAGAAACAAGTAAAGCAACAAGAAAAGGCTACTGAGATGAAACTTCGTAAGAAGGCAGTCAATAAGAAACTGAAGACAACTATTGTTGTTAGTGATGATGACTCTGACGAAGACGAACAGGTGATAACAGATGATTCCCAGCCAGAATCAGAAGAAGTTGAAGTGAAACAGATGTCAAGACAAATTAAAAAACGCTTGAACGTTACAAAAGTTCCAAAAATAAGCCAGGAGGAACCTGTTGAACTGTTTAGACAGAAAATAATGAATGATGGGAAACGACTGGCTTATCAATCACTCTTCCCTGGGTCACAATGCCCTTTTTAGTAAAATATTATGTCCTGTAAAAATATATGAATATCACAGAAAACGCAGTCAGTAATTTTATTCATAAAAAACTCGTTTATAAGCCAAACACTTACCCACAATGTTTAAACACGTCCCTGCCACGCAACTATTTTGTAGCCCTTTTCATTGGGAGCCGAGGGACTGGTAAAACATATTCTGTTTGCCAATTATTGAAACAATATGAGCTTGCGGGTTTTGATAAAAACCAAGCTATGAGAGTTATTGTTTTTAGCCCCACGCATGATGCAAATCCAGTATTCAATTGTCTGAAGATTGATCCTTCTGATATTGTAAATGATTACAGTGACTCTATCAGCTAGAAAGCACTTCGAAGAGTGGAGAGAGATGTATGCAGCGGAGACAGACGCGCCAATCTATACACGGAGACAAGAATAGCGTTACAAGGACAGGCGGACGCCAAAGAACACCAGCGGTGGGAGAGGCAGATGCCTGTAACCTGACTAGACCCTAAGTCAGGAAACTTAAGCCAGGCACCGGCTATACAGAGTGTGTCAGTGAGAGACCGATGACGCAGTCAACAGGAAGCTGTCACCGTGTCATGAAGGATGACACAGTCTACGGGAAGCTGACACAGTACAGACAGAAACACTGTCTGGGCCGATAGTTCTAAGGAAGTACACAAGTAGTCACCAAGTCATAAAACGCGTGAGAGCACCGCAATTCATGCTGACACTCCACCTATGACACAGGTGACATACAATACTACCTCTCCACCTATGGCGCTGGGGACATAGAACTATATGTAACATATATAAAAAAAAAAATCAAAGAACTCCGAAAAAATCGAGAGAACTTCAAATGGAACCCAAAGGGTTATAGGAAGGAATGAAACAAGGCAAAAAATTCGAAAACAATTTGCCAAGCTAGAAAGAGAGGAAAAACTAATATCAAAAATGGGTAACAACGGTAAAGAAAACCCGATCCGAGAATAGGAACCTAATGCCAAACTTTGATAACGAAAAGAAACTAATATGACCAAATGCAAGGATGACCCTAAGAAGAAGCGGTCATACCTAACATGCGGACAAACCTCCAGAACACAGCAGGATCAAGGGGCTTGGTGAAAGGGTCAGCACAGTTATCCACGGTGTTAACATAGGCAACATCCAGTGAACCATCCTCCACCAGCTCCTTGATGTAGTGATGAATAACATCAATGTGCTTGCTGCGAGGCAGGAGCTGCCAGTCTTTGGCCCAACTTAGAGACCCTAAGTTGTCACCCTGAATGGTAACCAAAGCACAAGGCAGACCCAAATCCACCCTCAATTTCTTCAACCATTGTACCTCCCTGGCAGCCTGGGACAGGGCCTGATACTCAGCCTCACTAGAGCTAATGGCAACAGTAGGCTGCCTCTTGCTCATCCAGTTCACTATGCACCCCCCAGCTAGCACAGCAAAGCCAGTCTGAGACCGCCTGTCAGACCCATCATCAGCAAAGGATGAGTCACTAAAGACAGTAAAAGAGAACTCAGGGTTGTGGGTGTAAGTGAGACCCAGGTGGGAATGTGTTCTCAAATACAAGAGCAACCGCTTGGCAGCCCCCCAGAGAGGGACGGTAGGGTGAGCAGAAAACCTGGACAGGTAGCTCACAGCAAAAGAAATATCAGGCCTGGTGCAAGTAGCCAGGTATAGCAAAGCACCCACAAGAGAGAGGTACTGGCTATTAGACGGCAGGGGTTCTCCAGGGGCGTCAGAAACGGTGGACTTGGCCATGGGGGCAGCAAACCTGGGTGGGGCAGCATCAGTAAGACCAAACTGCTCCACCAGATCAACAATGTAGGTGTGCTGAGAGATGTTGATCTGAACACACCTGCCTTCAGAATCAAGTGTAACATGCATGTCCAAAGAGAGGAACTGAACCGGAACACCCATCTCTTTGACCTCCCAGCCAGCCTTTTCCATAGCCTGGATAAGCAACACATACCTATCCAGCTCACTAAAAGCACAGATAAAATCATCAACATAGGTCAGAACATAGCTCCACCCACCATCAGAATCCTTCCTAAAATACAGAGCAGGTTCAGCCTTGCACATAGTGAAGCCGTGTGCAACCAGAACCCGCTTGACATCCCTACTCCAAGCCCTGGGTGCCTGCTTCAATCCATAAAGAGACTTGAGCAGCTTGCACACAAGTGGAACACCGTTGGGACCAAGGTGCTGAAAGCCCTCAGGCTGGCGGCAGTACAGGTCCAGACCAGGTTCCAGCTTAGCGTTCAGAAATGCAGTTTTGATGTCCAGCTGCCGAACAAACATCTTTCTATGAGTGATGGCAGCCAGGAGCACCCGAAGACCTGCTTTAGAGGAGACAGGGGCATATACGTCATGAAAATCCAGCCCAGGACGTTGCAGAAAGCCACGTACCACAAAACGTGCCTTGAAGCGTATAGAACCATCAACCCCAATCTTCTTCACAAATAACCACCTGCCTGACAGGATCTTTTGCTTACGAGGCTGTGGAGTGAGTACCCAAGTACCATGGGCATGTAGGGAAGCCATCTCATCCTTCATAGCAAGAAGCCATTGATCCCTGTCAGGGTTGGTAGGGAGCATGGCAGCTTTATAGGTTAGTTCAGTGGAGGGGGCAACAGATGCTCCCACGTACAAGCAGTTTACTTGTACATGAGCAGCGGGGATATCAGCAGTATCAGCAGTAACCGGTAGTAGAGCCCCCAGTGCAGAACTACTGCCTGGTTGAACAGGGCCGGCCTTATTTGCCTCTAATTCAACGAAGCCTGGGTCGACCGGAACACCCCAGCCATACGCAGTATCGGAGCCTGACCAATGATCAAGATCATCACTTGCACTATCGGCAAAGGCTACATCATCACCCGGGCTCCCGATTAATCTATCAGGAACGGCAGGAGGCGAAGCGCTCACCAACCCCTTCGAGCCATCCAAGATGATTGGAGCAGGGTGACTATTAGACAATGGACCTATAAGAGGCTCCACTATGATCTGAGATTGTCCTAATCCTAGAGCTTCACCGACGGAATTTGACGCAGAGGAGGGCCTGGCGACCCCCTGAGATTCGGCTAAGATTTTATCCGTAGGAACTGCAGAACCTCGCCCGCCCAGTGCATTCTCACGCAATACAGTACCAGCAGCCCCTGACCTGGGACGCAGAATCATCCTATGGCCAGGACAGTGGTCAACAATTGGGGAAAGCAAAGGATCTAAGGAATGGCCCGCAGCCTCAGGCATGTGTCCGTTGATAGCGGCAGGGATGCTAGAAACATACGGCGACCCGTCATAGGGAGGAAGCCCAGGAATACAGTTATAGCTAAACTGTTCATAGAAGAGTACATCACGACTCTCTACTACCTGGCGCAACTTAGGAACCCAAATAAAATAACCCTTACTCACCAGAGAATACCCAACCAGTCTACCAGATAACGCCCTTTCGTCCAGCTTGTTACGTTTCTTCCCATTGACTAACGTGACATAGCAGGGGCATCCAAACACACGTAACAACGACACATCAGGCATCACCCCATAAAACAACTCATAAGGTGTCTTGCGTCCCTGATTGGGCAGTCGGTTACGAAGGTAACAAGCAGCTAGGAAGGCATAAGGCCAGAAAGACTTAGCTAGCTTTGATTCCAGGTGGATACTCCTAGCTATAGACTGCAAGACCCCATTATACCTTTCCACAGTTGCGTTCTGCTGGGCAGTGTACACCAACGATAACTCATGTACTGCCCCAACCGATATCAGCCAATCCTCGAACCATTTAACTATAAACTCCTTGGCCCTGTCAGATCTCAGACACTTAAAGGCAAACCCCTGCAGCTGATTTGACCATCTGAGGATGATAGTTTGGACTGCTAAGGGAGCTTCATCCCTGGTCCTCAAGCACAATACTTCAGCAAAGCCAGAGAATTGGTCTATGAGGCACAGGATGTAAAACTCCCCACGCAGACCCCTAATATGAACTGGTCCCATTATATCCAAGTGAAGTCGTTGGAGAGGTGCACGGATCTCAGTTTTGCTTTCTTTAGGAAAAGGGAGACGTTTGCCCTTAGCCTTGTGACAAGCATCACATGGGATCTTACCCAACTTTTGCACTTGACCCAGACTGAGGGGTAAGTTCTTAACCATACCACTCTTGACAAGTTTGTGTAAGGCACTATAGCCGGGATGACCCAACCGCCTATGCCACAACCATGCAGGAGTGGTAGGGAGAACAACTCCACCGTCCTCATCAACATCAAGTGCAAACGCTGGATAATTGTCAGCAACTCTTAAACAACGACTGGAGGTGTGACAAGGCCTACATGCAAACTTGTACACACCATCACTGGAGGCAGGGAAGGACCAGAGAACAGAAGAGCCCTGAGTGGCAGTGCAACTAAGACTATCAAAAGAAACCTGGCAGTGGAGAGAATGAGCTACAGCATTTACTGACAGGAGATTCACCGGACAGTGAGGGATATAAAGAACATTGGTTAGAGTGATTGATGTTGGTAACCAATCACTACATAACACAATGGATCCCTTACCCTCTGACCGTTGAATCACCCCGTCACCAAATCGAACCGTAGGCCCAACAGCAGAAGATTCAAACACAGTGAACAAAGACTTATCACCCGTGATTGACATTCCAGCTCCAGAGTCCACATGCCAGACACCCTCAGAAAGACTAGGGCTACACACGTTAGAGAACTTCGTATTGCAAGATAATAGGACAGAGCGTACCTCCTAGTTCTTGGACATGGCGTACCCATCAATCTGAGCCTGCAAGGAGGACAACTGCTTGCGAGTCAGCGAACCTGGAAGGGCCAAGGCAACGGGCACGGGTTCAATGCCCGGTGCACCAGCCTTGGCCTTTCGCAGGTGCGGATGTTTCGTCCAGCAACGGTCCTCCGAGTGGCTCGTTTTGGAAAGACAGGGGCCCCAAGTGCAATCCAAGCGCCTCTTGGTAGTCCCGGAACCCTGAGGACCAGGTCCCCTGCCACGCTGAAAAGCAGCATTGGCAGGGACTTGGGGAGGATCGCGGGACCAACCAGGATGCCTCGGATCAGACTTAGGGAGAGACACGTTCAAGAAATCTAATGATCTATATGCTGCCAGACAGGTCCAGTAATCAACAGGCTGGTTCTGATGCAGTGCGAGACCAAACTGTAGCCGCAGAGAGTCGAAGCGGGGGTGCATGATGCCATTAATAATAGTATGCATGGCATGGCGCTGAGGCTGTGGGTATCCCGCACTGCGGAGGTCAGTGCACAAGCCCCGGACCCTGCGAAAGAACACATCCACAGGTTCAGAGTTGTCCATGGTTGCACGCCGAAGCTCAACAAGCATGAGAGGGACACGAGCAGCAAGAGCATCAGAACGCTGTCTTCGGATATGCAAGAAGATATCCCGAGGAGTGGCAAAATCCTGATACACATTGACCATCGCATCCGTCATGTTCGCAAGCATCATAGTGAGACACATGAACTCCTGACGTTCCAGGGGCAGGGCACTAAAACCCAACAGTGCAGGATCTACACGAGACTCACCATGAGAGGCCGAGGGTCCAGCAGCAAGAGGATCAGGCACAGGAGCATACGAGGCACGAACCGACATAAAATACTCGGCAGCAATGCCAGCATCATATGCGCGCTGATCATCTAAGTTCCTAATGAGATCTAAGGAACGCGCAACACTCGCAACGAGCTCGAAATCAGGCCTAACAGGAACAAAACTGAGAGGGACCTTCACATACTGATACCCTCGGAGATCATTGTTCCTACGCCCATTCCGCCAAAGGTAACACCTCCAGGGGAAGGGTAGTTAATCCCTGCCTTCACAGGTCCTAGAAAAGCACGACACTCATGACCCAGCTCAGAGTAAGCCATCACACGCTTAGGGCGACCCTTTCTATCTAGATTAGCCCGAGTGGCTGCCTCATCCAGCCTACCGTACAAAGTGCGATCAAGAGAATCTCCAGCATACTGGGCTTGGCGAATAAGTCGGCAGTCCCGCACAGCCAGCCGCACAGGTGGTGTGCCATCAAGCAGATGTTCCCAGGATATGCCGGACAGCGTAGGATTCATAGACGGCGGAGGGCCAGGCGCAGGTGGCAGATCCACCGGTGGAGGTGGAGGGGGCTCCTGCGAGGTGCCAGCAGCAGATCTGTGGACACTCGTGGCAGCAGCCTCGCGAGCCTGAGTATGGTAAGCACCAAGAGCCCGCTCTGCAGGGTTGCGAGCCTGCTCTGCAAGGTTGAGTAGAGGACCCAAAGGACCAAGAGACGAACTCCGCAGCAAAGACGGCTTGACCACCTCAGGTAGGTCCGGTGGAAGCGGCGCAAGCAGAGCGGCAGACGGAGGCTTGAAGACCGCAGGAGAAGGTGCCAATTGAGGCTCATACACCGGAGAGACAGTGGAGGTGTGGAAAACCCTAGTAGCAGAAGAGGGAGTGACTCCACCGAAGTCGCCATTTCTGGCACTCTGTAGATCTTCCATACAATCATCAGAGTAATCTTCCTCTGAGTCGTCAGACTTGCCGTAAGCATAGCCATCTTCATGGCTATGGAGAGCAAGGTCTACAGTGTCGTAGGTAAAGCGGGCATCAGCGGGTGGAGGCGACCTTGCATACTGGATAATCTGTGTGGAAACACAGCATAGGCGCATCAGAATATCCTCAACCTCAGGTCGGAGACGTTGGACAAAAGGAGAAGGAGACGGAGAAATGGAGGTATTGGAGGGGGGGGTGGCTTCCATGATGGCGGAAGGAGACTCATCTCCGGCAGCAGAGGCCGCTGGCGCGCAATCATCTAGCCAATCAGTGGGAACACGAATCTTTAGAGGAAGAATTCGGTCGCATCCATTACTGATAATGACGCTCTCCATACCGCGCGACCAGGAAATACCATTCTGTGGGGTAAGTTTCTCGAAGCCGGCAGGAGGCCCACGCGGAAGTTGCATTGTAAAGCAGTGGTAGAAGTAATAAGCCCGTAACCTATCAGCTAGAAAGCACTTCGAAGAGTGGAGAGAGATGTATGCAGCGGAGACAGACGCGCCAATCTATACACGGAGACAAGAATAGCGTTACAAGGACAGGCGGACGCCAAAGAACACCAGCGGTGGGAGAGGCAGATGCCTGTAACCTGACTAGACCCTAAGTCAGGAAACTTAAGCCAGGCACCGGCTATACAGAGTGTGTCAGTGAGAGACCGATGACGCAGTCAACAGGAAGCTGTCACCGTGTCATGAAGGATGACACAGTCTACGGGAAGCTGACACAGTACAGACAGAAACACTGTCTGGGCCGATAGTTCTAAGGAAGTACATAAGTAGTCACCAAGTCATAAAACGCGTGAGAGCACCGCAATTCATGCTGACAGACTCCAAGCTTTTAGAAGTTATAGAAGACATCAAACAAGAAAAACAAAACACTGCAGAATACAAGAAAGATTTGCAAGTTTGGTCAAAGTTTTTCAATGGAAAAATAGATGCATTGACAATTGATGAGATAGATTTTCTTGAGAGAACTGCATACCAAAAGCCTACTTGTAGATACCCAAACGGTGCAATAAATTATTTTGTATTGGATGATCTGGTGGGTAGTAGTGCATTCAAAAGTGTGGGTAAATCAGCATTGACAAACTTGGTTTTGAAGAACAGGCATTTGGGTATAAACATCATGATTTGCTCACAGAATTTGAAAGCTATACCCAAGAGCATCAGAACTAATACTTCATTGTTCGTTTTATTCAAGTTTGCATCAACCAAAATATTGGTAGATCTTCATGATGAAGTCAGTTCTTCTCTCGACTTGAAGAAGTTTGAGAGGCTGTATATACATGCAACACAGGATGAGCATGACTCTCTTGTTATAGATTTCACAGGAGACAAACTAAATAGGTTCAAGAAAAACTTTGATATTGTTCTGAACCTGCAATAAAACATTTTATTTTTTCTAACTGATTGTTAAAGAATGGCCTCTTTGACACAAGAATACAAGCAAACGAATGAATACAAAAACTTCAGAGCTGCAATTTTAGACATGTCTCCTGGTCTACCTGAATATTTGGTAGATGTAGCTATTTCTGTACATATCAATAAACCATTGTTGTATAGGGACAAGAAAGCTATCAGGAAAGACTTGCTGAATAAAATTAAACCTGTTTCTGGTACTGAGGTTTTAGATGGCTTGGTTACAATACAAAATGTTACAGTATAATATATCCCATCTTATAAAATGTCTCCACCTGTCTTGAAAACACAATTGTTGTACATATCAAGCACGTTTCGAACAAGTGGAACGCCTGACAATTTCACAACATCATTGCCTGCAGGAGTCCTGCAAAATCCCTATGGAGGGAGGACGAAAGTCACAGTTGCAGATATCATCATCAACAGGTGTTTTTATTCGATTAGAGCAAGTAACAATGACTTTATTGTTAACAACAATGGTACCAAGACATCAATCAGAATTCCAATTGGGAACTCTACCCTTGATTCTTGGCTGACAGAATTGGGTGTGTTGCTTA
Source organism: Chlamydomonas sp. ICE-L (assembly GCA_013435795.1). Classification (NCBI taxonomy): domain Eukaryota; kingdom Viridiplantae; phylum Chlorophyta; class Chlorophyceae; order Chlamydomonadales; family Chlamydomonadaceae; genus Chlamydomonas; species Chlamydomonas sp. ICE-L. Next base: position 90,292,574 of record JACBWV010000610.1, read on the forward strand.
CGGGATGGACAATAACCCATAATGAAACAAACGGGCTTTGTATATTCAACCCTCCTGGGCCAGGGTATTCATTCGAATTCAAAGATAAAAGTAGTTATTTGTTTGGGTTTCTGCCTCACGAAACACCTGGTGTTGCTCCCATTGTTAGATCCTTTCCATTGCGTTTAAATCTTGAAAGTTTCCTGACAATCCATCACAATTTACCCAAGGTAACTAACAGTGCTGTCAACAATTTCAGACAAAACAATATGCAGGAATTTGATGTATTAATCCGTCTACCTGTTAATGTTGAAAATTTTGCCAACATCATTTATCAGAATACAGCAGACGACTTTTCTTTCTATACAAGCGCCTCACATGTGTCAGAATTGAGTTTGAGCATTAAAGATGAACATAAAGACTCTATAGGGCCTTTTCCCTACGACTGGAGCATCACTCTCAGAATAGATTATGAATCTGATACTGATCCTATGAATTCTATTTTATCAATTTTGAAATCCATAGACCAGAAATTGCTTTTACTTTCCATCAAATAATATCAAAGAGTATATCAATGGGATTCTTTAATACTCACAAATCTGGCGTTGGTAAGGCTGTAGGCACTTTCGGGAATGTGGTTAGGAAGGTAGCTGATTTCGGTGGAGGTATAGCTCGGAAGGTGGGACAATTTGCGGGACCAGTGTCCAATGCGGCAGCCTCCATTGCTGACTTGTTGGGACAGGGAGGGGTAGCGGACGGAATAAGGGGCGTAGGAAGCGCGTTACAGCAGTTCAGTCCAGAAGTTGAAAAAATACTATCCAAAGCTAGTGGGGTAGGTCGTATAGCTCAAGGGCTAGCAAAAGTCATCAAGTAGTGAGTAGCAGCAGCTCCCGTCACGCAGTGATGAGTCGCGGGCTGAACGGGAACCTGGAGACAGTCGGGTCCTGCCGCGGCTCCTGACTTCCTCTTGACTTCCTCGGCTTCGTCTCACTGCTGAACCCGGCTGAATCGGCAGACGGTTGCAGTTGGTTCCTGTCGGGGAGAGTAGAAATGTGTAACGAAGTGTAACGAAGTATGCCACAACTGATGAGTCGGACTCGCTGTCCTTTGGGGGTCGTACTAGGCATGCCCCCGAATTTTCATTTTTGAGTCGCGCGGAGTCATACATTCGTCATTCATTCGTCATTCTTTCGTCATTCTTTTTCTTTCCCGCTGACACACGCTTTGCGTATGAGACTAAAAGGCGAATCATGGACAGAAACACCCCGCACAGATGGATGCTTCGCATCCATGAGCCTACGGCTAATCAACAAGCCGCCCACGGTACTACCACGGTATTGCACGGGGAAATCTATCGGACATCCCCCGAGATATAATTCGTGCGGAGGGACTATCGGAAAGACCCCTACTGGTTTTTGGGGGTAAAATGAAGTTATCGAAAAAGACCCGAAGACCGGCATGCTCCAAAGGTAGGTTGCATGGGCATGGGAATTCATGGGAATGAGCAAGTGCATGCATGGGCATTCATGGGAATGGGCAAGTACATGCATGGGCATGGGCATGCAAGGGAATCGGAATGGGAATGGGATGTGCCCTGTTCCAATTATAACCTCTTGAAATAGGTGCCTGGGAATGGTTCATGCACCTCCATATGTTACATGCACTGCTTTGTACTGTAGGTACTAATGTACACAGCTCTAGGCATATATATTGGGTATTTATTTTCGGCTTTTCTTAGCAGCTTCTAGGCAGCTCCCTTGGCTGGCGATTCAGCCAAACTGCAAGCAGCCTAGTGCATCTGGAAGATGACGTGATCAAGCACGAGCAGTAGCTTCTAGGCAGCTCCCATGGCATCTGGTCAGTCCTCTGGCCACTGACCAGATTCTGGTCAGTCTTCTGGCCAGTCATCCAAGCCTTATCCTTGCCTTGTCTTGCATTATGGGGCTGCATGCAAGTGCCTTGACTATGTCAAGCCTGGGCCAGGGTGCATTGGAAGTTACCCGGAAGCTGCTCTCGTGCTCTATTGGCACAAGTGATACACTTGATGCATTGCAACCGGGTCCTCTACGCCACCCCGCACTTCGCTTTCTGGCCCAACAAATTAGAAAAATAGCCTCAAAACGCTGAAAATCACACTTGTGGGCTGGGAGCCTGGTGGGAGGGTCATCGGCCACTCATTTGTTTGGCTCGACACTTTGAGAATGTAAATTTGGGACCTAGGCAGACGCACTACCACAGTCTGGAAGTTTTCTTTGATGGTTGAGGCGGGAGTAGAAAAAAAAGATAGGCCACACCATGCCTAAAAAACCTGGGGAGGGCTGACCCCTCCCCCCCCACCCCCCCACCCCCACCCCCTTCAATAGAAATAACCCCTTTTTGAAAAACTTAGATAAGGCTTCTGGGGTTTTACAGTATGGCGCACATTATGGCATCCTCGGAATTCCTACATAAGGATTGTGTGATAGTCAAAAATGAGTTCTGCACCCCCTCTGGGTTGGGTTGGGGGGTGGGGGGGGGGACTGCACCCCCTCCCCCCACACACACCCATACTCACTCACCTATTTACCCACCCATACTCACCCATACTACCTACCCATTCACCCACCCATATTATCAACCCAAACCCAGCCATTCACCCACTCGCACTCTGGGCTGGGCTGGGGGTTGGGGGGGGGGTGGGGGGGGTGGGAGATAAATACTTATTGCACTAGGTCCAAAGTGGTGCCAATAGACTACCCTTACCAAGGCCTACTGATGGGTGGTCTCAGAATGTCTTTTCGAGGTATGAGTAAAAGGTTAGCAAAAAACAAAATGAGGGCTGACCCCCCCCCTCCCCCCCCCCCCTCCTAAATGAGGTGCTCAGAATGACCTGAAAAGCAACTTTAAATATCGCCATGATAAATGCGATTACAGCCCTGTTCACAGAGAAAATCGATCGGCATGACTGAAAAAATTGAGGCCTGAACTCCTCCTGGATGAGGGCCTCTTTTAGGTAGATTAGTCCACTTATCCAGTTTTGTAGTACGAGATGAGCCCCAAATGAGCCTGTAACTGAGCGGTTTTGAAGCGGACGCCGGTTCAAAAACGCGGGGGCATGTCCTTGGTCGTTCTTGAAAAGAAAAAAAAGTGGGTTCAGGGTTTTCTATTTTTTTTTTGTGTTTTGTGTTTTTGGACGGGCTTTTAGGGGCTCATTTGTTTTACAAAAAACTGAGACCAGAGTCCCAATTCTGGCACCTTTAATACCCCCAAACCATACCTAACTTTTTTTCGCCAACATACCGTCTCACCAGAAACAATGGGTGCGTACTGTGTGTACATCCGTACCTTATTAGGTACCGAATTCACATTGGTTGTTCAGGGAGTCCACCAAAGTCGGCAACTCGGCATATCCTCATTGCGGGATTGACGGGGTAACTAGGATCTTAAGCGCAGGCCAGCTCCCGAGCTAAGCTTGGGGACCTGGTTTGGATCATCAAGGACTAAATAGAATGTCAATGTCAGAATGTCTGTGCTATAGGAGTATAGGTATTTAAGTTCATGCACGAACATTGAATGGAACATATGAACTTGATGTTGGTAGTACCACCATATAGCCATCAGTCAGAATACTTCTGAACTTTTGGAAAACAACTAGTTAGAAATGAATGTTCAAGTTAGAGACTTTTAGAGACTTGAAGAGACTATTGAACATATTTTGATACCATCTATCTGATGTAGCTGAGCACTTGCACCATGCTAACTGGTTGAGAATTATAAACACGAGGCTTGTCCTTCTGCCTTGTAATTGTTAGTTGGGGGTTGAAGCCCTAGTGAGTTGTGTTATAAAACGCCTAATTGGTCGTACCATGCTAACCGGTTACGCGTATGCCCGGCCAGGTTACCTACCCTGGGCCGCAGGCCAGCCGCTGGTGGTGACCTACCACCAGCTAGGTCCGTTATATAGTGGCGGGCCCTCATGCCGCCATCCCTTGTCGCTACTTAGGCAGGGTGATCTTCTTCCCTGCTATCTCATCATTGTAAATATACAGTGCAGGGTAGTCCAAGACGCACGTCCTTGCGTCCCAGGACGCAACATGGGGAGGGCCGTTGCGTCCCAGGACGCAACATTGGCAGGGTCGGTTGCGTCCCGGACGCAGCCTCATAGATTGGTTGCGTCCGGGACGCAGGTTTTGGAAGTTGGTTGCGTCTCACTTCATTACCTTGCGTTCTCATGCGTCCCAATGCGCCCCAGTGCGTCTGATGCGTCCGACTCGAGAGTGTCTCAGTGGGTGGTGCAGGACGCAAAGGACTCTCTCAGCCACATACCGTAATTTGAATGGACTCGATCCTAAAAATCCCCCACATGCCCCCAGGCCCTGAGTGGATGAGCGGGGTTCAAACAGCACCCTAGTCTAAAGCATATAATTGGTCGGGCCGGAGGGAGCTGACCTATGCAATAGGAACTAAGAATTTGGTCGAAATGGTCGGCAATGGTCGAAATTTTCAGAAAAAGCGGTTGGCGAAGAGATTGTTAGTTATATTGCCTGTTAGAACGGTTGAAACATTCAGCCGGAGATGGGCGAACTGTCGGTTGGAATGGTTGGAAAGTTAGTTAAGGTTGCTGTGATATGTACTGACCATTTGGGCGAAAAGTCGGTTAATTAGCGAAATGCGCGAGAAGTCGGTTGGGATGGTCGAAATCACGGAGAATCGGTTGGCGAATGCGACTGTTAGTTATAATGCCTGTTGTAACGGTTGGAATTCCCCTTAAGCTTGGAGATGGGCAAACAGTCGGTTTGAATGGTCAGGAAGTCAGTTGGATTGGGTCCGTCAGGGTGCGAAGGTGATAAAACAATATAACCAACACGTGACTGTTGCCGTCGCCATACGAGGAGAGCCAAAGGTATTTCAGCCAAGCAAGACGGAAGCCATTGGCAGAATTGGCATCGTCAAGCAAAACGGGCTCTGTCGTCGCGTCTAACTGACATTCTGCCTGCCTGCCCCTAGCGCCTATTAGAGTCTACAACCTGCCTTCACTCGGGGAAGTGACAATTTCGCTAAATGTAGGCGAAAGACACGATTTGCAGCGGAACTACAGATAAATGTAGGCGTACAGTGGACGAAATGTCTCGGCTCACCGCAAACCAGCGATCCCGACAGACACCCTGAACTTTTCGTAGACTGAAGCGTGACCAATAACTCCTCGATCGCACGTTAACTACTGAGTTGTAATACGCGAAGGGGTATGCAGCTTTCTGTCGCTCGAGGGTCTGTTAGCAACCTTTTCGAGGGGTCATTCTTGCGAACCTGCGAAGCTCTGCCAGCGATTCCGAGATAGGGTGAACAATTAGGCAACAAAGTACTAGCGCGGACTACTTGTTGGCGAATAGCTTTCATTCGGGAAAATGGACACCCGAAGTCACCGATGTGCTTTCGCTGCATGCGTCGAAAATGGCGCTGTTGTAGGGCGAAACCAGGACGATTTTAATCACTGTGATGAAAGCCTAAGTCACACTGAAATATTAGTGTGACGCGATGACCTGTCAGTGCTCTTACTAATTTTGATAGATGTTTTCGCAGGGTTTCCTTTCACCAGCCTTTCACGTACATTTACAGCTTGTTTCCAACCAGTTGGGGGTCCGGTTAAGGATTGTGTTTCGGAGGGTTTAGACTCGACCTCTAACCGGGCCTTAACTTTCGGGAAGATGGTTGGAAACGTTCCACCAGTTAAGCAGTCTTTTGCACCTGACCAGGTCAGTTCAAAATGGGTCAACGTGGCAAATGCGCTCTGCAGCACTCCCTCGCGATTCAGACGCTGATTTCAGCGTTTATTCCACTCCTGGCCGCTGCTGGTTGCCTCAGGAAGATCAGTCGAAAATTGCGTGGCAGGGACGGTGCCCTGCTGCTGCGAAGGATAGATAACGCCTGGAGGGGCGTGGTGTTAAGGGGACCCTCCCGTACGCCGCAGCTGGGGAAAGTCACCATGGCAGACATAGTAAGTGTCACCCTCCAGGCGGGAGGGACTCCTTCATGCGACGTGTGGCAAGAATGCTGGTACAGGAGGCGGTAGATTCTCTGTGCAGCTTAGAGATGAGTTTGTCTACGTGTTAGCGACTGATCCCTAAGGTGGAGAGATTGGTAATAGTTGGGATTGGTATGGTACCAGTGGTACCTATGGTGAAGACTAGGTAGTGTACAAGGAATCCTTGTTGTTGAAGGATACGTTGGAGCTCCTTATGCTGAACGCTCTTTTCCTGGAATTTGATTTGGTGGTTAGTGTCTGAGCAGTAGCCCAGTTCAACTAGGTAGGCTTTTCTTGGTTTGGATTCGTCGTCAATGAGGAGGAGATCAGGCCTGTATTTATCCCATGTGGCTTGGGGAAGATCAGGGGGTTTGAGGGTGGCTGGGGGTCTTGTGGGAATGTCGGAGGTCGCTTCACAAGTGCCTGCATCCATGTACATGGGGAGAGCCCCCAGAGCTCCTTTGGCTACTGCCTTTTGGATGAGTTGGACCGCCTTATTATGTCTGTTAATATACATTCCTTTGAAGACAGGGTGGCTGCACCCAGCAAGAATATGGCCAGCTCCGTCCTGTGCTATGCGACAAAGAGGGCAGTTATCATCAGAGGGGGGGCTAGTGCTGGTACCATAGGGGCGTTTGTATCTGTACGCCAATTTCCTAGTCCATAAGCGTCCCCACCGAGCCTTGTGGATTTGTATTTTTTGCCACCATTTCATGTCGTGCAGCTTCTTCATGCTCGCGAGCCTGCTCTGGTTCTTCATGATCACGAATCCTTGAAGATGCGGTGTCCCTTGTGTCCCTTGTGTATGGCAGGGGAGACATTGGAGATGGTAGTGTCTTTGTGCTGTGATAGGAGGGTGGCTACGTCTCCAGCGAAGGTTCCTGTGCTGTGGAGGGTCCAGAGGTGGGGAGAGTGTGCCTTGGTGGTATGGTATCTGTGGTGGAGGAGGTGGAGTTGGGAGAGGGGTATATGACCGACACATTGGCCTGTTGGTGAGTAGATGTAGGTGGTGTCTCCGTTGTTGAGTTGGGGAGGGAGGTGGTGGTACCTGTCATTCAGTGTACCAGCCTGTATGTGGTATTTGCCGGGGGGGTGGATATCCCAGTCTGGGTGGTGGTCTGCCGTGTTAATGATGAGGTTTTGCCTGAGTTCGCTATACCATTTGGCATCAAACTCTCCTCCCTCCGCCCACTGTCCTTGTTGTTGGAGGTTAGTGAGGTGGAGGTCTTGTCTGGGTGGAATGGAGGGGGAGGGGGCTTTGGGGGTAGTTTCAGTGTTGTAGGCATGGAGGAGTTCCTGATATCTGGTGGGGCCAACCAGCAGGGTAATTTGTTCCTCTGTGAGATGGACGGGGGACCAAGTGACCACAATGGAGGTGGCAGAGGAGTAGGTGTGGGAATGCACGGGGAGGCCAGCAGATATGTAACAAGGGAGATGGTGGCAGAGAATGGTGCATGGGGCTTTCTGGACCCTCCAATATCTGTGATGGGGGGTTTCTCGAGGTTCGTTAGCCTTCCTCTTTTGGGCTCTGAAGCCCAGGAGGTGGGTCAGGCTGTGTTGGTTTCCATATAGGAGGTGGAGGAGCTTGGCTGGGGTTGGGGGAGCAAGAAGGTCTGGGGTAGAGACAGCATGCACCAGGTCGTCGGGGGAGCTGTTCTTACGGATGGTGTGGTGTTTATAGTAGGAGGTGTCAGTACATTTGTGGGTGTCATTTCTGATGAATTGCATTCTGGCAGTCCAAGCAATCTTGGGGTCAGTGCTCCAGGCTGAGCATACTTGGTGGGGTGAAGATAGGACTCTCTGGCCCACCACATGTGTGCACTGGAGGCAGGGATCTCCTCGATATTATGCGTGGGGGGCTGTGTTGTGGTTGGGGTAAGGATGCCGGCACTGGGGGTCAAGGGTCGGGGCAGTATGGGGGCGGTGTCCCAGTTGTTAAGGTGGTGGCTGATAGTATATGTGGAGAACTTGGTAATGTGCCGTTGGGGAATGCGTAGGTGTATGGGGAGGGTCCTCGATGCCAAGGGCAGGGGGCTGTGGCAGGAGTAGGGTTGAGGTGGGCTTCCAGGTGGGGGTGGAGAGCACAGGTGTAGGCTGAGTCTGTTGAGGGCAACTTTATGCCGAGTGGAGACTCTGGTGCCATAAGTGTGGGAGAGGGTATTGAATGGGATGATTGTGGTCCCATCAGGGCTCACAATGTCAGCTAGGGAAGTAATGCCCAAGGGGATGAGGGTTTTGAGAAGGTTGGGGGGAATGGTGTGTTGGGGTAAGTCCGGGAGGGAGTCTTGAAGGGGGTTGAGTAGGGTTTCATCCTCCATATGGATTTGGATGGAGGCTCTTTTGAGGATGTGCATTTGCCTGGCCAAGGTAAAGTACTGAAGTGTATGGCTGGGCAAGGTAAGAGGATCCATACCCTGGAGCATAGTAGCTTCTTTGTGGAGGAGGGCTGTAGTGAGCCTGCCTAGTTTCCCCGTGTCGTTGAGGGACCTAGTGAGGTGGGCTGCTGTAATTTGAGCATAGTCCACCATTAGGGAGGGGATACCCAATCCTGCCTGTCCCAGGGGGAGGCAGACACTAGCAGTTGGGAATGAGGGGTGTAGGTCACAGCATTTTTTAGCCAGGGTCCATAAGGCCTTGTCTAAGATGCCTATATCCGAGTAGCTGTAGGGTGCTACGGTCATAGGGTAGGTGATGGCAGGCTTAATACACGTGGTGATGAGTCTGAGACATTGGAGAGGGGTGGCGCCTTTTGGTTTGGCAGTGGTGAGGATTTGGTGTCCTTTACTATGTATGAGGGCCAAGGCTTGTTTCATGAGGGGTCTCCAGTTTAGGGTGAGGCTAACCGGCACCCCTAGATACTTGTATGGTTCATTTGGGGGAAGGTATGTAGCCCATGTGTAGTTAATGCGGATGGTGTTGTGGAGAAGTTTGGTTAGGGCCTTGTGGTTGGTGGGATCCTTGGGGTGGGAGCCATGCAATATGCCAGTGATCATGCATTTACCCCCGTTAAGAGGAATCCCAGACCAAGTACTGAATTGTTGCACTTTAAGGCATTGTACCTTGAGGTTGTCTGCTGTGTTAGTGACCACACTGGTGTCATCAGCATATCCTAGGCTACCTGTTTTCTCTTGGTCAGTATTGGATGTTGAGGTTATGCCTTGCGTGTATCCTCTGCCCCCGGCTTGTAGCCATCTGAGGAGAGGTTCGATGAAGATGATGAAGAGTAGGGGGGAGAGGGTGTCACCTTGGATGGTGCCTCTTGTGATTTGAATTGGTTTGCCTTGAGTGTTGTTGAGGTACATGTGGGTAGTAGCCCCGTAGTAAATTCCTTTCACTGTTTCAATGACATCTACCGGGATTCCAAGGTCATACATAGTTTGGAGCAGCTTGTCATGGTCCACCATATTAAAGGCAGATGAGAAGTCAAAGTAGGCAGCAAACAGGTCTCTTTTTGAGTGGGCCGCATCCTCGATGTCATGTAGGAGGTGGGTGAGCTGTCTATGGGTGCTTCTGTTCTGTCTGAATCCCTCTTGGGAGTCACTGAGGACTTGGTATTGGTCCAAGTATTTGGACATCACTGTTGTAACCATGTTAGTCCACAATTTACCCATCGTGTTGTTGAGGCCAATAGGTCTGTAGTGGTTGGCTTGGGTGGGGTCTCCTTTCTTGTAAAGCATGATGGTGTTGGAGGTCTTCCAGCAAATGGGGGTGTAGCCGGTGATCCACATAAGCCCAAACATTTTATGTATGGTGTGGTGCCAAGACCAGGGGAGGCAGGTTAGTAGTTCATTGGGGATTCCGTCTGGGCCAGCCTGTTTGCTTTTTGCTACGTGTTGGATGCATGTTTGGTAATTAGAGAACTCCATGAGGTAGGGTAGGATGGGGTTGGAGTGTTGGTGGGGTTGGACCTTGGTTTCTAGGGAGAATGTGTCTAGCAGGGAGGCCCATGGAGGGGGGGGCGGTCTGTCTGTCCTGGGGTAAGTATTTGCCGGTGCACGTGTGGTGAGGGGGGGCCATCAAGTGTCCCATGTGCTCCCCCAAGATGTCCAGGAGGTCATTAGTGGACGTTTTGTGTTGGCCAGTGGTGGGGTCTTGGAGGGTCTGGGGTGACGTCGGATTATCAGAGGTTTTGAAGATGTTTCTGTGGGCTTGTTTAGGTTTGTTGGATAGTTGGGTCATGAAGGCTGCTTTGCCAGTGGCGGTAGCTGTTTGTCTGCTGTTTGTGAGAATTCTCCGGAGGGCAGGGAGGGCCTCATCGAGGGATATATTGATTGCAGCCAAGAGTGAGGCATGGTCTGAGGCAAGCTGGATATGGGTGAGGGTGGTAGGATGGTTATGGCATGTTTCTAGGAGAGTAGAATGGGCGGTGTGGTAGGAGTTGGGGTCGGTGGTTAGGAGTTTCCTGTACGTCTTAAGTTGTTGGATATGGGAGTTGATTTTGGCGTGGGCTTTGCTCTTCTTTCTGTCAAGGAAGTGCCCTGGGATTTGGTTCCTGGTAGGGCAGGTTTCAAACATAGTGGTGAGGGCCATCCTAATAGGTTCCATAATCTGGTTGCTGAGATGGTCGAGGTCTAATCCTTTTGCAAGGAGAGTGTGTTTGACTTGGTGGAGGTGGGATGGGAGAGAATTGTCTCCTATGAGGTTGGTGGCCTGGTCCCACCAGTCCCTGATGGTTTGGGTGTGTTCCATGAAGAAGGTAGTGTGCGTTTCTTCAATGGCCTTTCTAGTGGCGTTCATGGAGGCCTTGCTGACGGGGGTGACTAGTTGTTGGGGTCTAGGAGGGGGGGTGTCAGTCAATGTCAGGGGTATGGGAAGGTAAATAGGGGGGATAATTTGGTGAAGGGCCATGTGGTCTAGGTATCCTCCGACCTCCCTGGTCTTTTCACTAATATGGGGGTGAAGGGGGTTGGGGCAAGGGGAGATGAGGATGTCATCGATTCTGCTGTGGTGCTCGAGGTTGCCTTCCTGGTAGCAATGGAAGGTGGGTGCTCTAGTGGAAAGGTTGGTGGGGTGGAGGTTGAGTTGGGAGCACATAGATATGTGATGTTGGTCTGTGTGGGAAGTGGCGTGGGTAGATCTATATGAGGGAAAGAGGGTTGCATTCCAATCCCCTGCACAGAGTGTGGTGTGATTGGGCTTTTTGGTGTGAGTCCCGATGTATGTATAGGCGGCTTGGCGTTGCTGGGGTTGGTCATGGGGCATGTAGACGCCTATGATGTGTGTAGGGGTTGGGGTGGTTGAGCCGAAGGTGATGTGCACCAGGCAACCAGCCAGGTCTGCATTGGCTTCATGGTGGACGGGGGGGCCTAATTGCTTGTGGGTGAGGATTATGACCCCTCCTTTACCGTGGTTGTTGTCCGGGGTTTTGGCCACACTACTGTGATGAAGGGAGTATTGGGGGAGTTCCTTCTTGATGAATTGAATGAAGGAGAGGCAGGAGAGCAGTTTGGTTTCTGTAAGAATAGCCACATCAGGTTTGTGGTCTAGGATGTGATTGAGAATTAGCTCCCAGGAGCTCCTCAGCCCTCTGCAGTTGAGGAGTAGAAAATGTATGTTATCCATGTAGTAGTCTTGGGGTGACTGGGCATGGTGGGTGGGTTGTTGGGCAGGTCCATTATCCTTAGGGGTAAAAGGAATGGTTGGCTTAAAGCATGTTTGTTTGAGCTTCTTAGCCTGTTGGGGGGGGGGGGGCTCCCTTGGAATTGGTGGTGGTAGAGGTGGGGGAAAAAAGATGTGGATTGCTGTTTGTTTGAGTTTAATGTTGGGGCCCAGGTTTTGCGAGTGTTTCAGATGCTTGTTGGGGTGCCTGATATTTTTTGTGGGGGGGGGGTGCTCTGTGGTACCACGTTTCTTCAGGTTGGTGACAGTTGAAGGGGCAACATCTCCTGTATCGCAGTCCATTTGCGTGTTGGGGGGGGATGTGCGATCGGGCGGGCTGGCGTCCTTCATCATGGTATCTTCTATGTTGGGTTGTGAAGGCATGGGTTTTGTAGGAGTTGTAGTAGGGGTAGTGTCTATAGTATCCATCGTCGCAACGTCAAGATGGTATTGGGGTCCAAAATCTCATGTCTGCGCTCTCTTTTTTAAGGATGAAGATGTTCCCATATAGGGCCTGCCAGGCTCCCGGTGTGGAGTCCAAGGGGATTGGCGAGAGGTTTTCTGAGTCTATCCAATACCAGATGTTATGGTATTTTTTTAGACAACCAGCATGTTTATAGGCGATTGGGAGGGGGGTGGTAAAGTGCAAGATACATTTACTGTGTCCTTGCAGACGTAGGAGGATTTGGTCTTTGCTACTGCCAGGTAGGATCCCAAGGTTGTAGGGTTCATCATGGATAAGGTCGTGCGGGTTTGGGTTTTCCGGATTATAGTCAGGTTGTACGATTCGGTGAAGTATTCCCATCTGGGGGCATTCGGTGTGCATGTAGGCCTGCATCAGCATATTAGTAAAATTCCCCCTGCGAGGGATGAAGTGGTTTGGCCAAACACACAGGTCATTACTGGTTGCCTTGAGTATCCGGTGATGTCTCTCCCCAAATTTGAATATTTTTTCTGTGTCGACATATGGTCCACCGAGATAGGCATTGATGGCGTGCACTTGGCAGTGGCATCGAATTTGTTTCTCAATGTATGGTAGGATAGCACTCAGGGTTGGGTCTAAGGCAACATCTCCCATGTCGCAGTCCATTCGTGTGTTTGGGGGGGAGGTGCGTTGGGGTGAGCTGGTGTCCTCCATCATGGTATATTCCATGTTGGTTAGCGTAGGCATTGAGTTCGGAGGGGTTGTATCTTTGGTAACAGCCGACGCATTTCCAAGCTGGAATTGGGGGTCCAAAAACCTCATGTCTGCGCTCTCATCTTTAAGGATGAGGATTTGCCCATATATGGCCTGCCAGGCGCCCGGTGTGGAGTCCAAAGGGATAGGCGAGAGGTTTTCTAAGTCTATCCAATACCAGGTGTTATGGTATTGTTTGAGGAAGCCGGCATGTCCATATGCGGTTGGGAGGGGGGTGGTAAAGTGCAAGATACATTTATTATGTCCTTGTAGACGTTCCGGGATTTGTTTTTTGCTGCTACCAGGTAGGATTCCAAAGTTGTAGGACTCATCAGAGGAAAGGTTGTGGGGATTGGTGTGTTCAGGGTTATAATCGGGTTGTGCAATTTGGTGGAGTATGCCCATCTGGGGGCATTCAGTATGCATGTAGGCCTGCATCAGCAAATTTGAAAAATTTCCCGGTGAGGTGAAGTGAAGCGGCCTAACACCCAGGTCGCTACGGGTTGCTTTGAGTATTTGGTGATGTCTCTCCCCAAATTTGATAATTTCCCCTGTGTTGACATGAGGTCCACCGAGGTAGGCATTGATGGCGTGCACTTGGCAGTGGCTTGAGATTTGTTTATCAATGTATGGTAGGATAGTGCTGAGGGCCGGGATTGTGGGCTGGCCTTGCTGAAGGGGGGTGCGCTTTCCTCCTCTACATGTCGGGTCATGGGGGGGCTGGAGACAGGCATCGATTGCGTATTTTTGAATAAGTTTGACCCTAGTACAGGTGGGGGCCAGGAGACGTTCCTTATTTTTTGTGTGCGTTGCACCGAGGCACCGTCTCTGTAAGGAGACCCTGTAGGCCATCCAGTGTAGCCACGGAAGAATGTTCCAAAGGAGCCACCAAATCACAACCGAGTTGATTCCAAATCAAGGGGTGTGTGTGCCACGTATTCCCAGGACAGAGTCAAGTTAATGGCTTTTGAGTGGTACTATTTGGGATGGGGGAGAGGTGGGCATGGGATGATGTGGTACTGGGGGGGTAGTACACTCTATTACAAATTGAGGTGCCAAGAGGGTCGTCATATGTTATCCTACCAGGTAAGATCCTTTAAACATTTGGTCCTCCAAGCTATTAAAAAGCAAAAATCGAACGAAAGGCTGGTGCGGATATCAGTTAGGGGAGATTAGGCCAGTCTGGGGCAGTGCCTGTTCTCATTAATGTTAGCATCCCTGCTCAATTGGTTGGGGGAGGGCGTTGCGTTGGTGTGCAATGCTCCTTCATCTCCTGGAGCTCCACTCCAAACTGTCCTGCCATACTCCCATGGGGGGTGTCGTGACCTTGCCATCTTGGGTGGTAATTGTGTTGGTGAGGCTGGTTTGTGGGGGTGTAGAACTCAGGGGTACAACATAGGGTGTGTTGGTAGACTCGGGTAGAGGCATAGGGGGGGGGTTGAGACTCGGGGTAGAGGCATACGTGGGGGGGTGAGACTCGAGTAGAGGCATAGTTGGGGTGGTAACTCAGGGTAAGGAATAAGTTTGGGTTTGGTAAACCAGGGAAGAAGCATAGGTTGGTGGTAACTCAGGGTAGAAGGGGCTAGTTTGGGGTGGTAGACTGCAGGGTAATGGGCTGAGTTTGGGGGTGGTAAACTCACGTAAGGCATAGTGGGGTGTAGACTCAGGGTAGGGCATAGGGTGGGGGTGGTAGACTCGGTGAGGCATATGTCGGGGGTGGAGACTCACGGTAGAGGCATGAGTTGGGGGTGGTACTCACGTAGAGAGCATAGTTGGGGGTGGTAGACTCAGGTTAGAGGATGGTGGGGGTTGTAGACTCAGGGTAATAGGATCATGGTGGGGGTGGGTAAACTCAGGGTAGAGGCAACGTTGGGGTGGTAGACTCAGGTAGAGGCATCGGTTGGGGTGGTAACTCAGGGTAAGAGCTCGGTTGGGTGGGGTAGACTCAGGGTAGCGCAATAGGTTGGGGTGGTAGACGCAGGTAGAGGCACAGCTGGGGTGATAGGACTCAGGGTAGAGGATGGGGTGGGTGGGGTAGACTCAAGGGTAGAGGATTGGGCGGGGTGTAGACTCGGGGTAGAGGCGATAGTTGGGGTTGGTAGACTCAGGGTAAGGCATAGTTGGATGGTAAAGCTGAGGGTAAGGCATCGGTGGGGGGTGGTAGACTCAGTAGAGGCTAGGTTGGGGTTGGTAGACTCAGGGTAGAGGCATAGGTTAGTGTGTAGCTCCAACGGTAAGGCCATAGTGGGGTGGTAGACTCAGGTAAGCATTATTTGGTAGATGGTAGACGTATTGTGAAGAGGAATAGGTTGGTTAGGTAGACTCTGGTAAGGCATAGCTTGGGGGTGGTAGACCTCAGGTAGAGGCAGAGTTGGGGGTGGTAGACTTAAGGGTAACCATAGTTGGGGGTGGAGACGACTCAGGGTAGAAGCATAGGTTGGGTCGTAGACTCATGGGTAAGGCATGGGTGGGGTGGTAACCTAAGGTAGCCATGATTGGGGGTGTAACTCACGTGAGGCAACATAGAAGGTCGTGGGTGGTATACTCGGGTAGAGGCATGGGGTGGGTGTGGGTAGACCTCAGGGTAGAGGCATAGTTTGGGGGGTGGTAGACTAGGGTAGAGGCAATCGGTTGGGGGTGTAACTCATAGAGCATAGGGTGGGGGTTGTAACCTCAGGTATGGGCCTTGGGTCGTGGGTGTAGACTCAGGGGGTAAGGCATAGTGGGGGTGGTAAGGACTCATCAGGTAGAGAATAGGGTGGGGGTGGTAGACTAGGGGTAGAGGCATAGGGTGGGGGTGGGTAGACTGAGGGTAGAGGCGGTAGGTTGGGGTGGTAGACTTGATGGTAGAGAATAGGTTGGGGTTGGTAACTCGGTATAGCAGTAAGCTTGGTGCTAGACTCAGGGGAAGGCTAGGTTGGGGGTGGGTAGACTTAGGGGAAGGGCATGATTGGGGGTGGTAGACTCACGGTAGAGGCAAGGTTGGGGTGGTAGACTCTGGGTAAGGCTAGGGTGGGGTGGTAAAGACTCGGGTAGAGGCATGAGTTGGGGGTGGGTAGACTCACGGTAGAGGCATAGGTCGGGGGGGTGGTAGGACTCACGGGTAGAGGAATTGGTGGTGGGTGTTAGACTCAGGGAAGCATAGGGTGGGGTGGGTAGACGCAGGTAGAGGCAGAAATCGGTCGGGGGGTGGTAACTCAGGTAGTAGGCATAGGGGGGGGTGGGTAGACTCAGGGTAGAGGAATTGGGCTGGGGGGTGTTAGACTCAGGGTAGAGGCATAGGTGGAGGTGGTAGACTCAGGTCGAGGCATCGGTTGGGGGTGGTAAGACTCAGGGTAAGGCCTTGGTTCGGGGTGGGTAGAACTCAGGGTAATAGGCATCGGTGGGGGTGGTAGAGACTCAGTGTAGATGCATAGGTTGGTGGGGGTGTAGACACAGGGTAGAGGCATAGTTGGGGGTGGTAGACTCAGGTAAGGCATAGGTTGGGGGGTGTAGACCAGGGAAGGGCATAGGTGGGGGTGGTAGACTCTCGGGGAGAGGCATAGTTGGGTGGTTGTAGACTTAGGGTATGGAAAGGTTGGGGTTGGTAAACGCGGGGTAGAGGCATGAGGTTGGGGGGGTGGTAGACTCAGGGTAGAGGCATAGGTTGGGTGTGTAAACTCAACGGTAAGATCACGGTAGGAGCAAATGATTGGGGTTGTACTCACGTAAGGCATAGGTTTGGGGGTGGGTAGAGCTCAGGAGAGTCATAGTTTGGGGGTGGTAGACTCAGGTAGAGGATAGGTGTGGGGGGTGTAGACTCCGTAACCTGAAATACTCAGTCCACGCAGGCTTTTGAGGGTCCAAGCCGCCGTGGAATCTCCATAGTGATGGATCGGAGCAAGTTAAAGGGAAAAAACGATGGAGTGTTGGTGTAAACCACAGTTAGGGCATGAAGATGAGAATAAAGGGGGCTCTGGCTGCTGGTCAGAAGGACGGGGGTCTAACAATGTCTATAGTTAAGGTGAGGTTCATATATGAGCAGTGACAGCGGCAGGCTAGGCACGACAGTCATCTCTCGATGGTATGATCGTGTTTCGGCGGCCATTTTTACGTCGCAGGATGATGATAATCATTATTGATGGTGTGTGGCAGGCAGGTCAGATCGGTGGCTCCATATCGTTTTGTGGTAGCTCGAGACTTGTCTGAGATGAGGTTGATCGGGGAGTGAGAGATTTGAGCCGTAGGGCGAGACGCATCGTAGTGGTTATGGTTAGTGTTAGGATAAGAAAGCAGAAAGGAGGGGCATGTGCCTGTGAAGCAAAGTTGAGTAAGGAAGAGAGCAGCGTAAAAAGAGAGCACGTTTGATTGACATCAGGTCGTGTTGTATGAGAGGGAGGCACACGGAGGGAAACGGGTGGAGGGGAGCGCAGTGACTCCTACTATCCCCGTAAATCTGATTCCGCGTAGCTTTGATGTCCGCAGATTTGGGACCAACCTGTCTTCCGTCTCCTGGCTATAAAGTCGGTCGTGGGGTACAGAGCGCGTGGGGGTATTTTCGCAAGTGGATTGGTATGGTCGAGTCAAACGTATTTGAAAACCGATTTGGCAGAAATTAGCAGGGTCCATAAATTGATTGCGCCGCGAACAGTTGGTTGTCAAGGGTCGGCAAATAAGAGCGTTTAAGCCCAGGGTGCTCCAATCATATGGTGACTGGCAGTCGTCCACGATTGAAAGAGGAGGTGGTCTGTCCTGAGATCCTGCATGGGGGAAAAGGGGATTCCGTCGTGAGTTCTTCCTCTCGATGGCAAACGCAATGGAGCCCGTCGCTCCTGGCAGCGACCAGCAAGAATGCGCCAGGGATGTGCGCTTTCGGCATCCCCCCCTGTTGGGAATCCAGGAAGGCCATTCTGTCCGTATGCATCGTTCGGCTGCCCAGAGGTGCACTCGCTACCAAAGTAACCGTCCTACAACCCTGCAAACCACAGAAAGTTGCTGCGCGATCGCGTCAATTTTGTAGACGGCGACTTAGATAGCACATTGGCCTCTGCGAAACAGGAGCTCCTGTGTTGTTGCTGTGGTCGGGAAGAGTTGACGAAACTGGCTTGGAAACAGAGACATGGTGGAAGCATTCGAGAGGCAGACGCACGAAAAGGCGAATAATGCTACCGAATCTATCTTAGAAAACTGTGCGATCAGTGAGGAGTGTCCGAAGAAAGAAAGAAGATGGCGGGACTCTCCAAAGCACGTGATTTTTTAGAGGCGGCCTCCAACTCGTGACATCAACCATATCGCATTCATCAACCGAACTTAACCGCCTTAACCGCCCCAATTAATTACTTTCTTTAAGTTCACAACATGGCGGGGGGGGGTGGCGCCATGGCAACTAACCGGGACGGTTGGTCCTTTAACCCGGACCTTCACTTTTTGTTTTCCGACCAACACCA